>BSAI01000005.1:5819857-5834425 GCA_036245035.1 Adrianichthys oophorus
AGATATAGATAAAGATATAGATATATAGATATAGATATAGATAAAGATATAGATATATAAATGCATGGAACTGCAGCCAGATCATGCAACGAGTGTGTTCACAAATGTGCATGAAGAGAAAAGAAAGTAAAGTGTAGGTCTGTCATTTAACAAAGAACATTTTATTTGATCAAATTTGTTGCAAATGCAAACTTTTAAAAAGTCTTACCTCAAAAATATCTGTGGCACAGCTGTCCCGATGGCCTCTGGTTACCTGTTTAATCCAAACCAAGACGACATTGTAAAGCTGAAGTACGTTATGACTAAGAAGGAGTTTTGTGGTACAACCGTACAGCTCTGACATGCAAATTTCACATAGGATACAGCACAAATGTTGCACAGACAAAGTGGAAATATCAGCCAGTTCCTTCACATATTCTTCAAAAAAATAATTTCTCATAAATAGGAATTCCATCACTGAAACACAAAAGTTAATTTTAAAAAAATCACCTTTTGCATTCGGTTTGCCGCCTTTTTTATCTGGTACATTCACATCTCAGTACAGCACTTTAATGTAACTTACTGTGTCTCCCCCTCAACACACACACACACACACACACACACACACACAAAGACACGCATGCAAAACAATGGCGAGAAGGCTGTGAGACTCGTTCATGACTCATATCTCAGAAAATCAGCGCCTCAGATGATCAGCCCGGATGCTACCTCTGGTGCATGCAGCTTTTGGTTTCCATCCAACCCTTCATGAATATTTCAGCACACAACTTGTGTTTAATACAAAACGTTCTTGTTCTAGACATACTGTGACAGAAAAATTTGTAAATCTGTATTTTTTTTAATGGGCGACAGCAAAATATGTCTCTGTTTACCAAAACACCGAGTTGCAAATTTGCTAATACATTTTTGTTGATTTAATTCAAAATTTTAAATCAGTCTGAATTATCAAATTTCTCTCTTTCAACTTTTCAGTTTTAAAAACTTTCCTTTTTAAAGCTTTTGGAAATTTAGGAAGCAAACCCTGCAGGATTTTAATTTTCCATAAGTTTTATTTTGGTGATTTGCTTCTCTGTTGCCATATTTGCTGCAAAATCTGTACAAAGCAAAGGTCAACCATCCCTTTTTAAGTGCATGGAAAATCATGTGTTCAAGCCCTTGCCTCAACTGTGAGTGTGAAAGTTTGGAGTGAAAGTATAGTATTCATTTGTGTGACTGTTATCAAGTGCAATGTGTTTCTAACCCACAAGCACGCAGGCTACAACTGTGTTGCAATACCCAAATGAGTGAAAACCCTTGGGGTCAAACAAACCACAGCCCACCATAACACCTGCAGAAAGCCACAGGAGCGACCTTATGACTAGAACCAGCTGTTGCATTCTTAAAGTAACTATGAAGTTATGCTCATGTTTTAGTTTATTTCCTGCTTTTCCCTCTTTTGCAACTCACTTATGAGATTTTTAAGGAGTTGTGCAAAGAATACAGAGCTCACTGCCTAAACTGACAAGAATATGTGATTTAAGTTAGTTAAAAATCACTTTCTTGTTTACAAAACTGTAATGCACGCAATGAATCTCGATAAAAAAAGTTCAAATGTAGATCTCTAAAATGAAGACTTTATTATTCCTCTCACCTGTGAATATGCGCATCGAAGCAGAAAGCAGACAATGGACGGTTCCCCTTTGCCACCGAGGACGGTAGGCATGGTTCCTGGATGGTCAGTGTTCTCCTCCGGTGTCCATGCCAGTGAAACTGGAGTCAGCCCGGATGCGCGGCGGCTGCGGCTCTCCCTCCGTCACGCATGGACGCAGCGGGGCACGTAGGCGGGCCGCCAGCGTCAGAGATGACACGGGCGTTAACGCACGGGGAACACGACTCACAGAGATAGGAGCAAAGCGCAGATATGACAGCTTTTCAGTCCTCTTCCTCACAGAGGCTTGAATGTAAATGATGGGAAACCCGGATGAGTGGGGAGATGGGAGAAAGCATCATCCACTGCGCATGTATGTCTTCTTCCACAAATACAATCAAAGCTGGTGGAGCATCGGGACACAAGCTCGTCTCATGGAAGAGGGAAGATGCTGGGAAAGTGGGAATGAAAGGATGCACATGCTTTAAGGCCAGCCTCCATGCACCTTCACACCCAAACACTCTTAGCTACAGACCCATGGTGACAGAACCAAAAGGCACAACTGTCTCCCCTGATACCTGCTCAGACTAAAACCTCAAGAGCCAGCCTTCATGACTCCATACACTTTGCCATTGGAACACACACACTCAATGACTGAGCTGTCTCCTTTTCTCCGGTTAATTCTCTTTTACAGATTCAAGATCCAGCAACCCATAACATGTGGAGAAACCAAACCAAACACGGAAGTTTATATTCTATAAAGTTCTACATTTGGAAGCAAGTACGTCAAAATGACTGCTTTATGGAGGAAAAACTAATGGTCTCTGGCTCCCTCCTGATGCTCTGCTAAGTTTCCACAGAGTTAAAATATGTTTTAAGGTGTCTGACAATCAGCATGCAGAAAACAGTCTCTGAAAGTAGATCAGTGCACTCAGAGGGCTCCCCTTTGTGGACACTGAGAGAAGTGGTGTGCTTTGAAAGCTACTGTTAAATTTCCCCCCACACCCTCATGGTGTTACTTTGACTTACTTTCGGTTTGTTGTAATTTTGCACAGAAATATTTCATGATGGAAAACGGTCGACTCTCTGTTGTGATTTTGGATTTTGTCGTCATTTTCAACCAGTAATCTGAGTCTGAAACAGTCTTCTGTGTGTTTTGGAACCTTTTTAAATCAGTTTTTGTTTTTTGCCTGATTAAAGTTCTTAATGTTTGTTCAAACCGCTTTCATCAAGGTGCGTTCAAGTGACCACTTCCAGTGAAAAGTCTTTGTAATTGCGCAAATGTGCGTCTTTTGGGCTACCGTGTTCACCCTCTTGCGTAGATACGCAAGTTTCTTCGACCGTTTTTAGACTCCATGTGCAAAATGTGTGTCCAAAAAGGTCAAACTTTGACCAATCAGGGACTTGGATTTGGTAGTGATGTGTGGATGGCGTCTCTTTTGATTCAAGAACACCACTTTCACTACAAATGCCCGTACAAATGGAGTGGTAGGGAGAAGTGGTTAGGGCGAAGGGAAAAGATTCGGATTGGGCCCAACAAAGCCTTTCATACATCGGAATACACCTGTGAAAGAAAAAGCTTCCAACTGTTTGTGGCGGACATGTGCTAGAAAACAATAATAAAAGTCAAAGAAGAAGAAGCCCTTCCCTGCTCGTCCAGTGTGAACACCATGCGTGGCCAGGAACTTGTGTTTAGTGAGTTTTTGAACGCACGTCACATGCCTGGTATGTTTGTAGCATTCTCAGTTGATTGGTTTTTTTAAACTTTTCATTCTATTTTACAATGTGCTTGATTAACTTATCTGTAAAATGTTTTTTTGGCAGTGCTTGACACCCATATTTTAATTACAACCCTTTAACGATATAAAGTTATATTACACAATAATTCAACAGTAAATTTGAAACTGTCCAAAAACTCCATTCCAAGTGATACATGCTGATATTTTTTACTGCAAAATCACAAAAAAGTTGATCAAACGGGTTTTTATGTTTCATAAAAGATCAAATATCTAGAGACAAAATAAAAATACATAAATCAAAAAACAAAGCAAAGACTGTTAAAACGGTCAAAACAAAGCTAACTTGAACTACATACAAAGTTCCAAGGATTTGTTCTAGAGGGAATCACAATTATGCGTCATAACTCTTGTAATTTTTGTTTCAAACTAAAAATCTTAGAGCTGAAAACCTTTTGAGACCTTCGTGATAAATTTTATATGAAGACAATGATAATGGGGAGTCAGTTTGATTAATTGTTGGCTGGTTTGCCTGCTTTCTTGGTTGATTGACTGATTGGTTGGGCATTTGATTGATTGATTGATTGATTGATTCCAAATCAGCCAAAAAAAAAAACAGGTAAAAAACGATATAAAAATAAATTACATAGATGTATCAAACTAGCAGTTCAAAGGTTGATTAGAAGTTACGGAAAGTAAAAGAAAAGGATGCTGTCTTCTTGACATTACAATTGCTGCCATACAAACCTATATTTACAGTTGTACACACATTTCACAATAGTTTTTACTAATGCTGTTTGTTTATCTTTGTGCTGAATTTGTGTTGAAGAAATGCACATATTTTTATTATCATTCTAACTGCTGATTAAAACCGTGATTGAACTCTGTTTGACCTAATGTGCTGTAATGAAATTGTACTCCCGTCTCATTTTTTTTGCTGTCTTCAGAGTTAACCTTGACCCTTTATTTATTTTTTCTTGTCTTTGCGGGCAGTTTTCCATATGTAAATATGTCTTTATGGGTTTTTTTCCAGCTTGTTTTTGATTTACTTTTTTAGATCCCTCTATCTATGTTGGATCACTCGTGGGTAGCACTCATTTTGTTTTTTTTGTGGTATTTAGCTATGGTTTTGTACCTTTGTGTGAACTATTTTCAATAATTTATGCAAAGTTCATATGTGTTTTTAGTCCAACATCTCCAGTTGATTATTTACAACTATTTCCTGTTTGTCAAGGGCATGTCATCCAAAGCTATCCTGTCGCGATAGCATGTCAGACACACACAAACTCTAAAAGCTCAAAAACACAACACATAAGCATATTTGTCTTTTCTTTTTTGCACTATGTCAATTTTACTTTTTCTTAGAGCAACAAAAAGACAAAAGTCCCACTGTAATCCTCTTTTGATCTGTTGTGAAATCATTCCCAGTGGTCTTTAAATTCTGATTTTGCCTGTAGTTTTTCTATGACATATTTCTGCAGAGCGGTAGCAGTTAATCAGAAATTCGCCTCTGAGTGGGCGGGTCTGTTGTTGTAGAGTAAGCCTGTACTCATTTCCCATTATCCCTTTGTTTCTACTTTCTCCCGCTAGCTTAGAGCCCATCACCATTTTAACGTTATCAGAGCAATAAGAATGTGCGAACAATATTGGAGTCATCCAGCTGTACAGTTTTAGGTCAGATATACCAGTTCAGACGAAGAAAACAAAAACAAACACGGATCTAGTCGTCTACAAGTGGATGCATCAGACTGGAGCAGATCAGAGAGCTGTGGCCTACACAGCGTATTTTCTATGTCACAAATCCAATCTTTTTCAAACATCCGTGATTCACAATTATTTCAATAAAGAAATACTCAGAAATGCATTTTTTGCTGATTTTTTCTTACAGACATCCTCTATCATGAGAAAAATGCGATTAAAAAAAAACACCAAATTTCCTTGGAGTGAGTCTTCAAGCATTCAAACCAGAGCTGGCTGCAGCTCAGTGGCTTGACCAGCTACTTGTTATGGATGGGGTTCAAATCCCAGGAAACTCTCATAGTTATTTTGTCCTTGTGTAGTTTCAATTATAATAAACCTGCTCTAAAGTATAAATGACTAAATGTAAACGAAACAAGAACAAAAAAGAGTTGGAGACCTAAAAGGGTTTGGAAGGAAATTAGATTGACATTTTTAAAAAGTATTTTGTTCATTTTACATAATTTGACTTTCATAATAATTTGTTGAGATGCATTAACAACAACAACAACAAATGAATAAATTATAACATGTATTTCAAACCTTTTGCATTGGATTGACATGAAAGGTCTAGCCCAAAAAATGAATGGAAAAAAGCTGAAAGATAAAAGAGCAGACTTGGATAAAGGAGCATGATATGCAAAGCTCCACTTTGAATGCCTATTCATTACATGCTTACTTGACCCAACAACTGGTTGGGCTGGCTTTGCTGCTCCTGTGTGATGTCATCCAATCGATGGGTAGCTGCTGGCGGCTGTGATGCTCATGTATGCGCATCACAGCGAACCGTATGTGACAGCTTTCCAGGTTAGACCAGGAGGAAGCAGAGCATTCAAGGGCAGGAGCCAGGCTTCTGGATTTCAACAAGCTGCTTGTCTTCCTTCTGATCTGCAGCCGAGGTGGAGGGCTCCCTGCCTTCTCTGATTTGATCACTCCAGCATCCCTTTTTGTGTCTCTGAGTGGGATTAGTAATGTTTCTCCTCTGACGCACAGATGCCAGCGTAACCAGGGCGGCGAGCTGTTAGAGATACCCACAACACCGCCTCTTTGTTGAGCAGGATCCGCTGCGCCCGGACATGAATTCGGCGGAACAGACGGTGACATGGTTGATTACGCTCGGGGTGCTGGAATCTCCGAAGAAGAGCATCTCGGATCCTGAAGCTTTCCTGCAGAGCTCCCTCAAAGATGGGGTGGTGTTGTGCAGGCTGCTGGAGCGGCTCAACCCGGGAGCCACGGAGAAAGTAAGGCTCCTCTCTCCAAACCCCCCCCCACCGCCCCGGCGGCATGCCCGTCCGTGCACGCTGTCACGCCCGTGGACAGCGACGCGGTCTGTTGTCTGGCTTCTCTTTTTGCGCACTGATCCATGAAGCCATTTCTTTTGTAGGTCACGGCGGCCCTTGTTATTGTCTGCAGCAGGATGGTGCGCGTTTGTCAGCGTGCAGAGACAGTTAGGCCATTGTATCGATCAGTCTATTGATCTCTCCAAAAACATCAGGAGATGGGTTTTAAAACGCACCAGGTGGGGTTGGATCTAATCCTGCTTTATTATCAGGGGCCTCATTAATAAGTCTCAACTGCAGGTGAAAACAGAGGTGTTGCTTGTTTAAAAAAAGCAAACATTTTTCTTTTAAATCTGGTGTTTGTCAGTCCAGCTGCACACAGTCTTCATCAGGCAGGGATGCTGAGCTATCTGCAGACCTGCTGCAAGAGTGGGCCGCCATTGACTGCAAAAGACAGATGGATGCTCTCTGGTTTTTCTTTAAAGAAACAGTGTAGCGGGGATTTTTTTTCAGCTTTCACCTTTTGTAGCTCCGCCCATTTCATCCTGTCCTGTTTCAAGGCCTCCTCCTCCTTTGCTGGCTGAAGCCCATTTCCGTACATGTTTGCGCAGGGAAGGGTGAAGCATCAAGAAATAGATTAAAGATGAGCAGCAATACAGGAGTAGAACTGAAAAATAGCATCCAGAATAATTACCTGAGTAACTAATACAATTTAAAGACCTACTCCGATGAAAATTGTGTTTTTAACACGTTCTTGTGGCATTGTTCATGATGGAGGACATAACTAAAGAAAATTAGGTTTAACATTATACTTATTATTATTATTATTTTATTCAAATCATTGTGAATCAGGAGCAATAAAAAAATGCAGTTTTGAAAAAGAGCGTATTTGTGACGTAGAAACTACAACTTGATTGACTAGACGACAGGATTCATGTACATCTTCGTTTTCATTGTCCGAGCTGTCTCAACGTACGGCTAGATAGTTCCAATATTTCTCGCCATTTTTGTTGCACTGGTAATGTTATGTTAAGGGTGTGAGAGGCTGTAAGCTAATCGGAAAGCACGTAAACAGATAGCTCAGTTATGGATGATGGGAAAAGAGGGTGGGGTTGCTCCTATGCCGCGATCCTTTTCACAACTCAGAGGTGAATTTCTAATGAACTACTGCTGCTCTGCAGAAACTATGTCCTCAAAAGCGACACAAGTTTATGAATTTTGGCTAAAAACGACAAAATCATACTTAAAAGACCACTAGGACACTTTCAAAATAAGATGATTGGAGTGGGCATTTAAGGACTCATTAACATATTGGATCTTATAGATAATGAATACACATTAAAGCAACTAAAAATATTGTATTCAGTACAGTGTTTTAGACTGATAGAAAGCTTTAAATCTCAAAGCATAATGTTTGAATGATTTGTGTTTATTATGCTTCATTGTACTGTTATTATCGCCCATCACTGATTCTGACACTTGATACTTTACTGATGTTCCTCATTTTAGCTTAGTGAGAGCGCTGGTTTTTCCAATTGTAAATGACATCAAATTATAGAGTATGATGCAGTAAAACAACTTTTATGGTACATTTACATGGTACAAGTATAACTGGATTTTACAGATCTCTAACACTGAACAATTGGGAAAGCAAATTTAAGAATCAATACATCACCAGTATGGAAGACAAGAAAGATCCATGAACGATTGAAAAAACAGTGCTAACTTTACAAATAAATCATATTGCTAAGTATTGTAATAAACAGACATTACCCTTAAGTAATTGATAACATACGTAAAGAAATGCCACAGCAGTGGATAAACTTGCACTTTTACGTGTAGAAATACAGATACTTGGAGTTTAATTTAAATTTTGGAATTTAATGGTAGCTAGATTAAATCCATGTAATGTTTTGGTATTTCACTTTTTTTTGTAAATTTGGGCTGTATGGTGGCGCTGTGGTTAGTGCTCATGCATCACAGTGAGAATGTCCCGGTTCAAATTCCGACTGGGACCTTTCTGAGTGGAGTTTGTATGTTCACACATCTGTGGGTTTTCTCGTGTTTCCTCCTGCAGTTCAAAAACAAGCTTCTTAGCTTAATTAGTGACTCTAAAAAGCTTCTAGGTGTGAACGTGTGGCCCTCCAACAAACTGGCAACCTGTTCAGGGTACCCTGCCTACGCCCAACAGTAGCTGGGTTGGGCCCAGCAATTCTGAAAGAGATTCACTAAGTTCTGAACATGGATTGATTGTAACTTTGAATCTATTGAGGATTTGCTCTCCATTTTTTTACTGCAGAAAACCTTGATAGCCAGTAGCTTGTAAAATCAAAGATCTTAATGAAAACAGAATCATCCCTTAATGATAGATTTAAAACAATGATTGAAGACAAGTCTTTTGTTGCCCTTACTTTGGATCTTTAGCCCTCTTTATCCCTAGTATTTGCTTTTTTTTTTTTTTTTGGCGGAACCATTGAGCTAACCCATAGGGGTGTTGGTCCATGTAGTTTTTAAACATCTTCTGTGGTGGTAAATGTGAATTCTACAAAGAAACAGGAAGGGCTAGCAGTGAAAGTCGGGTTATTTGTGTAGGATGTTGATAGTAAAATAGAGTTTAGCATCAAAAGTGTCCAAGTTTGAAAGGTTTTTTGATGAGTGGGAGAAAGCCTTTTCTATGAAGTAATAGCTGAAGCTTCACAAATAGAGAGTTTTAAAGGCTGCTGTTTGGATTTGATTGTTGCCGTTGGAGATGCACTGAGATACCGTAGTACTGTCTAATAAATCCCAGTTAATAATACTCGGATTTGCCCTGTGGATAAGTTGGTGGTACAGTACACAGAGGAGGGCTTTAATACAACAAACCCACCGAATGCTATATTTTTTATTATTTATTTATCTATTTTCTTTTATTTCTTTCATTATCAAATTAAAAGTATTTTTTTTCGGAAAAACCTGACATTTTATTTGAAATAGATTTTTTAAAAAGTAACAAAAATCATATCTTGTCATTTTTTACAAACTTCCAAAAGATTTGACTGCAAGGGAGTAAGCTCTGAGCTCTATACACTAAAGACCTCGTAGCAATGAGCTTGAAATTCAACAAAAATTTGATAAAATACCAGTAAATATGGTTGGCACCTATACATCTTTTCAGGATTATGTATTTCTTACCAATGCTGGGACCATACAGCTGCAGTTTTCTGCTACTATGTTGTTGTTGTTTTTTTGCACATTCAGTTTGGCTAATCATCTAAATTAATCTGATTAATCACTAAACATGTTGAAAGAAATCAGATTATAAGAAAAATTCAAGAAATTTTACTTCCATTGACATGATCAGATGTTATCAGTTACCAGTTGACACTGAAATCTGCCTTTTTACATTGTTTTTCACCCTGTAAAGCCCACATCAAAGAATTGACAGTAGCCAAAATCCGAATTCTTTAGAATCAAAATCTTTTAAAACACCTTGATGAAATCCTCAAAAAATGGGAATAGGCTATCAGTTTTATGAGATATACAGTAGATAGCATCAATTAATTGGTAGGCTAATTTGGAAGTTCTTGGTCACAACAATGGTAGTTTAAGATGCAAATATTGACATGAGTGTTCAGGAAAAAAAAAACTTAATTACCCATTGTCTCAATTTTGATACACATTTTAACATGGTTATTACAAAGAATTAACTATCAGCAAACTGGATTCCTTTAATGCTGCAAGTAGTCATTAAAAAAGAACCCCTATAGATGAGTTATTCTAACCATAAAGTTTAGGAAAATGATGTAAACTTATCCCGCCAAAAGTGATTTAGAGAATTCATGGAAGCAGCCATTTTGAAATAAGCTGGAAAAGCCCTTCTACTGCCCCTAGTGGAATGGTGGTGAATTATAGGACAGAAAACATGGATCAAGTTATATCCAATGGGTTTTTAAGGAACATTTGGACCATGCTAATGAAATAGGGGTCTCAGAAATAAAAGCATTAAATATTTAATGATTATAAAGGGCTAACTGACTGTAGAAATTACTATATAATCAGACTTTTGGAAAATGTTATTGTTTCTGCTTCAGAAATAGAAATCCTTGTGCATCTTGATACATATTTGGTTGTGAGTGTATTACTGTCTTGTCGGAACCAGTCAGTGGAGGAGGTTAGAAACCACTCCAACATCAGTGGCAGTCTCCTCTGACGTCATTTCCCCTTCATCCAGTCCTGAAGGCTCTTCCACTTCCCGACTGCGGGGTTCTTGTGTTCATCCTGCCGGAGGTTCTGAGCTGCCGTTCATTCAGGCTGTAGAAATGCTTGTGGAAAAAGAAATAGTTGCTTTAAAACCAACAACTTCACATTTAATCCCAGTTTGAAAAAAAAACCAGTCACCCCTAAAAGGCCAGGTGGAAGTCTTTTTTCGCCCTTCCTTCCCTTTAATCGGAGTTTCCGTTTTTCCCCCTCCAGATTTACCCAGAACCGAAAAACGACGGCGAGTGCCTGAGCAACATAAAGGAGTTCCTGAAGGGCTGCATATCGTTCCGCGTCGAGGTAAGAGCATTTCCCCCCCAATTAGACTCCTATCTAGGGTTGTGTTGACACTCGTCTGCATTTTATTCCACAAAGAAGGGGTTGTGTTGGGATGTTTAGGAGATACAATACACAAAGCGTCCATGGACGAACCGTCACAGCGCGAGGACTATCTCCCATCGCTCTGCTCGGAGAGCTTTCACTAGCTAGCTAGTTTGGGGGTAAAGATGCGACATTAGCATTCCCGTTAAGAATCAATTGAAATGATCCAACTTGTTCACGTTTCCCACCTACAGGTGGAAGCGTCCGGCTAGTGTTTGGCGTTTCTACTGAACACACGCCTTTTGTTTTCGCGCTCGTGCGTGACTGTTGTGGCCCTAAACTAGATGACCCGAGTCGTCTTCTGAAATCACACCGTTAGAAACCGTGAAGCAGATGTAACATCTTCCTCCAGCGGGCCAATTCGGTGATCTTTGTGCCGTTTTAAAGCAACCTGCCGTGGAAATTCTGGGAAAATGAAGCACGAAGTGGCGTTTATGTCCATGTATTTGGCCCTGCCTAAAGAGTTCATTGAACTGCACCAGTGTGACAATGCAACTCAGTGTTTCTCAGCATTGCTTCTCCCTGCACCGCCTCCAGACACTGAAGCAGAAGAGATGGAGCCGTGGCGTCACAGGCTGCTGGCAGACTCGGTTTGAGGTCAGACAACAGAAATGAAAGTGAAATGCATCCAGTCTCACTTGTGAAGTTATTGATGAGTTCTGGCAGTAAAAAAATCCAACATTTGTTTGGTGACGTCACATCTTCAGGTTAGTTTTCATGTTCTAACTAATAGGGGTGTAATGAGTCATTTAACAGTTCATTTTTCTTCATAATTTATGGTTCCTGATTCAATTCACTTTCAATATCGGTTCATTTTGATCTGGGAAAATACCATTTGGATTGAGACACGGTACGTTTATTTTACGACTAAGTGCCGTATCACAACGGACCACACACATGTGATGACAACAACATGCTCAATCCATCATTGCAATCCAATGTGTGGAAACACTTTGAATGTACGAAGATGTGACCATGAAGTGTGGTATCATGTTTTTATAATGTTCCATTTGTATTATTTTGATATAATGATTGGTGATTTTTTGCTGCGTCAGGTGTGCTGTCCGCTGTCATGTCACTTGGTCGTTTTTTTTTTTAATGTTATAATAAAATAAACCCACCCTCCGTCAATCCAAATGATATTTTCCAATATAAATAAAACTTGTATTTCATTTTGAAACAATGGTATAGGTTGACTCAATTAAAAACTTGCCTCAGACAGATCAATCTGGTTGGATCATAGGAATATAAATCGATTAGGTCGATTAATCATTAAACCCCTACTAACCAATGATTTCCCTTATTTTGGAGTGTGCTGGATGCAGTTGAATTTAGAGAATGGCAGGCGGCTGTTGACCATCTGTATTCTGAAGAGGATCTTCTCCAGAGACTTAAGCACCGCTGGCTCTGACCCCAGTAAGCTTTGGTTATAATAGAGTAGTGGCCTCATGAAAGACAGAAAGGAGGGCACAGCTTTTTCCATTTTGAGTAGTGAACCTCAGTGAAGTTCTCTTTGAATGGTTAAATACTGCAAATGCCTTGGTTTTAATTCAAATGTTTGGTTCAGTTCAACATTATCTGACACCTAAGAAGCTGTTACTACTGACCCAGATGGCTTTGGTGACCGATTGTCCACTTCAGGGATAGTTTCTACTGATAGAAGCAGGATATTTTGTCGCATACAAAAAAAAAATTGTCTGCAAATAGTTTGTCTCAGATTAAAGTGTGAGGTTCCTGCAGCGCTCATCTTACCCTCTTGTAATTTCATTTGAGATTTTTAACATGTTCTTGTTGCATTTTTCTCAAGATGGATGATGTATGCATTTCTTGATTTATGGTATGCCAAAGAGCATGTGTTATTTAGGTGTCGCTGGCCACATCTCCCGAGATAAAAAAATGATCAAGACTTTTGAATCAATACAAACCCTTAAACGTAATACCACCCACACAGGCTGTCGTTAGCATACATGGGTCCACCATTATATGTTAATGCTACATTCTTCTTTAGTTTGTTTTTTTATTTGTATTGTTCACATAGACATATTTTAGCCAGGATTTAATGAACTAAAATGCATATTTGTGCAAGAAACAGTAATTATTCATTTTAACCCACTTGCAGTAAACCAGAAAACTCCTTTTGAGAATTATTTGAATGAAAATGAAAGGATTTAGTTCTTCATTTATATGGTTTACATGATCTCAAATGTTTGGATCACTGTGCTCCATTGTCTTTGGTTTAATTGCCGTTTTGTCTCATGCTGGACACTTTTGTTTATTAAAGGCAGTGTAGAAGTATGTTGTTGTTGTCTTGTGGCCCGTAGGAGGGCGTCATGTTGAAGTTGCAGCCTAAGAAATCATTGCTTCACGACAAGTAAAAGCTTGTCGCCTTAGTTATGCTCTTCACCTCCAAGCACCAACAGGTCATGTTCATCAGTCATCAAAATCTTCAGAAAGATACAAAAATTTGATTGAAAGAAAAGGAAGGATTCATCCTAAAACATTAACAACCAGTAAAAGTAACATTAACATGTTAAAAGATGGCAGTGAGTCCTGTAACCTTCCCCCCCAAGACATAGACACTGAGTTTCTAGTGTAACGCTTGTCACATGACAGCGCTACACAGAAATGAGTAGATGACTGCAACACTCTTCAACAAAACAATCTTTGACATCACTGTAACTTTTAGGCCCGAGAGAGCAGTGCTAATGTAGAGACAGGAATAATATAAATACGGTGTTTATCATGTATTAAAATGACCCTTCTTGAAATGCACTTCATACAGGTATGAGGTTGCTTTTAACTTATCAGTCACAAGAGATAAAATCCTTTTCTAGGTTGGCGAATCTTATAAATATATGGTGGTAAATGAAGATTGTGTAAGATTGTGCAAGTCTAGAATTCTGTCCTAATGCATTCTTCTATATTTGTTTTTTTTTGTGTGTGAAATAAATCAAGCAATTATTGATCAGAATATTAAACTATTTTTTAATGTACAGTTTAATGTGTTGGGATGTCATTTACTGCAGCACCAATAACATTTCACGAGGTGCATTATTTTTTATAATCCAAATGAAAACAAAATAAGTATAAATGGTTTTAGATTTTAAAAAAACTTGATAGCCAGGGGAATGACAAAATATTCTGCCTTTGTCAGAGTACAATTGTGCACTTTATACCCACACTGTTTAATTAAAAACATATGTATGTATTTCACTTTTAAGATCTTTTTGTATTAAAAAAATCTTCTGAAATTTGAATAGTTTATCATTGTGCCAACTGAGTTATTATTTTTTCCTAAATGTGTTGCATGATATTTTAGCTAATGTTACCAAAACAAAGCAAGAATGAGTATGAATGTTTTATGATTTTAGACACTATGTTGCCAAAATATAATACTGAACAGTAATAATCACTGTTTCCTTTTTTCAGTTAAACTTTGATAGTTTTATGTGTTAGTTACACTTTTTTTTTTCCAAAGAACTTCCTATATCATTTGCTTAAGTGTTCTATTCTTTCTGCTCTCAACACACACACACACACACACACACACACACACACACACACACACACA
>BSAI01000005.1:5834435-5866418 GCA_036245035.1 Adrianichthys oophorus
ACACACACACACACACACACACACACACACACACACACACACACACATGACCACAATTGTTGGTGTCCCTGAAAGAAAACCCCACAATAGTATGTGAAAGAACTTAAAATGTACAAAAGCCATCATAAATAAAATATCTGTGAATCTACTAATACAAATGGACTCAGCAGTCGGAGTGGACATTGAACATTTGAACAGTCTTTGCACATATATTGTATGTTTTTTTCTTCTCCTATTTGTATTTGTATTGTTTTTGCTTTATCATCACAGCACGATAAGCTAGAGGGAGAGGAATAACATTTATCTGTCCATTCAACACTTAGGGTGTATTTAGGCTGGACACATTTGGTTTGTTTAAAGTGAACCAGAGTTCGTTTCTCTCAATAATTTGGAACAAATTTTCAGTCTTAATACACCCAAGTTGACTCTGGTTTGGGACCAGGGACCACTCTTGGACCCATCTATTGATGTGGTTTCTCTTTGATTCCAATCGGACTGAGCTCCAGTTCGCTCTGAATTTTTCTCAGATTGAATAGGATCCGGTCAGAGCATAACAATTGGACCAAATGACCACCGTAGCCAGGCATTATGGATTGTAAATAGAGTAGGAACATAGCAACCGATGAGCTGCAGACAAACGCGGATTAAGGATGAGACACAGAAACTCAATGAAATGTGGTCGGATGAATGCAGGCTCATTAAAAGAACCTTTACTGTGATACACATTGCTGTTCTTATATTAATCTATATGCCATACTTAACAGCGTACCTTCTTAGCCGTCGTCTTAACCATCTTGCAGCATGCCACCAAAAATTAAAAAGTGTTGGACCTGATGTTGATACAAACTTTCAAAACTGGTCATCCAAAAATAAAGTTTGAATAAGTGAACTTTCCTGACAAGCATTACAAAGCGCGGGACTTCCATAACTCCTCCCTCCATTGCTTTGCCCCGCCCTCATAATTCCTGGCCAATGACTGAAGAGATCTTCAGTCGCGTGCTTTTGTTTACAAGCTTTGGTTTGAATGCAGACCAAATTAAGCGGACTCTGTCCTGGCTGACATACTTTTCCTGTCTGAATACACCTTTAGAATGAACTGACCATAAAAGCCTTTGACTCTTGGAATCAGACACCTTTTGAATTATTCAGCAGAATCCCTTGAATATATATATTTTAATTAATAATAATAAATTATAAGTAATTATTTATTGAAAATGATTCCTCTCTTGTTCTGTCTTCTTGTCACCTGCAGCCCTTTGAGGCCAGTGACCTGCTGCTGGGCCTGAACTTCTCAAAGGTGCTGAGCTCTCTGGTTGCACTGAACAAAGTAACTGCAGGTTAGTAGTGTGTGCTATGTGCATGTGGAGTTGTTTTAATGAAAGAAGGACTGGTGGTTGTAAGTGTGTGGGTGCTAGCAGTTTATTTATACTGCGTGTTTTTTTTCTGTGTAGATATCGGCGTGGGCAGTGATTCTGTGTGTGCTCGACACTCCTCTGCCCATCGCATCAAGTCGTTTGAATCGCTGTCGTCTCAGGCGTCTCTGGGCAGATCCTCCAAGCTGCTGCAAAGCCAGTTTCGCAGTCTGGTAATCTCAGAATGCAGAAAGTGTCAAAAATCATATTGGGAAATGGCAGTTTTGAACAAATGATTGCTGTCATTGCATAGTCCAGAATATTTTCTGTGTGCGGTAACATCAAGTAAAGGGATGGGTGTGGCTAATGTTTGTCAAAAATGGTCAAAAAGTGACATTAATGTACTGCCAGGACATTGAAGAGTCCACTGAGGTTTTTTGATAACACTCAGCATAGCACGAGCTTCTAAAACCTTTCTTTTGTTGTTCAGCTCTGGTGACAGTAGTTGTTGCTCTGTTCTTATTATCAATTTATAATTCATTAAGAAGTCAGGCACTGTTATCCTGTAATCAGGTGATTTTCCAAGGGATAACAGGTTTCTAGGGCTGCAATGGTTTTTCTTTCTAACCAGTTAGGTTAACATAAAAATACTTGAAACACAGTTTTATCATTGATGTTGGTCTATATCGGCTTACTAAATCAAAAATGTACAAATTAAAAGAATACAGGGTATATACAGGGTACAAAAATACAGTTTTGTTTCTTTGGTGCCTGTTTTTTTGTTGCACATTTTTCTGCAACATTACTGTATTAGTGTTCCTTGATTTATCACAGGAGTTACATTCTCAACATAACCTGCGATAAGTGAAATCTACAACATAGTCATATCTATTGTTTACAATATTTCTAGATGTTTTAAAGCTGTGAAACTCTTCACTACGCATTTGTACACTTTTCTTAGACAGTATTTTTACACTTGTTTAAACTCTAAGTTCAGAGTTTTGTATTAAAAAAGTCCAATATTATAGAATGGAAGAAATGATCTGATAGCAATTGAAGATTTATGTAAGTGTGGAAAGCCAAAAACATTCTGTGTGGGACACATGGCACATAGTTCTTGGTTAAAATGGACAGCATTAGCATGCTAATATGCAGAAATAGTTATGCAACAAAGTATAAATAAATAAATAAGAACAAATATTCACAAACTATTAGTTCTGGTTCATTAGCAAAACCTTATTAGAAACTGAACTAAAATCTTTACAAGAGAAGAAAAACCAAAGTGATCATTTGTTAAAAATAGAGACATGTTGGTATTTTGTACAGAAAAAGTCTGTTTCAAATCATTCTTGTGCCCAATGTGCTGTCATATTTGGTACAAACTAAGATGTGAATGTCTCAAAATGAATTTTCTTGCTGAGAGTAAAATCCTTCTCTCCATTAGGACATGTCAGAAAACAGTGGACAGCAGCTGCTGGTGAAGGCGCGGTTCAACTTCCAGCAGACCAATGAGGATGAGCTCACCTTCAACAAGGGAGACATCATCAGTGTGACTCGGCAGGAAGAAGGTGGCTGGTGGGAAGGGACCCTCAGCGGCAAGACCGGGTGGTTTCCTAGCAACTATGTGCGCGAAGTCAAAGGCTCTGGTAGGTGCCACAAAAACATGGAAGAAGAGATGCTGTGTTTACAAATGACAGAAGATGTGCTGATTAGACAGGTTATAGGATCACCCATCAACATTATCACCTCCTCAGGAAGATCAACAGTGAAAACACTTTTTTTCTACTGTCAAATCTCAACCACAATGTAATTATTCATCATCATAGTAATAAACGTGCTTTTCTGAGGGATGTTGATCTGAGCAAACAAAGCATTCTTGTGGAGCTTTCCAGGTAATTATAGGGGTGGGTTAAAAAAAATCAATGAAATAATACATTTATTAACTGATATAAAAGCAAACTTTTTTTTGTTTAGAAAATCTATAATCAGAAAATCAATCAATTCATTGAAACTGGAATTTATTGCTTTTGGTTTTAACCTTTTAACACTGGAGATGTTGTGGGCAACACCTAAATAACACACGCTCTTTGACAAATTGTAACTGTTCAGCTGTTGAAGAGATTGTTGTGAATCGTTTGATTCATTGACTCATAGAAAAGCTGCTTTTCATGTTGGCTTTACACCGATATGCAGCAGTTTATTTCAGACCCAATCTGATGAAAATTGTGTTTTGAAAATGTTCCTGTGGCATTTTCTGATTATGCAAGACATAAATTCAAAATTAAGCTCAAAATTATGTTTCTGAGTATTTCATATATTTTTTGTGAATCCAGAGCAGACGAAAAATGCCTTTTGAAATAGATTGCGTTTGTTACAAAGTAAATGCGCAGCAAGGGCCACAAACTCCCTGCTCTACTCCAATTTGATGCAACCACTTGTAGACAAATAGATCCATGCATCTGTGTTTTCCTCGTCCGTGCTGGTATCTGACTCAAAACCGTATGGCTGGATAGCTCAGATATTGCTCGCCATTTTTGTTGCACTTGTCATGTAAGGTTGGGGTTGTGAGGGGGTGTAAGCTAGTGGGAGAGCGTCTAAACTAGGGGTGTGTAATGGCAAGAGTCTGGTGAGACAATACGTGATACGTGTCTCACGATACAATATGTATTGCGATATATCCTAATACTGTACTAGAACAAATTTTTTTTAAGAGTATGACTTAGAAAAAAAACTCTACCAAAATATTAATACGTCTTACATTGTAATAAAATGGTCAAATTCATTTTATTTAATGATCACAACATTAAGCACCGCAGCTGTGTCTCACACACAAGTTGCTTTTACCCAAGCAAATTCATGGTGCTTTTCTTTTGGTAAATTAAGAAACATTTGTCTTTAAAGGGAACAGTCAACATTGTCTATTTTCTACAACAAAATCTCTTTCAGTATAAGAATAAAAACAGAAAAATGAATGTGCTTTAACCAATAAGGTTCTAAAAATATGATTGAGGGAATAAAGTGCTGTTTATTTTTAACATTGCTAATCCTTGGCACCAACAGTCACAACTTAGAGACAAATTTCTAATGAACTGGAGAAACTATTTCCTAGAAAACAACACAGGTTTTATAAAAAATTTTGGCCAAAAAAGGCATAATCCTAACTAAAAGACCACTGGGGACGCTTTTATAATGGTTGAAAATGGGATGGGGGGTGGGTCTTTAACATGAAGTGCTGCAGAAATCGGTCATGAATCTGTTGAAATTACACTAACTTAAGCATTACGATTGTCCAAAGAATGTAAATAATGAAGCTAAAGCTTCTGTGTTTAAAGGGTTAAATAGAGATTGGAAACTGAAATGTGAGTTTTTAAATCTAAATAGATTCCATTTACTATTTTAGCAGTGATAACCAGTTCTAATGGGAACACAGAATTACTTTTTTGATATTTTTACAGCGCTGTCTGTGCTAACACCGGTGACTAAAGGTCTGGCGGCATCATCCATTTAGTTTTTTAGAACTTTTTTGTTTTAGGCTCTTTGGTTGTCATCATTCTGAGGAGATTTTATGTTATAAAACTTTGTCTTTCTTGAGATGAGGAACCAAGTGAGACAAACTACCCCTAAAATAGATTGGAACAAACCCTGGTTTTTGTTCATGCTTAAAACTTAAATCAGAAGTGTCGGACTCCAGGCTCCAGGCATCCTGCCGGCATATCAGAAACCTTTCTCTACTTGTTGCTGATTACCTGGTTCAGGTGTGTTTTTGCCATTGAGAAGCTACAGTGGGAGGTTAGTTGAAAAACATGTAGGACAATGACCCCTGAGGCCTGGAGTTTGACTCCTGTGATCTAAATGCACTGTAGCCAGATCAGTTCATCAGCAAACTCCTAGGAGGGACGGGGTCTTTTTAACTTTTTAACTGGGTTATTTTTCATAGCAGTATATGGTTCTTTCGCAGTTCCAGAAAGTGAAGTAATGTTGCAGCTCAAACAACAAACATTTAACCTCTTAAGACCTGGCGTCCACATGCGTAAACATTGCATTTTGTGTTATATTATCACAGTAGTTAATTCTGTCAAACTATGGCCGTGTGACTATGTGTAAAAGGTTAGCTCAAATTTGAGCTCGGGTCTTAGGAGGTTTAACATGAATGCAGATCAGTAATTTGTAACTATATTCCAGACAAGTGGAAGATCGTTTGTGTGTTGTTCACCAAAGCAGCATCAAAATGAATGTCACTTTGTGTATCTATCATAAAGGTTTGTTTCACTTGCCCCTTTAGAGAACCCTGTTACCCTGTATGTAACAATACCCTATACATTTTTCTCTCTCTTTGCATCAGACAAACAGGTATCTCCCAAATCTGGCACCTTAAAGAGCCCACCCAAGGGTTTTGACACTTCTACAATTAGCAAGACCTACTATAACTTGGTATGGATACAATTCAGATTTGGACAAATGATTGTTTTTCCTTTAACCTTTTGCTGTTAAGTGATGTTTTTGTTTATTTGATATCTTCTTTCTACTGCTGTTTTTGTGTTATTTCTCTTTTGTTATGCCTCTGTTTGTTCCTCTATCTTGTTAATGTGTAGATTGTGTAAGTCTCACTTCTAACAGTTTGCCTGCAGAGTTATCTTAAATGTTTATAGCAGCTTCATCATGGAGTTGTGGGAAAAATATTCCTGTAACTCAGTTTAAAAGCCTTAAAAATACACTTTAATATCAAGATTTTTCTGTTAAACAGAACTTCCTATATGATACATTTATGATTAATGTTTTATGTTCAACTTTAATTTATACCGAACCAGGCATAGAATGCATTTCAAATACGGCGCTGGCAAGAGTAGCATTTGCTTTTCTTTGCCTTTTTCTTGCTCTTTCTCATCCTGGTCTTCTATCTCTTCCCCCATTTGTCAAGTGATTTCTACGTTATAATTGTTCATTCTTGAAAATAAGGTTATAATAATCTTATAATTTATCTTATAATAATTTTTTTTAATAATAATTAGGCCAGCGTAAATTGTTACGTAAAAGCTTACTTGTTGCTTCATAACTCCAAACAATTAACCATAGAAAACTATTCTTTTTGGGGATTTACAATATATTAATTAAAATGTAAATAATGAATACAACATGTTAAACAATTGCATACTTCAGTTTTTATTAATGCTTCATTATATATTATGCAATGTTGAATAAGAAACATTAGTTAACTGCTACTAAAATGTATTAAGAATGCATTTTAGTAATGCAAAGTAATGGATAACACTTTATTTAGTTGTTTTTTTAATGTTTAATTATTCATTAGCTAAGGTTAACAAAGGGACCCATATTGTAAAGTGTTACAGAACTGGGAAGTCTTTGTTAAGCTGTCAGTTCTATTTAAAATTAGGAAATTAAGTTATTATGGGGAGAAACATTTCTATTAAACCAATTTTTGTTTTTCTTTTTGTGTTGTAGGTGTTACAGAATATTTTAGAAACTGAGACGGTTTATTCAAAGGACATTCAAAGTCTGCTGACCACCTACCTGCGACCTCTTCAGAACTCTGACAAGTAGGATCTGGTTACAAATGCATCAAAACTGGTTCATTTAGCTCTTCCAATCATCAAAGACCTGCACTGAATTGTGCTTGCTATGTTTCCTTCTTGACCTCCAGACTGGGCAGTTCAGATGTGGCGCTGATTCTGGGGAACCTCGAGGAGATCAGCAACTTTCAGCAGATGTTGGTTCAATCCCTGGAGGAGTGCACCAAGTTAGTCCCACAAACACCTCCCCCTACACAGCTACTGTGGAATGAGAAGATGCCGGATTTGAACACGCTCCTTGAAACCAAATATTAACAAACCTTTGGGAGTTTGCGCCACTTTAAAGCAGTTACTTATGTGAAAAATGTTCTACCTTTTCCCTCTTTAGGCTTCCAGAAAGCCAGCAAAGGGTGGGAAGCTTCTTCCTTAATCTCATGCAACAGATGAAGGCTCTCTATATGGGATACTGCTCCAACCATCCATCTGCAGTAAACGTGCTCACTCAGCACAGGTGTGTTTCAGTGATGGTGCAGTGCTGTCGAGTGAGCTGCAGTTTTTCTTCCGGGTTATTTTACTGTGCTTTGAGAGGACCAGAACATTGATGAGATTGTCCTTCATTACTATGAATTGCGTAATCCTTAAACTTTAAAGCTTAATATTCTTGCTGTTTTCCTCATTTGTGCACTGAGTGTGCGATAGATTGTGTATTATATACCTAATATAGATGCAATCACTTATTGATGGCTAGTGAAACATTTACCTTGTTTGTGAGTATTTCTTAACAGATGATTCCTCCTTGGTGTGAATATATAACTGCAGGTCCCATTCAGCGTTGCTCCAGTGACTCGTGGTTTCTCTGTATTCTGTGTTGCTTCTTGGAAGCATGCACTGAAGGTTTTTTTCAGCGCATTTTAAAACCATAAAGAATTAAAAATAAGCATATTTCCAAGAGCCAACTAATAACTACAAAACCAATGTATCCTGACTCAGCTTTAATGCCTTCAGCTGAAGAAGTTGTTATCCAGTAAAATCAAAGCTGCCCCTTTGTGCATTTTAGTCTTTTCTGAAGTATCCACATTGTTAAACTTGTTCGGCCAGATTTCGCAGGCCACATACATTCAGTAAATACTCTTGGTCTTTTGTATCTCACAAAGTCGAGAGCTCTAAAGCTATGTTCACACCACTCTCTCCAACTCGTGATCATGCAACCACTTTCAATGAATATTCTATGTAAACACCCATATATGCATGTTTCAGGCTTCTGTGTGTTCATGATTCGCTATGCAAGTTTTTCGGACCGATTCGGGTTCTAAGTACAAAACATGAGTTAAAAGTTAAACCAGGTTGAACTTTGATCAATCAGGGTCTTGAATTTGGTAATGACGTTTGCGGTTTGTGACCAGCCAAAATTTATGACACCATGTCTTTCATGTATTGGAATAGAGCTGTGAAAGAGAAAGCTTGGAGCAAGATTCACAAGATTTGCACTGCTTTGACAATTCACAGCAAGCCTCCTCCAACTGTATGTGTCGGACATAGACTAGCATCAGGGAGTGACAGTCCAGCATAAATACCATGAGCTAAATGTGGGGTTCATCACATGTCCAGTGTGTACGCAGCTTAACAGATTTGATGTTTTTAGGATAAAAGGTGGGATTTAACATTCTGGTATTTAAAGAGGATTTCTTGTGGCTTAGATCATGTATACTTCACTGTCTAAAGGTTGAGCATCAGGTGGTAACATCCTGCTTTGGTTTTCTTTGCCTTGTACCCTCATGTTTGGGGCCCCACACTGTTCCAAACATAAACGTCTCTACCTGCTGAAGCAATAATCACTCAACATTTTTTTGTTTAGGCTGCACGTCCCATCAAAGGTTTGCTTCTGCACTCTTCACTGTAATTTAGAGTAAAATTATTTGCCAACTTTAACTAAATCTATTTTTCTCTTAACACAGGAAGAAAGTAGAATATAACAACTCATTGGTTGTCAGGACTCTTTACCTCTGAATGTTTGTTTGTTTTTCAGTGAAGCTCTGGGGGAGTTTATGGAGGGACGGGGTGCAGTCAGTCCTGGAATCCTAACCCTCACCACGGGTCTCAGTAAACCCTTTATGAGACTGGACAAATACCCCACCTTACTGAAAGAGCTGGAGAGGCACATGGAGGTTTGTGTTCTGGGATTGAGACTTGTTCGTACACTTTGGATTTAGCTGTTTTTTTTTTTTCTCAAACGACACCTCTGTGTTCTGCCAGGAGATTCATCCGGACAGACCAGACATCCAGAAGTGCATGGTTTCATTCAAAAATCTGTCGGTGAGCTCCACACTCCCCACCATTCAGTCAGACTTAACATGTAGGCAGGTTTGATCTGACTCAATCAGGCTGTCTGCTCCTCTTACACCAGGCTCAGTGCCAGGAGGTGCGGAAACGAAAAGAGTTGGAGCTCCAGATTCTCACTGAGAACATCCGACTGTGGGAAGGTGATGACATCAAGACCCTGGGCTCCGTGATCTACATGAGCCAGGTCTTGGTCCAGAGTCCCATGACCGAGGTATCCACACCTTAGGGCTTCTTTGCCATAAACGTTTTAAAAATACATTTCCTTCAACCTGCTCAGGTTTAAAGTACAATAATTACCATATTTACTAGAATATATGTCGCAAGAGCCCCAAAAGAGAGAGAAAAAAAAAAGAATTAGGAAAGAAGACAAAATCATATATAAGCCACTCCAGAGTATAAGTCGCACTTTTGGGAGAAAACGCTTCTGAACAAACTCGACAAGCCCCACATAATGTCTCGTTCACACCTGCCTCTTTTTTGACACGCGTCAAATTTGCTGTTCGGCGCATGTCCAAAAATGTGTTCATAAAATAGACTCTCCCGTCATGTGTGGGAGGAGCTACTTGACTAGGTTTTAGCCTCATCAATCGATGGAAGCATTGACTGTGTATCTCCTTTACACTGCACGGATGTTGGGAGATCAGAGTTATTTTTTTTTGAAGAGCTCTACTAAAGCATCGGTAATCACGTCTCCATATCTGGGTTCATGTGATCATTTAGTTACTTAATTTTACTTTTACCTTTACCTCCCACTGCAGGATGTGTATCTGAATGACAGTCGTTTTCAGTGGTACTTCCATGTGACTGTAACCCACTTTGATGACCATTTTCACTGTGACCTCAGACAAAATAGCGACATGCGTGTAAAGTGACTTCCGGTTTACAGGTTTAGACTGGCAAAGCTGACAGTTAAACGCAGTTTTACAAAATTTTATACAATTTTGTGCAGCCAAGATGCAAAATGACTTCATGTACCTTAATTACTCCAAGGCTAAATGTAGTTGTAGTAATAAGGGGTATTTGTTGTTTTACGGGATATTTTAAGGGGTAATTGTAAAAACAGCAGTGTTTACCAAGCGGCACAGCGAATATAGTTTAAGTTAATCTATTTAACCACATATCTTCAGCTTTCAAAATAAGTGAACCCAAGAAAAAAGTTCAGCAGCGGCGGCGCATATTTTAGAAATGCCGTGCGAATAGTCACTTCTTTGGACCCTTATATATTTCAATTTCAATATTACAATATATGTCAATATTGCAAAATACTTTTACAAATGGTTAGGTTACCTTTTATTATTCATTTAAATTTGCTTAAACAGCGTTCATTCCTCCGCTCCGGTCTAAATCTGTAAATTTAAAATTTTGTCTGACGTCATGTGGAAAGGGTCAGAGGAGGGGAAAAATGAAAGTAATAATTGATGCAAATAAGAAGAATATCATACAGTTCAGGAGAGAAATTATCAGACTCTCCTCCATGTTTGGTATAGACGGTTCTTCTTTTTCTTCAGTGTTACTGACAGCATCAAATACTGATACGCACACCTACCGTGCCTTGTAGTAGTTGTTAGTGGAAAAACGACCACTAAAGGGCAACCGGGTGTTTGTGGGAACAAAAACGAACAATTTTGTCTATTTATGTAAAGTAAAAAGAAAAAAAAAGTCACACATCAGTCGCTCCTGAGTATAGGTTGCACCCCTTGCCAAACTACGCAAAAAAATTCATTCTCCAAAATACAGTTCCTGAGGTATCTAACACGTCTCTATTTGACAACAATAGATCTTAAGGGTTACTTAAATCAACGTTCCATCCATTCATTTTTTAAACCCATTTTAAATCAATGTTTTCTCCTTAATTCACTGAGTTTGCAGGTTGATAAGACATTAAAATATGTCAGTAACATTCATTTGTGTATGTTTATTAATCTGATTTAATTTAACAATGGATGCACGATTGGATGCATGTCACATGATTTTAACACCAACTCTTCTTTTAATTGCACTAATTTTCTGTTGCCTCCTAATGTTTTCTGATCAAACATTTTGTCTGAAAAGCATGTCTGCATGATGTTCTCTACCTCCTTCTGGGTATGTTTTTTTTTTGCAGTTTCAGTCCTGAAGAAGAATTTTCCTTCTGTCACAGAAACACCTGCAAGGACTTGGGTTGGGTTGAATTTGGTTAACAAAGGGGCTGCAATGTTAAAAATTGCAGTGAACACAGCTTGTAAATGTCAGGGGTTTTCTTTTACATGGAGAACTGAAGATGCCACAATTTCACATACTTTCACGTGTCTGTAAAGCTTTTTGACTGGTAACACTAAAGTTTTCTTTTAGGATAGATCCTTACTTCATAAACCAAATGGAGTCGTAAATTTTCTTTGCTGCTTATAGGAGAAGAGCGAACGCTACCTCCTGCTTTTCCCCCATGTCCTCCTCATGTTGTCTGCTAGCCCCAGAATGAGTGGCTTCATATTCCAGGTCAGTATTTGCTTTTTCTCTAATGTATAATTAAGGTAAATTTCAACTATTTGTTTCTGATTAATTGATTTATCTTCCCAGGGAAAAATGCCTTTAACTGACATGATAGTGAACAAACTTGAAGACTGTGAAGCACATAAAAACACTTTTGAGCTGAATGGTATGACCTCACAACGGGACCCCAAAGGCACAGTTATTGAGTTATTAATGACAAGCAACACCTTGAATAACTCCGTCCCTCTCCCCGCAGGCACATTGTTCGACCGTCTGCAGGTGATATGCACCAACCAGCAGGACCTGCAGGACTGGGTGGAACACCTAACAAGACAGATCAAACACGCCGCCGCCACAGCTCCCAGCCACAAACCCCTCACTGTTCCCTGCCACACGGTCAGCACCTAATGACTACATGGCCAGCAGTTACTTCCTTTTCATTCAACCCAATGGGGAGTCGGCAAAGTGTGCAGACGGGTTGATTTCTTATTGCTCAAATCAATGCAGCTCTTGATGTGTGAAGATGCCTCATGTGATGTTCAGCAGTGAGTGGTTAAGTCTGTAATAGTCAGGTCATTTTGCATAGATTGTTAGTGAGTAAGGAGAAATGATTACACTTCAACATTTTATTTCACACATTTTTTTAAATTGTCTTGGTTTCCCCTCCTTTTCAGTCACTAACGGTGTTGGTTTAGGTCTTTCCAGCTTTGATCCCCAGTGGTGGCTTTAGAGACCTCCCCATTAAAAAAAACTAAAACAAAGAAACACATCTACTGTAGTAGATGGTCTGAGGCAGGGAAGGGTACCAAAACTGGACTTATGTGGTACTACCAAAATGTATAAAAACGCTGATTTTGGTGCTTAATTTCAATGTTTTATTGGACATGTCTGTCACTTGAATTCAATTGAGTTTTGCTTTATAATTCTAGCCAATCATTTTAGTGTGGGCAGGACCTTTTAAGAACAGATGTGGCAGCGAGGGTACGTGGAGCTTCAGTCAAAATGTTGAAGACAGAGCGAGTGATAGTTTGACTATACAGTGTTTCCCTCGTTTATCGCAGTTCGTATATTCTGAAAAATAACCTGCAATAGGTGAAATCCACAAAGTAGCAACTGCCATGGGCGGGCCAAAGTCTCCTTTCTCTGCTCCAATTCTGATTCATCGATTTGTATGTCTTCATTTTCTTCATCTGAGCTGCCATCTGGCTCAAAACTGTACGGCTGGGTAGCTCTGATATTGCTTGGCTTTTTTTCTGCTACACTAATGTTAGCTTGTTGTTGTTAGGTGAAATAAGCAGGAGAGAGTGTAATCAAAGGGCTGATGGGAAATTAACGGTGGCCAACGTCTGGCCAAAGGTCCTGCTTACAACTCAGAGTCAAATTTCACATTTCAAAATAAAAGCTTTCATAAATGTGGCTGGTCAAAAGCAATAAACTTTTTGACAGTTTTACTTCTTGCTAATCCTACAAAACAGTATAGCTTCTAAGAAGAGACATACCAAGTGCAATCTGTCTTTTTTTCCCATCTTTTTAGGAAGCTATGTCCTCATAGGTTGCGGATTCCTCATTTAAACATTTGTTTCCTCTATTTCTCATTAGTTTTTATTTATTACACAAATCTTAAAGCTTTAGTGCAGTTTTGTATCTGGTGGACGTTTCTTTGGCGCACTAAAGCATTTTTTTGTATAAAAAACAGATTGTTTTCTCTGCAGCTCCCATCTCACCCTGTCACCCCATCTCGGCATGCTGAGGGCAGGGCCATGACTGTGGCTCCTACCTACCACACCCTTCCTCATCCGTCCTCCCACGGAATGTCCCACAGCACCATGATGTGGGGTCCGCTGGAACCACCCAACACCCCCAAACCCTGGAGCCTGAGCTGCCTTCGACCTGCGCCACCGCTGCGGCCCTCAGCTGCTCTCTGCTACAAGGAGGTCCTTTCAAAATTACTAAAAACATTTTTTGTTTTGATTATTGTTAAACGAGGAGCTCACCATTTTCCCTCAATGTGCAGGATATAAGTAAAAGCCCGAAGAGTGTGAAGAAACTACTTCCTAAACGCAAACCGGAGAGGAAGCAGTCTGAGGAGGAGTTTGCCTTGAGGAAGAGTAGGTACACCTTTAGTAGATTCTAAAAATTGTGTATTTAACATGTTCTTGCTGCATTTTTAGATAGTTAAGCTAAAAAAGGCATTTATGATTACCATATTTTCTACACTTTAAGACACACTTAAAAGCCTTTAGAAAATAAAAGCACTGCGCCTTATGATCTGGAGTCCCTTTTATGTGAAGTAGTTCTGGTGATACTTACTGATATCATAACAACTTAGAGATATGTTTATAAAGAGCTTATTTGTGACGCAGAACATATGCTGGGCAGGCTACAAGCTTCCTGCTCAGAGCTCTCTGCAATGGGGGGGGAAGGGGGCTGGGGTTGCTCAGCGCCAACAGTCCTGCCCAAATTTAAGAGGCGAATTACTAATGAACTCCTGCCGCTCTGCAGACAATATGTCCTCGAAAACTGCAGTTTTTAAAAAAAATGTAGCTAAAAATGGCTTAATCATAGCAAAAATACCACTTGCTTCTGAAAAAATCTGCCAAAAATGGCATAATGCTGCTTTCACATCACACGCCATTCATGGGCCAAATTAGGAAAATAACATATATATGAGCCAAAATTTATTTAAAATCACAAATAAGTCACTCCTGAATAATAATTGCACCTCTAGAAAAACCACGCAAAAAATGCAATTACTACCTCAAAAAATACCAGAGTTTATGCAAAAATCGGAGTTGTTCTTTCTTGCTTTTTTGTATCTTCACTTCAGCTTTATGGATAAAGTTTTGTGCAGCAGTTCACAGTAGCCTTTTGCTTCCACTTTACACTTCTCCATGAAGCCATTTTGTAAACCAGCAGATGTGTTTGCTCATTCAGATCTCTGCCGCTGAGAATCATTAGCTTTAATAGACAAAGAGGAAGAAGTTACCAGAAGTCCAACTTGTAAATTCTGGTGATGCACAGATGGAAGTGTGTTTGTGGGAAATGTTGGGACACATTCCTTTTCCGTAACCAAGCGGTTGATTTTCATGTACTGCATTTGTGCCTTCTCCTTTTCAGGTACTGCTGCTCTCGAGGAAGACGCCCAGATCCTAAAAGTGATTGAGGCATACTGCACCAGTGCTAAAACCAGACAGACTTTGAACTCCAGTAAGAAGTTCCTGAATCTACATCACACACGTGTACAGAAAGGGGGGAAAGCCTCACAGTGGTGTTTGCAGGGACTACTCTTATTCTCTGCTGTTTACCGTTCTTTAACACAGAAATTCTTGACTGCTCCTTCTAACAGAATCTTCTCTTTCTGTCTCTTCTCCACTCCTCGCTCTTTGGCATTTTTTTTTTTGGTTTCCCTTGAGTTTTGTTCTCATTTTTGTCTTCTATTCTTTTATTCCCCCATATTCAATCACAACTTTCTTTCATCCTCCCATCATGCATCTGCCATTGCTTTTATGATTTACGACCTGTTGCCGACTCCCACACCCCTCCGCACCGTCTTGTCCTCTTGTTCAACCACCATCCCCTACCCCACCCCCACACTTGCTTTCACCCCGGGCTGCCGTGTGCAGCTTGGCAGGGCACTGACCTGATGCACAACCACGTGCTGGCTGACGTGGACCGTTCCTGCACAGACTCGCCGGGACGCCGTAGCAGCGTGTCTCGGCCAGAGCTGAGCTCTGACCTCTCGGAGGACTCTGACTATGACTCCATCTGGACCTCCCACAGTTACAGGATGGGCTCAGTGCCGCGGAAGAGCTGCATCTCGCACCAGAACTAAAGAGCACACGGAGGTGCCACAATGTACTCTAATGTTATGTACTATGTGCTTACCTCTTCAAGACTTATTTATTTAAACTTACTAGGTTCATTTTTGTTAACTTATTCATCTAATTTAATGTAATTTTAAAAGTTTTTTTGGAATATTTTTTTACAGTACTTTCCTGTTGCCTTTTCCACAGTCCCTTTTACGTGCCTCCGCTCTTTCTGTAATAGTCATGCAGTAAATGTTAGATATTACTGTTCATTTATCTTGAATGTGACCACTCCTCTTGTTTGACCATAACTCTTCCGCTATGTTCACACCGGGCATGTCATGCACGTTCAGGAACAACGCACGTTTAGCCCATGGTGTTCACACTCGACCGTTGCTACCTAATACTAGCGCGTGTCAGGCACCTAGAGTGTGGAGAGGGTTTGTGCGAAATGTCAAAGTAGTGCAAATCTGGTGAATCTTGCTCCAGGCTTATTCTTTCACAGCTCTATTTCCATACATGAAATACTTGGTGTTATAGAATTCTGGTCTCGGGTACAAGCCGCAGTTATTCATTTCTCCTTCATGTTGGCTCTTCCAAGAATTAAAGGGACGTCATCTATACGTCACTACTAAATCCAAGTCCCTGATTGGTCAAAGTTCAGCTTGGTTTAACTTTCAACGCGGGTTTTGTATATAGAGCCTAAAAACTGTCTTAGCTGTCTTAGAAGCCAGAAATGTGCATTTACATGCTTTGTCATAGACTTTTTATTGGAAGTGCTCTCTTGAACGCTCATTTCCGATGGCGATGTGAACGTAGCTTCAGCAGAGAGTACCAGGATTGGAGTGAAGTTTTGGGTTGTAGGGAGGGATGGAGACTGAGATTTTCCTGTCTGATATTCAGATGTAATTCAGGAATGGGTGTATTTATTTTACCGTGGTTCATTTCTCTGGCGCTCTTTGAGTATGTCTGCTCAGACTTAGCACAGATACTACACAAGTATGCACACAGGGTCAGGCACATACTTCTTTATTATCTGGAAATTACACAGAACACAAAACTCCAAAACATTTAATATCATCACTCTTTCATAATTTCCAGTTCATTTTTTTTTTAACTTATTTACATGGTAGGTTTTGTTAAAGTATATTAAAATCATTGACTGTATTGAGAACTAGACTGGGTGACCACTGCCCCTGGCGTTCCAAACAGGAAGTACCTGCTGACTCCAAGAAGCTAAAATCCCATAGACGTCTGTAGAGAAATAAACAGCTCTTACTCAGTCATTTTATTTGTCAGAATAACCATTCTTGCTCTGAACCTTTTTTTAACGTGTTCTTGATAATCCTAAAATTTTGATATTTTCATTGTAGTGTAAGTTATTTAAGTAATAAACTGACTAGTCAGATGCTTCACTAAAAGTATGTGGGCTTACGTCGAACGTTGAAAATGTTTCATTGACAGATTCTCCTTTTCAAGTGTCCTTCCAATAAGCTCACGCCTGATTGGTGAGAGTGGTTATCATAGAAACATTGACTCAGACCGACTCGGACCAATCACTGCTCACTGACGTCATCTGGCTCCAAACGGAAAAAGAGCGAATTGATTTAATATTGTTGGATAAGGTTAAGCTATTTTTTATAGGTGATGTCACAGTCATTAGGTCCAGTTCTCACATACAACGAATGATTAAAATCAAAACATCAACACCTAAACATTCAGAGGATCCAAAAAAAAAACAAGCTCTAAAGGACCCTAGAATCTCAGAAAATGTATTGTCATGTGTAATGACAATGATAATACTGAGCTTGGACATTTAAAGTGCTAAATTTCTGCTGTAACATTGTATTTAAAACAAACTGCTGCACTAACTGAAAGGCTAAATGCTACTGAAAAATAGGAGACATCATCCTGATATTTTCTTTTTTAATTGTTGAGTCTCTGCAGAGCCGTAAACAGCAGATTTCCGACCTTGTTAGCTCTCGTCTTTGGTCTTATGTGTGTTTGCTCTGCTAATACAATAGGTAATCAACTTTGATAGACGTTCTCAAAAAGTAAGAAACAGGGTTTCATTCAGATGTGCATTACAATTTAAACCTCTTTATATCCGTTTTTTACATCAGAATCAAACAGGTTTAACAAAAGTGCTCACCTCTGTTGTTTATTTCACTTCTCTGAAAACGCACAAACTTTCTATGTTTTGCTGAAGAACACCCACTATTAAAAAATAGTCTGGAGCTTCACTTAAAATTATTTATCATTTTAAAATGAATTATTTAATATATATTTTGGTAGCACCTCTGTTAATGTCTGACATATTTTATTTTGTCTTACAACACTAATGAAGATAGCCTTGGTGCTTTTCCCTCATCAATATTTTTGGCCTCCTAAGAGCATGGTGCTTGGGTGGAAAATACCCTAGGTTTTAGGAAGTCAACTTCATAGATGGATTTTTTTTTAACATTTGACCTTTATTAATCCATTGTAATATTGATTCATAAAATCCATTGAAAAGTTGGCTTTTAAAGATAGTTCATTTATTTCTTGGACAAAACTATGTTTGTAATGATACAAATGAACAAAAATTGAATTTAAAATGGAAAAAAATTAATGGAATTAGATTAAATTGAATAAAACAGACTGTATGAAGCTAAAATACCTTTATCTAGGACCATTGACTATATAAGAGAACTGGACTGAGTGACCCTTTCCGACTCTCATACCAACAGGAAAAGCTAGAACAGCTATTACTCAATCACATTTGTCAGAATAACCATACTTGTTCTGATACCTTTTTACACTGTTTTTTTTTTCTTTATTGCAAGTTATTCAAGTTATAAACTGGAACATTTGATTGACAGATTCCCCCTAAGCCCACTTTCAAGTGATAGGGGTGGGGCTTTCCAACAAGCTCACTCCTGATTAGCGAGAGCGGTTGCCAAAGAAATGTAGACTCAGATCGAGTTGAGCCAATCAATGCTTACTGACATCGTCTGGCTCCAACATGTTGATGTCTGTATTGTGAAAAAATGGCGACTTCCTTTGACTTTCCTTGGTCCAGTTCTCTTATACAGTCAATGTTCAGAATTGTGGTAGTGATATCCTGCCTTGAAACTGACATTTATTTTAAGTTTGAACAAAGGAAGTTGTTTGTAAATACTTTTTATCAATAAGCCAATTATCTTTTATTTCCACTAGATCCATAATTTTAATTAAATGTTTTAAATATTGTTTAATTATGTTTGTGTAATTTGTTGTTTGGTTTTAACTCATCCTGTTTTTGACTATCTGATGTACCCTGAGGTACTGCACACCTGGTTCTGTTGGAACACACTGATGGTTATATTGATGTGGGTCTTTAGTGTGGGAGGGCCGTCTGTCTGTGGTTACAGATGGCTGCTCATTTGAGAATGATGACTTTTTACAAGATAATAACCTTGATCCCTGCAGCAGAAGACCCCAGCAGACTTTAGCTCATGCCTCAAGTCCCCACAATCTGTCTGGCATCAGCAACTATTTTTATGAAGAAGTATTTTTCCACTGATGGCTTAAAAACAAGGACGTGGCTGAAGTCCTCTTACAGCGAGCAATTTGAGTGACCTATAAAATATGATTATCCTTCCCCAAAATCATTTCTGTAATATATTTATCATGTATTATATATTTATTTGTTTAATTTTCAAGCTAAATGTCAAAGTTTACAGATGATTCCTGAAAAAAGCCTATTTTAATTTTTTTTGCATTCTGTTGATCTGTCAAAGTTTACACTTAAATTATCAAAAAGAAATGTTTTGATTATTTTGCACAGTTGAGTACTAGAACAGTGTTGGGGAGGGAGGTTGGGATGGGAGAAAAGTCTTTTTCTATTTTTGTGTCATCTACCTAGAATGTGTACGATATAATCCTAAAGATAGACTTAAGTATTCAGTGTTGCTGTAAAGTGGATGCTCATTCGTAGTGTAAGTGTTCGCCTTTGTTGTTCAGAGAACAAACGATAAAGGTTTGAGGAAAAAAAACAAAACAACAGACTGGGAGGAAACTGGAGCATTCATGTGAACTTCTCATCTACCCTCAGAATGCCGTCAGAACAGACTTGAATAATAATAATAAAAAAAGAGCACATCATCTCCCTTTCTGTAAATAATTGTTGTCCTGGAACCAAAAGAATCGGTATTTGAGCTGTCACTGTAGTAATCAGTGCTTTACTTTGTGACAGGTGCATTCTGTGGTTAAATTGTTGGATGGGCGCGGTCAAGTGACCGCAAGACGAACACCGTCTACTGTGCTAGCAGCACTTTCACTGTACTGTAGTGTTCCACTCCCAAATGCTGTACCATGAGTTTTGAATAAATCTGTCGTTTGATAGACTCCGGTGTTCTGGTGGTTTGTTGTTTCTCATCTGTTTGTTTCTTTCTTACCGTTGTCTCGTCTGTCCATTTACTCTCATGTGGCTCTGATTTTTCTGCTACCACACTCCTGTTCCAAACCTGTTTGTTTCCCTCTGAAAAAGTGATTCCCAGACAGTTTTCTAAAGCAGAGAAAGGGAAACTTCCATCTGTGTGAGTGACCTTCTGTTTTAACCCAGGAAGAGAGACGGGCCTGCACGTGATCATCCCCGGGGAGGACAAAGTTTTTGTGGATGATCCCAGTCGGAACGGGCCACATGCTCTGGAGGAAAAGTAAGAAGTGCTTCTCTGCTCTTTGGCTTCATTTAGGTTCATGGTTTTTGCTAAAATTCCTTTTTATTTTATAGTTAAAATATTTATACTTTCAAAATGAAACCTTCAAGACGTTCCCAGTGTTTTTAAAAAGATAATGCAGTTTTTAGCCAAAATCCAAAAACCTGTGTTGCTTTCTAGGACGTAGTTTCTGCAGAGCGGCAGGAGTTCGTTAGGAATTTGTCTCTTAGATGTGGGCAAGATTGGCGCACGGGGAAGCCCATCTCCACTTCCCATCATCCAGTTGTTTACATGCTCTTCCCCTAGCCCTTACCCTTACGCTAACTTATGGCCCTTCACACCCCTAACCTAACATTACCGGTGCAACCCTCACTCTAGCTATCCAGCTGTACAGTCTGGGGCCGGATGCCAGCTAAAACAAGAAAAACATAGGTGTACACGGGTATATTTGTCTACAAGCAGATGCATCAGAATGGAGCGGAGCAGGGAGATGATATCACACATCTGAATTACATTTTTCATCTGCTCCTGATTCACGACAATTAGAATGAAGAAATACTCAAGAAATACTCGTATACGCTATTTACCATTTACCATAAATGCAATTTTAAGCCTAATTTTCTTTCTATACGTCCTCTATCGTCTGAAAAATGCCACAAAAACATGTAAAAAAAAAAAACTTCTTCATGGAGGAGCCTTTAAATAACAAATGCATATGTCCAACTAAAATTATATTTAGAAGTACAAGTAAAAACTAGGATATTAAGAAGCATTTCTGCTGGTTGGCAGTTTTATAATTTGTTTCATAAGCGTTTTTTAAATGTTATTTTACAGAAATTCCTGCTGACAGATTAAACATATAAAAGAAAGATAAAATAAAAGAAACAGAAGTGTGTGCTAATGGGACAAAGTCACGAGTCAACAAGCTTTACCTGTGTTTTTAACATGTTCTTGTGGCATTTTTCTGATGATGGAGGACGTGTATGAAAAAAAATTACGCTTAAAATAGCATTTTGTTATTCAAATCATTATAAATCAGGAGCAGATGAAAAAAAAATATTAAAAATTACTTGGAGGCGACATTCTAATGAACTACTACCGCTCTGCAGCAACGATGTCCTAGAAAACGGCAGATGAGGTGAAACTTCACCTGCAGCACAAAAATCAACGTCCTGGCTCCAAAATAACTACATTTTAAAACTAATAGAGATGATGAGTTATCGAGACAAAAACCAGAGCTGGAGGTGAAGCAAAGAAAGTTTGTTTTAACAGGAACAACATAAATGTCTGTAAAAATAAAGTGTTTAATAATGTGTTTTAAAAACAAAACCCTGATTTCTGTTATCATACAAAATAATGAGACAGGATTTATTTCAGAGATCTGAAAACTTTTTGGGGGATTATAAAACATCGGTCTGCTGTAAAGGATTTTTACAGAGTCTCCATAAACCTCTCACTGCAAGAAACTGTAAATCCATGACCTCCATAGGAAAAAAAGGGATTCCTTGTTTTATGTTCTTGACATTTTTTTTTACCAGCTTCTAGTTTTTAGAATTCAAGTGAAACACAAAGTCAGCAATTTACACATCAGCAAAACATCTCAAATAAGTGAAAACAAGCAGAAAAAGTTTCATGTTACCTTTTTAATAATATTTTTACATTTTAGCAACAGTTTTTGGAGAATATCAGAATAATGTCCTTGCCAAATTTCGTGAGTTCTATGCATTTGATTTCAGTTTCTGCATTTCACCTAAACTCACTGCTCCTTTGTTGTCATTTTGTGATTTAACAGCTGGAACACACTTTATCACTATTGTTTTTGTTGAGCTTGGTTTATTTAAAAACTTTTTTAGGCTTTGGTAACATACTTTTATTTTTCATTTTTTTAAGTAATTTTGAAATGTCTGTTGTAAAATGTAAAATATGAAATCCCTAATCAGTTAGTAGCTTGAAATGCTTATAAGAAAAATAAAAATCATAATTTTGTTAATCATTTCCTATGCAGGAGTGACATCTGGCGTGCACATGCCCTCATGTGACAAAGTATTTAGAACCATTTCTTTGATTTTGTCTGTTAGAAGTAAAGTCTCCACTGCTTCAGCCTGCAGTGTAATGTGTGACTAAGTCTGGTGTTTAATTAAAGGAGCCTGGTGGATGTGGTGTACGCTCTGAGAGATGAAGTCCAGGAGCTCAAACAGGTGAGAATCTGCAGATGTTTTATCCACCATCAACTAATGTATTTTTTGGAGCACTAGTCGCTTTTTTTTTTTAATTGCAAAAAATGTAAAAGTTTACTTTTTAAAGTAACGTAAACCAAAGCTAAACATAATTTTAATTTGAAAAATAGAGGGCGCTCCAGGTTTTTGTATCAGTATTTGCTACTGACAGCAGCGCAGAAGAAGCGCCAGCTTGGTGCAATTGTTCCAAAGCAACTCAGATGAAGAATTCGACGGATGTAGTGATTTAAAGTGACATAAAGAGTTGAATTGACTTGTTAGCACTTTCTTGATATAGTTATCTGAATAATTGTTCTTTTTTGGTTCTTATATACTAGACAGGTTTTAAATTCCTTTCGTGTTTCATGAAGCTAATGAAGCGTTAATGGCAGTGAGGCGTGTAGACATTCTGTCTATTATTGTTATCTACTCTCTTGTTATGTTTTGTCTTTTTCCCCCTTTTTGTTCAATACTTTTTTCCCAAATGTGCGACTTATATGTGATTTTTTTTTTCTATGCATTTTTCTGGCTGCTGCGACTTATGCTCTTGAAGTTTTTATAGTCCAAAAAACACAGTAGCTGTGTTGAAAAAGTTGTCGTTTCCGTACAGCTGAAAAGATATGTATGTCTTGTTTTGCGGCAGGATAACAAGAAGATGAAGAGGACCCTGGAAGAGGAGCAAAGAGCTCGAAAAGACTTGGAGAAAGTAGTGAGGAGGGTGCTGAAGAGCATTAATGACCCAACCTGGGATGAGACGAATCTGTGAGGCTTTGCTCTTGATCATCTGGAGCTTCAGGAAAGAAACAACTAGGATGGACTTGGATGAGTTGAGGCTGTGTGTGTGTGGGTGCGTGTGCGTGCTGTGAACAAGTCCCCACAGCCACGCCCACCATGATGCATTCAGGTGCTTCCCTACAGTCATTCCTTGAGCGCAAAGGAAAGGACCAATCAGGAGAGAAGATTCCAATCCAGACCTGCTCTGACTGTCCAATGGTACATGAGTGGTACTTTTTAAAGTCTTTTTGAAGTGTGAACTTGAAACCTGCCATTTCATAATTTCTATTTAAGTTTTTACTGAATCATTTTTACTGAAGAGGTTCGAACACTTGTTGTATTTTAGCCCATACTGAGCCTCCTGCAAAAAACTCATTGTTTATATCAGGGTTTGTTTTTTTCTTCTTTGTTGAGTTACTATGTAATCTGACTTTTTGTTGTCCTCCTTGAATTGTAAAGATATTGAACTTTTGTAAATAATGTTAAAACTGCCTTTTCCTTTAACAGAAATAAAGGAATCAGTTGGAGAATGACTTTATACGATAATGAGGGATAAAATAAGTTTAACATTTGTGGTTTCCACCTCAGAATCGATCAGCTGAGCCTCTAAGAATATTTGTCTCATCAGGACTTGCCTGGATCTTGACAGTCACTAGTTATAGTAAAAACAACAACAAAACCCACAAAAAACACCAATTTAGATTTATTGGTTGATTTATTTCAAGCAATTTCATCAATAAAAGCTGAAAGCCTGCAGTTTCAAAATGAGCAAAGATAAAAAAAAACATGGACAAAAGTATAAAAAAAGAAGTGGAAATCAGAAGAGAATGATGTTTTTGAGGAAATGCTTTTGGCAGGTTCACTTGTAGCTGCATTCAGAGAATTGGAATTATTGGAATTGAGCTGACTTCTCAGGACTTGCCTTTGTTGGAGTATTTGGGAGTTGTGACTTTCCTTGTTGCCTTTCTTGTAATCAATCCAGGTTGTGCACAGGTTGGTGTGTCATGACCTGCAGTCTTAAGCGACTGTTCTGTCAACCTGCAGTTGGTGTTTTTTCTCCTCTGGAATCTCTACCAAGGCCCTTCTGTGCGTTGCTCATGAATTGATCCATGTGCCGATGTATTTTGATTGAGCTTCCATGTTGTGGAGAGACAGGTTATTGATCGGTAGTTGGATGGGGCTGCACCCTTTGAGGGATCTTTCTGGATCAGGATTGTTCGTCCTTCCGTTAGCCATTCAGGGTGAGTCCCATCTCTTAGCTGCTGGTTCATTTGTGCTGCCAGGCGCTCATAGAGTGAGTTTCTTAAGTCAGTATGTGTGTATCATGTCAGGGCCCGGTGCTGTCTAGTTTTTTTTATACTTGAGGCTCTTTCTTGGATGTCCGCCACTGTGATGGTTACTGTATTCTGTTCAGGGAGGTTGCTGTGCTCTTTTCTCAGAGAGACCAACCATTGAGCATAGCTGTTATGTTTGTCTCTTTCTCCCATTGACTTTTCCAATACTGTTCAGTTTCCAGCCTTCCTGGGTCTACTCTGATGTTTTGACCCTGCCACTGACTGTAGTCTTTTGCAGGTGGAGTTGCGTACAGCCTGTTCATCCGTCTGGCTTCATTGTCTCTCGTGTTTCTCTTTAGGCGGCTGCTCAAGGACGGGAGCCATTGTTTGGTAGTTTCCAGTGCTTCAGGTTTGGACATCTGACTGTATCTCTTTGGCACTTGCTTTTTCATTGCATTCTGAACTGTCTTGATCTTAGCCTCCAGCCATTGTTCCCATTGGTTGGAATAGCTTTCTTCCATGGATGCTCTTATTTATAGCCAAGCATCTTAAGGACCACTGCTGTCGGGGTTGCCTGGTGTTCTTTCTAGACATGATCTTGTCTTTCAGATCAGTTGCTGTCTCGTTCAGCATAACGGTGGTATTTGGGGCTGTTTTCCAAGTTCTGGTTGGGAGTGTGGTGTTGCCTCCTCTCTTACCTGATGTTGTGGTTCTCCCGTGGTGTTACAATTGTGTCGTACTTCGTCAATCTCAAGTTGTGATAGCAGTTGCCATTTGTGGATGTTAGAACATTGAGCATTAGCTCAATGTTCTAACCAATGTTATAATCAATGTTCTAAGTTGTTTGGGAATTAGCCTTGGTTGTAGGTTTCGAAGCATCCATTCACTCCATGTTCTCTGCATGTAACCTCTCTTCTCTTCTCTTCTCTTCTCTTCTGAATGATTTATAAAAAATAAATGTTAATTATTTTTTTTCAAATCACAAATTGTTCAAATGCAATGCATTGTGGTCTATATTTGCCAATCTAGCGAGCATTGATGCACAGTAGTTTTTTTTTTTTCACAGAGATTCTAACTTTAATGACTTAAGCTACAGAAAATAATAATAAAAAAACGTAGGATTAACAAGAATATGTGAAAAAAAACGGTATCAGAGAAAGATTGGTTCTGTCTTCCTCCGCTGATCCGGAACCGGGTCCCGGGGACAGCAGTCTAAGCAACGATGTCCAGACTTCCCTGTCCCTGACCACTTCCTCCAGCTCCTCTGGGGGCACCCCAAGGCGTTCCCAAGCCATCCCAGAGACGTAGTCTCTCTAGCGTGTCCTGGGTCTTCCCCAGTGGGACATGTCCGGAACACCTCCCCAGGGAGGCCTCCAGGTGGCATCCGAACCAGATGCCCGATCTCCAAGGGAGCGCCCAGCCACCCTACAGAGGAAACTTATTTCAGCCGCTATAGGAGAGCGCTGGTATGAAGATCAACCGTCAAATTGAGAGCTTTGCTTTCTGGCTCAGCTCTCTCTTCACCACAACAGACTGGTTTTGTTGTTGGACTTTGTCCATAACGAACATAACGGTCACTCAGTCCAGTTCAAGGGTATCACTCTGTCAGGCACCTAATGACGATAGCAGTAACGCTGTATCGTCATCATCGAGCAGCACGGTTTCACAGTTGATCAAAGTCATATCAAAACAAAATGACAGATTTTTCAGTGCCGTGTGCCACAGAAAACCCGTTCAAGCTCAACCGTAATTCATACCAAATGTGTGCTGGATTATAAGGTGGACTGTTAAGGATTTTAAGAGTGCCTTAAAGTTTCTAAAAATATGTTAAGGGTAACTTAGTCAGCGCAGATTTAATTACGGTCAGTTAGATTTGCGCTGCGTGAGTTTTTATATCAAAGTTTGTGATTTTTGTTCTTGTTTTAGTGCCAATTGCACCAACGGGTTTATGTCCCTGAGGGAGAAATGCTGCGTTCATGTGGAATGGAATGATTGGAAAAATGACGGTCCGACTCGAAAAGCAATCATAAACGTCGAAAAAACAACAAATCCAAGACTACATGATTGCAGAAAAACTGTGCACCCATAGACAAAGATCAATGAATTTATGTACCATCTTTGGGGAGACCCCAGAAAATCAAACCTTAACATCATTTATTCCAGTTTGGTGGACCAGACTAAATCATTAAGGTCTACATTAAGGAACCAAGGCATAGCAGAAGCGAGCCACATCCTTCAGAAGGAAAGCAACATTTAAACAACTCTGCTTCAGCAAGTGAAGGAGTGGGCGGGGCATGTGAGGAGGGGATGCCAGGGAGGGGCACGGCCATTATAATTTCCGAATGCATCTTTTTATGCTTTTTTTGAGTAAATAACTTGAATTTCCTCACTCATGCGAGAGCAGGGTCTCTTTATCAGCGTCCTGCTCGAACTGCTGCTGTATTCTGCTGAGCTTCACGGCTACAACGTCGTGATCCGGTCACGACATTCAGACGTTTAGTAAAGTATTCATCTGGAATAACAACTCTGAAATTTGAGGCGCTGATCATAGTAAGAACAAATTAAATATCCAATACTGATACGGATCGAGTCATCAGCCGCGTGATCATATCGGGACGTCCCTATTTTTGAAGACATGTTATTTCAGAAGCGCAGCAGAAGTTCGGTAGAAACTCACCTCTGGGTTGTGGATGGGACTGTTTGCGCAGACATGACAATGTTCAAATCCCAGCATTCCTTTGTTTACACTCTTTCCCTCTAGCTTATAGCGTCTCACAACCCCAAGCGAACATTAGAAGACAAAGGCGAGCAATATCGGAGCAGCTCAGACAAGGAAAATGAAGACGTTAATGGATCTATTTGTCTACAAGTGGAGGATTTGTGTAATTTTAATCTTAAATTATTTTATATACGCCCTCCATCATGAGATTTAGAAGAGGTTAAAAACTCCCAAAACACGCATTTTCATTGGAGTGGGCCAAAAAAAAGCCAAACATTATTTTCATCAGAGTAGGTCTGTAAGTGTTGAAGGTTGCATTTCTTTAAACATCTTTGAGCATAATTTCAATTAAAATGGTAAAAGAAAGAACAATGTAAACCTATGTGAGTTTTCCTCTGCAGACTGACTTGTGGATGAGTAACGGTCTGAACCCAGCCCCGCTTCGGCCTCCCTTCACTTCCTCTGACTCCGTCTTGCCTCCAGGATGGAGTGACAGCTTGTCACAGTGGGCGCTTCACAATTGAGCTCAGACCTCTCGACTATTGTGGAACTGAGGAAGAAGAAAAAAAGCATCAAGGTCTTCCTCTCTCTTTCTTTCCCTGCTCTCAAAGCGAAGAATCAATCAGCTGTACACACACATCCATACACACAACTCATTTCTTTTGCCTTCGTCTATTCAGCAGCTCAGTGATCATTTAGACTTGACATGTATTGTGAAAAACCAAGCTGCTTTGCCTCTTTCTTCCTCTCTTTCTTTCACTCCTTTTCTCTTTCATCTGTCCGTCATTAATGTCCAGGTCTTACAAAATACAAAGAGAGGAGAAGAAGAAAGCGAAGAGTGAGGGATGAATTGATGGATGGGAGGATAAGCACTCAATGTCCTTTCTTTAAAGATTTGTTATTGTACAGTACTGTCTCCCAGTCATTTTTGGTTGGTGTTTCAGTCTGAAAGCCCATCCATGTGCTCTTTTGTATGGGAAAGCAATAAGGCCCCATTGAATGAAGCTGAATGGACCTGCCATCCTTAGAGGCTGAGGCCTGAGGACTCCTATTCTTTAGCCCCCAATCTAATTGGAGCTGAAATGAAATGGAGGTTTCTTATGAAAATAGGCTTTGTTTGGCTGCAAGGCTGGTAATTCATAAACAATAAGCAGGCCCCATTGTGTGGATAATAATATATTCATGCCGCTGGAGATGGGGAGAAAGCAAAGCGAAGGCTGAGGACATTTAAGGAGGATAGGCAGCGACAGCGATGGAGAGTAGAGGGATGCAAGGAAAGGGGAGGAGGAACGGGCTAATAGTAAATAGTGGGTCATGGAAAATTGGTAATAGTTGGGTTGAGGCAGAGGATATGGGGAGAGGCAGTGAAAGGAGGGAAAATGACAGGAGACTGGAAGGAGGACGAGATGAAGATTAGGGGAGCAGGAGGTTTGAGTGGCACTAATCCTACAGGTTTGACTGTCACGGAGGCGGGAGGCAAGTAGTGTCATCAGGAATGGAGGAGTAAGCTGGAAGTGAAGGCGGACGGACTGCTCATGTGCAGACAAGAGCTGAGGAGAGTCTGGGAGGCGAGGGGGAAAAGGAGGACTGGGAAGAGGAGACCGGCGTGGCAGGAATCTGACAGGAGGGCTTTCACTCGGCAGCTGAGGAGAACAGGTGAGCCGTCTTTGCTGCATCCGTCTGCGCAGACCGATCTGCTGCTATGCATGGGGGAGTTCACTTAGCAGTTTGAGGAGGGGAAGAAAAGTTACTGTTTTCTGACAGTAAATAGGACTCCATTGCTCTGAATTTGGAACCAGGAGTCTGAATTTGAGCTGCTGCACTGTTTCCACGAATGGGATTCTTTTTAGGAAGTGAGTGTAGCATGTGGGCAGTAAGCTTTCACTCTGCTGATGAATGAAACATCACTAGAACTGGAAGAAGTTCTGTTTATTTACTGTAAGTCCAGTGGATAAATCTAAAGTGGACTTGAACGTGGCTTTGCATGCTCTTAGTACAATTACAGTGCACAAACCCAATCTTAACAGCTTGAAACAACCCTTATTTTAAGAAAAAATGTCTTACAAGAAAAATAATCTTATCAATAAAGTTTTTAGTGGCAAAATACGCTTAGTTTGAGAAAACACGTCTAAGTAAATCGAGTTTTTTTTTCATAAAATAATAATTCTTGTTAATATATTTCCTTGGCAAATATTTGTGCGTATTTAAAGAAAATTTGGCAACAGGGGAAGGATTGTTGACTATTTTTTGCAGTGTAAGTTGGAAGCTTCAGTAAATGTCAACCTGGAGTTGTGAGCCACACACTTTGACTTTGGTGTTTAGTTTTCTTCATTTATTTGAAATAACTTTTAAAAATGTAGACAGTATATTTATAAAGAACGCATTTTTTGTAGTTATGAAAGTATCTTTCAATAAAAAACATATAATTTAAATAAGTTTGAAGTCTTGTTTTGAAGTTTTACCCTGTTATAATCTCATCCCAGGGTTGACCAAAATAAAGGTCAAAGTCAGTTTAAAAAAAATGAGGCATCACTGAATTTTTTGCAAAAACAATGTATTTTCTCATAAACATTTGGGTTTATTTTTGGCCTGTAGGTGGTGGTACAATTGCACACTTGATCATAATAACTGAGGGGCTTCAGACTGAGGAGTTTTACCACTAGATGTCAGCATTTATCAAGACATTCACTAGAATTCAAACTATTTTTTCTAATTGCCAAATTCTGCACAGCTCAGTTAAACCATAAATATCTAAAGAAGCAGTTTTTTTTTTTTTTTTTTTAGGAATATACTGTCTTTAATTTTTTTATGTATTGCCTGATACTAGCAAACAGCCTGCCTCAGTCACAATCCTTGAAAGGGAGTTATATGGAGTTATATGGGATGATTTTCTCCCATCAGTAAAGATGAAAGCTTTGCATTGGTCTCATGGAAGCTTGTTCTCACCACAAGATGGCAATCCTGCATAGTAAAACTCCTCCTGTGCTCGAGTGCATGTGAAAGCCTGTGCAGGAGCTGAACATCTCTGCACTTTTTACAAATATCAAGACGTGTTTGCATTTCCTGAGACTGTTTCTGTGCGTGTCCCGATGAGTTTGTGTGGGAGCAGAGCTGGATGTTTCCCTGCTGCCAGTCCCCGTTTTTTTTTTGCTTCTTTGCATCCTGCAGACTAACTGCTGGTGGCGTTGGTCACTACAAGCGGGCTGGCATTCACTGCCTGGTAATCAGGCTTCGGGCAAACTGGGTGGCGGTAATTTGAATGGTTTGCTAGAGATTATCCCGAAATTATCCATGAATTATCCCCCAGAATTACTCTATAGCAGAGGCCCTGTCCAGGAGGAAGGACAGTGTTGGACCAAGATGCATAAGGAGGAGATTTGGACAGAATGGGGTTCGGATCAAGTGTGTTTGTGTGATGAGTCTGCAGTAAAAGTGTTGGTACACTGGGTTAACCTCTTGATGCCTGAATTTAAAAAAATCACTTAGGTTTTGCTTTCAAATTTGGAACCAACGTGAACTGATGCATTAATATGCATCAAGGAGCTAATGAAGCTCATTTATTGACATCAGTCGTTTACATCAAATTTTGCACAAAAATCTGTTTTTTTGTACACTTTTTTGTTTCCAAGGACATTCTCTTAAACATGCGAACTGCCATAACCATCATCTTATTCTTCAGACAAATAGCAGTGCAAGTCATTTTCATGCAAGGCATTTTCTCTTGGAGCTGCAGGTTTTCAAGCCTAAACTCATCATTGTGTGGTGGTTGTCACTGCGCATCATGCTGTCATTAAAGCCCAGATAGATGGGAGTGGAGCTGTTGAAGCTGGGAGAGGGATGGAAAGTGCTGCTGAACCTCTCTGTGATAAGTGTTGAGAAAACAGGTCAGTAGATTGTCCTCCAGGCTCAATCTGAGTTATTTTCCCTGTCTGAGAACACAAATTATTCCTCGTATTCATTCCATAAACAGACCGCCAGCGGAGCAGAGCCAGCACCGTTTGTTGTGGTCGCCCCTGCACTCAGTCATTTTCCTGCGCCTAAACCGTATGGAAGGAAGCATGGTCTCACTGTCATCCACAAATGCATCACTTCCAAGTAGATTATAAAGAATTAAATAAACTACGTAGAGTAGTTCTGCTAAATACACACATGCAAGGAGGAGGGAAAGGGTGAGAGGGGCAAAACAAGGGAGAGGCGAAGGTGGTGAAAGGTTAAGTACTCTCCCTCTTTTTGGACACTGTACTTCCTGCGGGGCCTTGTTCCTTGACCTGCTGGTTAGAGGAGAGAGGTTGCAAAAAAAAAAAAAAAAAAAATTTAGAGCAACGGAAGGAGGGAGAAAAGGCTAAAGCGACATGTGAGGTTTGCAAGGTGAGAGGTGGAAGAGCTGAAATGGGAGGAGTATTTGCCTCTTACTGATGGGGAACAATGGGACACGCAAACCGGCGCACACGCACTCAAACAGAAACAAAAAATGGACATTCTCGCATACAAACTCACACACACTTAGGAGTACAGGCCCAGCAGGCATATGAACTTCAGTGCAGTTGTTGCCATGGTGATACACTGAGTTGCTGACCCCCTGACTCCATTTTTCCTCTCGCTTGGCTATTAAAAGAGATGATTGACAAGTGTCCAAATGTCAGCCGACCCAGCCGGCCACACAGATTTTCCTGTTTTTGGAGGGGTTATGCTGCTTTCACTCGCTGAGAGCAAGGGGATATATGTGTGTTTGGGTTTCTGTGTGTGTGTGTGTGTGTGTGTGTGTGTGTGTGTGTGTGTGTGTGTGTGTGTGTGTGTGTGTGTGTGTGTGTGTGTGTGTGTGTGTG
>BSAI01000005.1:5866428-5901212 GCA_036245035.1 Adrianichthys oophorus
GTGTGTGTGTGTGTGTGTGTGTGTGTGTGTGTGTGTGTGTGTGTGTGAGAGAGAGAGAGAGAGAGAGAGAGAGAGAGAGAGAGAGAGAGAGAGCAGACTCTGTCCATTCTAGGTTTTTAAGCTTCCGGACATATCATAAACATGTGTATTTGTGTCTGTTTATGTAATTTATAGATCAACATTTCTTAACCAGAGCCCTTTAGCACCTCACTCCTGTAACTTTAATTTGCATTTGCAGGTTCATGGCTTTTAAAATTTGATAGCAACAGAGTAACCAATGACATTATGCTTTTCCATAACCCCTCAGCTGATTGGAATAAACGTTTTAGATTTACTGTCAGCTCTGAGAAACTGAAGATGCATCTTTTTCCGTTTCTATCTCTTTACAATCCGTGTATCATTCATTTGTTTTTCAAAATAAAATCATCAATGAAAAAACAAAAAAATTCATGATGTGGTTTAAATCTTTTGTTTAAAAAAAAACCCAAGCTGTCATTTATGTCATTAACATTCTTAAATGTTAATGACATAATATGTTATCTTGTTTTTTAAGTAACATTTTAGTTCTGTTCCACTTGTAAAATTGATATTTCTCCTGAAATCCTTTACCTGGTATCGTCTAATTTTTTATCTCTGTGATTTCAAGTTTGTGTGACTTATTTTTATAAACCCATTTTAATATGTGACTGATGCACATTTCTATTCAACATGAACTGCATCTCTATTTACTCCGCAGTCCTAAAGAGTAACTACCTAAAGACCCCCTCCAATTAAAATTAAGTTTTTGGTGTTTTAATACGTTCTTGTGGCATTTTTCTGATGATGGAGGGCATGGATCATGATAAATCTAAATAAAATATAATATAATAACTATGATAAATAGATCACATAAAAATAGATCCGTGAACGTCTTTGTTTTCCTCGTCTAAACTGCAATCTCGATCAAAACTGCACGGCTGGATAACTCCAATATTGATCGCCTTTTTTGTTGGTTCGCTAATGTTCGGTTGGGGTTGTGAGGTTTTGTAAGCTAGTAGGAGAGTATGTAAACAAAGGGATCATGGGAAATGAGCAGAGGCTTACTTCTGCCTTCTGCGCCAACAGTCCCCCTTGTCTGCTTAGTTCTTTGTGTGCTCCTGTATTGGTCCAGGAGGAGGTGGAGGGGATGGATGGAGTTATCCAGGAAGCTTTGCAGTTTTTGAAGCATCCTTCTTTCCATCACAGCCTCTAAAGTGTCCAACTTCCCTCCCACCACGTCCTTGGGCTTCCAGATCAGTCTGTTTCTACCAGCACATCACAGCAAACAAGATTGCACTAGAGACCACAGGCTCATAAAACATCATCATTGTTTTGCAGATGTTATATTACCTGAGCATCCTCAGGAAGCAGAACCGGCTCTGATCATTTTTATAGAGAGCATCAGTGTTCAGTCCAGTTTGTCGTTAGACTCCCAGGTACTTGTAGTCCTCCACTGTGTCCACGTTGACCCCCTGGGTGGAAACAGGGTTTTGGAAAATGTCAACATTTTATTACAAAGTACTTGCCAAAAAGACTGATGCAGATGGTTTAACTTTTAGCTATTGCTTCTTTTTGCTTTTTCAAAATAATGTGAGCATGATTTCAGGGAAAGCAAATAAAAAAAAAGTAGCACGCCTAGAATTTAAGAGTAAGAAGCTACTGCCATTAAATAAATGAGCTTTAAACTATGGAGATTCAGCCCGTTCACAGTTTGGACTACTATGGTAATCATCAATAAAAAAAAAAAAATTTACACCAAGAGCAGGAAAATTCCTCCATCCATTTTCTGAAACTGTTCATGAGGTCACTGGAGCCAACCCAGCTACTGTTGGGCAAAGGCGGATCGTCTGATGCAGGGCCACACCCTCACATGCACATCTAAAGAGGGAATTTAGAGACACCAATGAACTTACGATACATGTTTTTGGATGGTGGGAGGAAACCGGAGTGCCCGAAAAAACTCATGAGGAGAACATGCAAACTCCACACAGAAAGGTTCCACCTGGGATTTGAACTTAGACCTCCTTGCTGTGAGGTAAGAACACAAACCACTGCACCAGCATGCAGGAAAATCAAGAATCTTATAGTCTGTTAGGTTAACAGATTAGCATATGAACACAAGCACTTTGATGAAATATTTCAAACAATTAAACCTAAAGTTAAGCTTCTTAGATCAAAAAAAGAGCTCCTCATACTGCCAAACACAGTGATGGAAGTTAATGATATGGGCTTGTATACACAAACGTTTAACTGTAAATTCCTTGGTCTATTAAAGTTGTCTGACAATTAGATCACTTGTTCTGTAGTTAAAGCTTTGGTAAACTTGGGTTATGGAATTGAAACCAGCAATACCTTATGCTTTCATTAAGAGTAAAAGTGAAATGATCATGAAAGGTCATTTAAAAAGCAGCATAAGACCATTGCTGAAAAGCACACAGAGAGGGTTTATGGTGACAGCAAGGAAAATAGAAAAGACATAAACAAAAATACCAGAAATGAATACTGAAATGGTTACAGGAAGTAAAGTCACAAAAACTAGATTAAAATTCAAAGTTAGCTGGTGTTGGAGATGTCAACCTGTTCTGATGTATTATCCTCATCAACCAAAAAATGTTCATTTACCAAAGCTTGAAAAAGCCAGTTTGGTGCAGTATCTTCAACTGTAAGTGTCTTTGGAGTCCAGTTTGTGAGTCAAACTAATGACTGTATATGAGAACTGGACTGAATGAGTGTGACATCACCCGTAGAAAATGACTTAATTATGGCTCCAACCAAAGAAAGTCAATTCGGTGGCCATTTTTTCCCGACACTTACGTCACCATGTTGGAGCCACAAATTGTCAGTACAGGCAGTGTCACACTGCCGCTCCGGACAGTTTACGCATTGTCCACGCATGTAATTTCGGTCTTTTGTGATACATGCGTGATATACGTAGTTAATGTGTTTCTTGTGTTCGTCATTCGTCGATGGGCCCAGATGTCCATTGAGGGTTTTGGCCGACAGGTTTTTAGGTGAATTTGATTTTGAGCTGTTCAAAAGTTTTGGTCAGTTGAGAACTGCACAGTTTACGCATATTTTACATCGTCTATACGCAATTAAGTAAATCTTATGCAATTGTACGTGATTTTTTGTGAGATGCATAGACAAATTTGTGGCATTCCACGACCGTGCCACATATGTCCATGTATGTCTAATGGACTTCACGTATGCATCACTGATAGATACCTTCTATATTGCATACATGGCGCACATATCACATAAAAATGATTTCTAGAGCGTTCACTCTGGCTAATCGTCCTTGTTGGAAGTCCAGACCCCTACCACTGAAACTGAAACTGGAGAATCTGTCAATGAAACTCTTTGGACGCTCACCGTGAGAACACTTATTTCTATCGAGGCATCTGATTGGGCAGTTTATAACTTTAATAACTTGCAATAAACTAAAACTATAAAAAAATTAAGATTATTAAGAACATGTTTAACAGAGCAAGAATGTCTTTTCTGACAAATAGAAGGACTGCGAAATAGCTGTTTGTTCCTCAATGGAAATCTATGGGATTTTGGCTTCTGGGAGCCAGTGTGTACTTCTTGTTTGGAACGCCAGGGGGAGGAGTCACTCAGTCCAGTCTTCATAAACAGTCAATGGTCAAACCCAAGAGCCAATGATCTTTTAGCTTCCATTTGGAAGAACACACCTGATGTAGGTATTTAGTATAGGGAAGGGGGATATCTAGAAGAGAAGAAGTACCAGCCAACACTGTATAATAAGAATAAAAACAGTAATTGAGTGAAACTAATGTCTTTGTGGGCTGCACGGTGGCGCAGTGGTTAGCGCTCCTGCCTCACAGCAAGAAGGTTCCCGGTTCAAGTCCTGGCTGGTGGACCTTTCTGTGTGGAGTTTGCATGTTCTCCCCGTGCATGCGTGGGTTTTCTCCGGGTACTCCGGCTTCCTCCCACCAATTGGCAATTGGTTACTCTAAATTGTAGGTGTGAGTGTGAGTGTGCATGGGTGTGTGATTGTGGCCTCTGCGACAGACTGGCGACCAGTCCAGGGGTATCCCCTGCCTTCGCCCATGAGTAGCCGGGTTAGGCTCCGGCAACCCCGTGACCCTGAAAGGGATAAAGCGGATTGGAAGATGAATGAATGAATAATGTATTTGACCTTTTATTTATACTTTGGAATAGTTTAACTCAACAACCCAACAGAGAACAGTTTTCTGCATGCATCCATTGCTCAGTCAACAACACATTTGATCTAAACTCTTTGAGCAAAGGCAAGGCACACCGACGTCATCCGAGAATAAGTACCAGGAAAGAAAACAATTTCAAATTCCTATATCTCAGTAAAAAGTTAGTAAAAATGTCATAAGCTGAAGAACAAATGTGTAGGTCTGATTGATTCACGAGGGTTTGTGAAACTAAAGGTAATGAAATGATCTCTAATTAAAAAAAGGCAAAAACCAACCAAGAATCAAAATGTTGATCAGAAGTGGATTTCTGTGCGAATTGGAACATTTTTTTTTAATCACAACCATTAAGAAACAGGTAAAGAAAACTCTCCTTCAAAATAGATATTTCTACTTCACTGATGCCATTACTAAACATTTCAAAGTGTCTTTTGTAAATCAAAGCATTTTTTGTGTCATTTTTGTCGTAAAACCTTTCCTTTTTTTTTTTTTTGCTGAAACATATAAATGCAGAGAACACGTGCACACGCACCAGCCTCTGCTGGAAAAGTAATTCAGTCACAACAAAGTGTCGACCCCCTGATGTTAGCCACACACCGAACAAAGAATTCAGCGGAGATAAACACACATAATGTAGATGTATTTACATGTAAACACACATATCCAGGTCGGCACAAAGAAAAACGGCAAAATAAAGCTCCTTTGTGAGTGAAACAGGGTCATACATTTGGCTTGTCTTTTGAGCTGCTCCGATAACCCATTCAAGGCAAGGTGGCATCAGTTTGTGTGCCCCCCCACCCCCCCCCACCCCCCATATTTTTTCTTTAGTGTTGAGTGCTCTGCTGTAAACATATATACATGCAAAGCATCGATCTACATTACTTAATTCCTCCATAAAAAAAATGGAAGTTTCCTTTCGGCTTCGCACCAACAGTTATTTGCTTTTTGGTGTGTGTTTTTCCCTCCATTTTTTATTTTTTGAATAGTTCCTTCTGTACATGTGCCTTTTGTGTCCACTCTCCCTTTCTGGCTGTCTCATTGTGTGCAGGCTTGAAGAGATCAGTCTTATCTTGATCACCCACAGCAACACATTAACCTCTCCTCTCTTATCTCTACACTGGTCATTAGTGCCAAAACCTTAATGTCCTATTGACAGGGAGCACATAACACTGTGTGTGTGCGTGTTTGTGTGTGTTATTGTTAGTGATTTGAATCTGCTGAGTTAGTGATCCGAGCTGATAACATTATTTGCATCTTTGGACAAAAATAAGTAAGAATGGGTACACTTTTGTACTTGTCCTTTATGCACTGCTTTATCATTGTCAGACCTCATTTGAGAAAATTTTAAAGTAAAATAAAAACATCTTCTTTAATCCTCAGTAGTCTCTGAACTCACCAGAGAGTGTAACAACCACACTGGATGATTACAATGACGAATGAAGGACACAGACCTCCCCAGCTAGCATAGTTTTCATCCAAAATTTAACATGAACATTTTTTAGCTTTGACATTTTTGGTTGATTATTGATGCAAATATGCATCAAACCACTTATGCTCCATATTAACCTTTATTTTAAAGCCAAAACATAATGGATTGTTTTTTCATAGCCGAAAAAGATTGGCCACAATCAATTCAGCTTGACCAAATACAAGCCTTCCCCTGCCCTCGTTGCCTCTTTTTGACCTGCCCTCTCTGGTTGAGCAGCTGCTGCCCCTGCCATCCTGGTTAAAACTGACAAATTTACAGAAAAAACAAACACTTTTTTCAAAATGGCGGCTTTTCTGTTGGTTTATCTCCATAGCAACCATTTTCTGTTTTGGTCACCTGGATGTGGCAAACAGGTCTATCTAAGTTTTAGAAGAATCTGCAAAAATAAACTTTTGAGTTTCCTTAGCAACTGAGGTTTTTTCTTAACCACCCACATTTCTAATATGTTCATATCATATCTTATATTGTTTTGTTCTGCTTGAGCGAACAATCTTGTTTTTTATTTTTTCACAATATTCCAGTTTAAACCTGCAGACAACAGGGGAATACCACTCTTGCAAGCTCGCCACGCTAGCGCTGTAAACAATCTACAACTTCTAATTCCACCATTTTTTCCCTAGTAGCTTCCCAATAATGCTTCAGCAGAGGGAACTAAAGATTCGTTTTTGGAGGGAAAATTCACAATGGCAGTTTCTTCTTGATGTCAAAGGTCAACAAAACTCTGGTTGTGGTTACAGATTTAGCCTGGTGGTGTGTGTGAAATTTCACAATGATCACTCAAACTAAAGTCTTTCTTCCTATGTTGTGAGAAAATGTTAAAAATCACAAAATTTACACTTTGACACAAAATGGCCGCCAAGCTGTAGGCTTTTTAAAAAACATCTTTGGAACTTTTAGTGGAGATTCACCTGTTTTTTTTTTGTTGACATTTTGACCTTGTCTTTGCTCCGTTTGTAAATTCATACATTTTTATTTATATGTTTGATTTTTGGCGAGAGAACATAAATATAGAAACCTGTTTAATCTCAATTTTTGTGACTATGCAGTAAAATATGACTAAACTTGCCCCTCAGATTTTAGTTTTTTGGACAGTTTCAGGTTCACTGCTGAATATAATCAAAAATATGGGGTTGTGCTAAAAAGATGGATGTCAATTGCCACAAAAAAAGTTTTGAAGGTAAAAAAAAATCAATTGAGCAAAATGAAATGTAGAAATAAAAAAGCTCAAAGGACCTGGACTAGTTGGGGTTTACAGACACCGATAATGGCATTTATAATCAAAAAAATATCTTGTGTGGAGGTTTTTCACTAGTTCACTGTGGCATAAATCCCCCCTCCAGATTTAAATCCTTTCAGGAGAAAAAATAATGTGATTTTGTTCTGATTTTAAGCCATTCAGAAGGTATTGAAATAAAAAATCTCAAGTATGTCAATATTAGTGTTGAATGGGTTGCACGGTAGGAATCTTGCCTTTCACAAACTGAGTAAATTTCATGTTTTTTCAAACAGGAATCAACATTTTAACAACTACTGTCTCACTAATCTTAAAGGATTTTGAATGTTGTATATTTCTTTATAATATTTCTACACCAAAAATGCTGTTTTAAATGAACAAATAAATCCAAGTTAATTCACGTTGCATGTTTGTTTCAGACGCGTCATCCTTAAACCCTCCCCTGCTCCAAACTGGAAAACCCAAATCCGGTTCTGACAAAAAAAACGACTGCAGAGATATTTAGTTTGGAGTTACAGCAAATATGTTTCGCCAAATGCTGCACTTATTCGTCTGTTTTCTGGCTTTTCCTGGCTCTGTGTGTTAGTGGGTCTGACAATCTAACAGGTTAAAAGAATAATTGCAACTCTATTTAGCCTAAACAGCCTCTCCTCTGCACATAATTGCATCCACTCGCACACACAGAGACACAGACCCACTACAGACGCTCGCTCGCAGAGTGGGAGAGTCCCTGCACTAACATTTAGGTTGCAGCAGTCATGTGTTGGAGTGAACTCTCCTCTTGTCCTCCTCTTCATCGTAAAGCACCGTTAAACAGTGGTGCTCTTTGAGGGAGGAATACACCTCACACCGGGCCTGCTCCGTGTGCTTGATTTGAGTGCAAAATTCAGGACATATGCAGGTAAAAAACAAGAATATTAACTTTAATTTTTTTTTTAAATCTAGTTTTGTTACTAACTCATCAAGATGGTTTTTCTTTGGTCGCTTAGTATCAAACCTGGAAAATTCTCACTTTCCAGTTTAAAACACTATTATGACAGTACTTTGAAAGGTAAAAACGCAACACAGTTTTACTGCAATATTCTGTAAACTAGCATCATTTTTCCACCCTTGAGACAAGGTTAGGGCATCTATTTTGATAATCTGCCAAATAATGACAATATTTTATTTACAAAGACTCAAACAAAACGATATAATATCTAGTCAGCATTCAAACTGATAGAGGAAAGTAAATACAAAGCTCATCTGAAGGAAATATGTCATCTTTAATTAATTTATGTGGCGCTGTTAATAAATACACTTTGTGCACATCTTTTAGTACCTGTTAATATTTCCCATTTGGCATGGAGTCAAAGTGCTTAATGTTTTATTTTGAAAGCTTTATGCACGTGTCATTTTTAGCTGTAAGGTAATTTTATAAATATATATATATATATCAACAGAATGCTTCACCATCTGCAGTGTTTTGTCTGTGAGACTCAGTGTTGCAGCATCCGGGCTCAAACATTGATGGCGCTGCTGCTGCATTGTTATAAAAGGCCGCTGCAGCAGCTACATTGTGGGTCCACTCACAAACCGGCATTGCATTAGGAGACATTATCTAAATGCTCCACAAAGTGAAATTGGATTTACGGCTCCTTTTGCACCCCCTTCCCCTCCACCTCCCTTTCTGTCGTTAACCAGCCCGCTCCAGGATCCCATTCTCTCCTTATTGTTAGGGGGAGTCAAGCGGGATCCTCTGCTCCTCATCCACTTTCAAATTGAATCAGCCTCAATTTGACCTTTTATGTACCAGAATCCGCTACAGATGTACAGTATGTGCATACAAGTTGGATCTGGCACACGTGTTTGTGTGTGCGCCCACATGTGCCCCCAGTGTCAGCTCACATTGCTTACAGTGAAGTGGGAAACAGCATCTCCTTATTTGCTGCAGAATAGACCAATTAGTGTTTAGCAACAGAGCAGGAACCCATGTGAATGTGTCATTGATTAGCAGGATTTGGCTAATCATCACATGTCTTAAATTCACCCATTAATGTCAGCTGGATCTCTTACAGTCCGCCTCCTTTCCCTTTCTCAACCATCCCTCCATCTCCTCTCCTCCTTTCAGCTCCTTCTTCCCGTCTGTCTTTCTGCACTTGTATTTTTGCCCATCTGTTTCCATCTTCTTTTTCTTCCTTTTCCCGCTCTTCTCAATTTCCTCCTTCCTCTTTCTTCATATTGTTTTTTTTTCCAGAATCTGGAGGGTTTACAGTAGAAGGAACAGGGCGGATGCTAACTTTCCTCCTCCTGCATGAGAACATTGTTTTATCTGCAGCTATTATTTGACCTTTGAGGTTATACTCTGCTTCTCATCAAGATGCCTTAATGAGCATTTCGTTTTGTGATGTTAATTAGTCTTTAACCCAAAAAGAAAGAAAGAAAGCGCCACATCATAGCCTCAATTTCCAGCATTTATCATTGTGTTTAATTTCTCAAAAAGCTAAACCAGTTTTGAAAACCACATTTTGAAAAAAATTTGTCGTCAAAACGGTAAGAACACAAAAAAATTGCCAACATTTTAAGGTTTGAACATTAGAAAAAAGCAACCCGGATAGCTGACGACTAAAATAACTATACGTATTTAAACCCACAAAGCCCACTTGAATTGAAAGGTTTTTCTTGCTACAAAATCCACAAAAAATATATAGATAAATAAATCCAATTTCATGTTTTTATGAGATATAAATAGTATAAATGAGGAATTTGGCACGTTTTTGCTCACAAAAATGTTAGTTTAAAATGCAAAAATAGGAAGAAAAAAAACACTTCTTTTCTCCACTGTTTCAAATTTGATCCTCACATTTTTTTCACATGGTGTAATTTTATTATAAAGAATTAGTTATCAGTACATTTGGCATTATTGCAATACAGCAAGTTATCATTCATAAAACAGTCAACAACTGATGAGCTATTATCAAAATAAAGTTCTGAAAATTAGCTAAACTTTGCCCGACAAAAGTGTTTTTTGAGATTTGATGGAAACAGCCATTTGAAAATAAGCAGGAAAAGTCCTTTTACTGCCCCTAGTGGAATGGTGAGCCTGGTTGTTAAGGACATTTTTCATCATGCTGATGAGATGGGCGTCTCAGAAATGCATTTATTATGATGTGAATGGTAGGGTTAAGGGAATTTCACTATTACATGTAAACTTTAATCATTAATAAATCCTCTTTTTTCCCTAAAACTTTAACATTTGTTAACAAATTAGCATCTTCTACTGTTAGCTTAAAATATTTTGTGTGTAGTTTTAATGTTCAGCTTTTTAATAGGAAACAAATGAAATATGTGTTATTTTTCAGCTGTTTAATTTGTGTTTGTTGTCATATTAATTAACATCTGTTTGACACAGTGTGGTGGCCAGCTGGGAGCATGAAGGAGGGCATGTGGTGCTCATGTTAGTGTGTTTGTGGTTGCGTAAAGGGCGTACGGGGGGTGGGGTGGTGGTGGTGGGGGGTGCATTTGATTTGTTGTGTTGCTAATGTGACACTGATTATACAGGTCACAGTAAAACAAAACCAAGAGACGCTGCAATGCTAATACAGACGCTGAGATAACAGCTTGTTGCACCCTCTTGGCTAACAGTTACACCTTCATGTATTTGGAGAAAACACTTTTGTGGCAAGCTCACATCGCACAAAAATCACACAAAAAAGAAAAAAAGCTTTCTCAATGACTTTAGCAAGCCACGCAGTGCCTTTTTGTGGGAGGTAGACTGTTGCCATGGAGAGAGGAGGTTAGTGAATTTGACCTATGCTATCATGCTAGCTTTGGTCCCGCAGCTGTAATTTTAAATGAGAGAAAAAAACATGTGTTTCTCACTGAATTGATTTATCCCTATGTTTATGAGTAGATAAGTGCAGTGATGCTTAGATGGAGGGTTATTTTCATGGGGTGACTCTTTTGTGTGTATTGTGTTTATCTAGGCCACTGTCGATGCAGGGAGTACTGTAGCTCTTTTGCTCTCAGCGGGGGCCCTCTTTTTGTGTTTGTGTGCACGGCTTTTCTCTATGTGTGCCTGCGATTTTCTTGTGTTTATGTGTTTGTCCGTCTCCGCCGCAGGTACAGCAAAGGCATGGGACACATTGTGGTTTATTAAGAGCAGTGCGTGAACAGACTGCCCTGCTACACAAACAGAATCCATCACAATAGGGTGGACAGAGTGAAAGTGAACAAACAACATGGAGGGAATTTACTCGGATTTAATCATCATAACCTTTTCATTCCTTTGAATTAAGTCAGTCGTGCGGCCTTGGTGGAGCTTTTTCTACCTTAATGTTCTGCGGAAAAAGAAAAAAAATTCTTAGCACCAACAAATTCTGCCTGCTTAGATTCAAACGGGCAACAAATGCAAGAAAACATGAGGGCGGTAAGTGGTCATCTGTCTGGGTTTTGGGGTAATTTGTCTGGGAGTGGGGGTGAACTGGTGGAGGTAGGCGGGGATGTGTCAATCATGCGTTTGACAGGGCCACGTAGGGTTTGTCATGTTGCCCGGCAGCCAATGCAGAGGAGCTGTGGACCCAGGGGCCAAAAAAAGGTGACAGTCTGCTCCTGAAAAGTCCACAAGACAGCCAGGGTGCAGATAAAGGCAAGCCGTTGCTCTGTGAAGGTCAGCTGTGGGGTGAACCAATTCTCTGTGTTTGGGCGTCCGGAGATTGTGTGTTCACCTCTGTCAGCCCTTCCATATACAGGTCAGGGCGAATGAGACAGAGGCTCATAGAAATGGGAGGAAGGGTTGACATTGAAGAGAGTCGATGGTTAACCTGTGTGTATGAACATGTGTGTGAATGTATGTATAACTCTGCCATTTCTCCAGTCATCTGAACAGGCAATAAAGTGGACACCAAGACTCTTTTTAGCTCTCATTTGACCCTTGAAGTCCACAGTTGGAAGGTTAGGGTCACTTCCATATTCATCGTTTTTTTTTTTTTTTTTTTTTTGTCCCCCACTCTGTGTACCTTTTATAACTTCTCTATTGTGTGTTTGTACCTTTGTCTCTCAGTATTTACCAAGAGTTTCCCTTTCAAGCTTCCACCTCGGGGAAGAATTTCACCTTGCTTCTAAATGCTTGCCAGAATCAGGCAGAAAAGGTTCTCTCGTATGACCAATCCTCAAGGATAGGGAAAAATCAATAAAGTCCCGGTGCTTTCAGGTTTTTTTTTTAATCACCAATAACGTCGTGATGAAAATATAGATCGAGGGCGATCTTGGTTTTATTAAAACTGGCAAATGCAGTAAAGGACACAGAAATAGTAAGTCCCTCAACCGAGAGCAACATGGCAAATATGTCTGTAAATGAGCCTGTAAACACTCTTTGTCAGTTGTGTTGTTCTTTTCACATCTTCTCGTGGAAGCGTGGCATTGGGACGAGCGAGGACAAACAGTTTTTGCGTTTGTGCGTGAAAGTCTGTGCCAGGACACACAGAGACAAGTTCATCATAACTGCCCTGCGCTTGTCAGCAGCAGCTGGAAATGCCACTGAGTGTTTTCTGACCCCATGTTGCCATTTTCTCCAAATAACAAGGTTTCAATTCACTATTATTTGGAATAGTTCAATTTCACTTTGACACAATTTGAACACAGTTTATTTTTCAGTAGATTTTGTTTTAAAAAAACACAAACAATTGTTTAAAAAGCTCACCTGGGGCACTGGATCAGATATGACCCTGAAAAAGTCAGGAAGCGGAGCAGAAGAGGTTGAGCTTCTCTTTGGGAGTGATGAGGATGGATGAGACCAGGAAAGAACACGTCAGAGGAACACTTCACGTGACGTGCTGAAAGTTAAACCAGGTTGAACTTTGACTGATCAGGGACTTGGATGTGATGTACAGATGGTTGTAAAAGAGGTAGGGCAGGAGTTTTGTTCTGTTCATCCTGTGCTGTCATTCTTTGACTGATAAACAGCTTCAGAGGAGGGCGAATAGCAACAGATTTCCTTAAATTGAAGTAAATTGAAGTAAATGACCACAATAAGGTGCATGTAAATATTCCAGGCTAATCCCAAAATCATCTGGAATAAGAAAAATAAGTGAAATAGATTTGTTTGGGATGAACACTACAGAGTAAAATACTTGTCAGTTTTACACTGCAAGTCAAAAATTCTTAAAACTTTAAAAACTTTTTTTTTAAAAAGCGAAAAAAAATACCAATCAGGTCAGAGAAATGGCTTTTAGCAAGAATTCTTCTTCCAAGAAATACATTCTAGTCACTAAGAAATATACAAAGATTATTCTGCTTTTGAAAAACTTTCTTGATTACATTTATTTCAGAAAATAAGACAAGTTTTCTCGAAACAAGGGTCTTCTTTACTTCCTTAAGATTCAGTTTCTTCAGGGTGCTGATTTACATAAATTAAATTCCTTAGATTATTAGTTAACTTTTCAAATTAAAACAGTTTATACACATTTTCTTTATTCAAGGAGAACAACATACATTATGATGAAAAACATGTTGTTGCTGGTTTTTCTTTCTCAGTGTCTTAGTGTTCTCCTGCTGTTTACGCAGTTCCCTCCTCTGCTACCCCTCTTATAATCATACATACATTCATCCCATGGGCAACGCCAGGGGCGTACAGCTTTGTTTGTCTCTTCACTAAGTGATTTTTAATCAACTGGTCTGCATGAATCCTCCCAGGGGCCGGAGCAACTGAAGCCATGAGACACTGTGCCGCAGGCTGATGAATGGTCTGCAAGACTATGAAACTGGAGCAACGGTGAAGCAAACTCGTTAAGATTCAGTAAAAATGGTTTGTTTTTCAAAAAGTGAACATAACGTTTTGTTTATACTCCACATCATGCCCTTTACACCTTTAAGTTATTCATATCCTATCATAAAGCTTTTGTGAGACAAGGTGTGTTTTTCTTTTTGGTTTGTCAGATCAAACGATGCTTAGTTTTTCTATTCAGATGACATCTCGTTCTGTCTTGCCTTTATTGATTGGAAGTGCTGGTGTATCATCAGCCTCTAACATTTCATTTTTGAGTGTGCAGAGGTCAAAAAAACAAATGACAACAGTCTCACCGTTTGGTGATACTGAGAGTCTACAATTACATAAAAAAAAACAAAAATCCAGTCACTACTTAATCTCAAGAAGGTCAAAAGACCATTGTTTCCAGTAAAACTGTTTTATTTTCTGTCTTGCAAGAAAATCCTCTTTAAAAAAGTTGTTCAACAGCAAAATAATGTTAGTTTGAGAAAACATTTTAGTGACTAGAACTTTAGAATTATTTGTGAGACCATTTTTCTTACCTCATTTGCAGATATTTTGAGGTGGAGTCAAGATGGCACCCAGACGTCACTGGGTGGAGGCGGGAATTTCGTCATTTCAGAATTGTAGAACCTTTTATTAAAACGTTTTTATGTGAAAGATAAACTTAAAATGGGACAAAAAAAGTAGTCGTTTTATTCTTTTCAAAGTTGATATTAAAAAAAGTGTCCAGGTTTGTAAAACTGTTTACATTCCCTTAACTACCATACCTTTTTAGCCCTTAACGTGAATTAGCTGAATCTGTCGCGGGAAAAAGCGGGTTTGCGCCAGTACTTTAGTAAGGAGTTGCATTTCAGTGAAAAGACGCTTTAAAGTGTTGCATAACTGCGCAAAACCGCTTCTCTCTGTGTATCCATTGATTCGCGCTGATCACAAAAGAAGTTAAGGTAAATCAAAGGGCATAGTCGGTTTTGACAGATACATCTCCAGTGTTAAAGGTTCAACACTGTTAAACTTCCTGTTCGTCCTTTTTGACGAAAAAAAAGAAAGTATTTTTCGACCGAAATGGGACGGGACATGAACTTCCTGTCCCGTACTTCTAGTTCCAGCTAATGATGTCTGGATGCCATCTTGTCTGCAGCCAGCTCCTCTGTATTTTTGCTTATTTATAGCATTTTTTTCAAATTGAAATTATTTTTGACCAAATTGTAAGGATATTTTTTTTACAGTGTATTGATTGTGTGCAAAGACATGAGAAGTCAGAGATTATGATCAACCTGGGTGTCATCTGAGTTTCACAGAACTGTTACGTCACACTAGTACTTTGAATTTGTGAGTTTATTTAAAATAATTGAAAAGTGACAATTAAACATATGAAATGAATTGTCCCTAGGTGTGAATGTGAGTGTGTATGGTTGTGTGATTGTGGTCCTGTGACAGACTGGCGAACTGTCCAGAGTGTATCCTGCCTTCGCCCACGAGTGGCGTGTTAGGCTCCAGCAACCCTGTGACCACGACAGGAAAAAAACAGGTTTTTGAAAATGGATGGATGACAAGTGACAGAATATAAAAATATGTATGCATAAATGAACCTGGAATACAGAAAAACAACATGATTTTAAATTCTGGTAGAAGAGAGGGGGAAAAAAAGCCCCCTTGAATGGTATTCGCTTAATGACCTTATTTGAAAATTTAATGCACTCATTAGTAAAAGGAAAAAAAAGGGCTTGAGTAGCTTATTAGTAAAATAGTGAACTTGAACAGTTTTTTTTTAGAATCTGAGCATGCCAGAGTATAATTTATATCATTTATTTCCAATATATCACTAGAATGGCCAACATTATCAGAAATACTACCATGTAATTAAATCTAACATAATAAATTCAGCTTTTTCTGAATTTCTAAAGTTTCTGCCAAAAATGCTGTTTTCAACAGTGAGCAGTAGAGGCTAATTCTACGGTCACCCAAAATGCCTCTGGTGGCGACCTCAATGCAAGCAAATGTGGCAGCATTTTGGAATTGGGAGACAGCAGTCGCATTTTTACACGCTGCGCGAAGGCCGCTGAGGTTTTAAGAAAAAAAAATCTAAATTTGACAGCAATCGGAACATTTTTTGACATCGCCCGGGCACATTTGGAAGTCAGGAGGTGGCAGTTCGGTGACAGGCGGGTGGCACGAAGGCAGCAGTGCAATAATTGACTGATGATTAGCTGATTTGAGACTGCCACCCTCCAGCTACTCCCCCCTGCCCCTGTGCCAATTTGAATTATATTTACTCCCGTAATTTGTTTATTTTCTTTACATTTGTTGTTTCAAGATTGTAAACTTTTTAATTTATGGTCAAGAAATTTAAATACAAAATATTTACAACCACCATCCTCTCTGTTATTGACTGTTTTTCGCTGCCCACAGCCCTGCAAACCATTGAGGCTTTTCTGTAAAGTCAAAGCACTAATAACATATCTCAAAATACTCAAGATGTTCATATAAACCAAACACTGTATCTTTAAATAAACGGGATGGATGGAATAATTTACAGCTTTAAATTCTTCACTGTGCCCCCTGCTGCTACAATAAACTCCGCCTCCCTCCCTCCTCTGCCTCTCCGGGGTCTTTCGCCGCGGGTCAGAGAGACGTCCACACACCAGGAAAATCTATTAAGAAACTCCACAATCCGGATGTGGAAATGTTTTTACTGATGTTTTTTTGTGGAAAATAAATAAACCTGATCTCTCATCATCCGCGTCTTTTGAGTTTGAGAAAAACTCCTCCCGCTCCAGACCATTGGTTTAATGAATAAAGGGTTCTAATTGATTCGTTACTTCAAACTAGCTTGGCATTTGTGCAATTGGAGACCACTTATCTCCACTTATGCCTTCTTTTGTGGTATGCATATCGCACTGGCATGGTACCGCGATGATGATAAATTTGCGGTTAATTGTGCATGTCTAAGCGCAAAGTATTGTTTGTGCCTTCCTGCCTACTTACTGAGTGTTCATTCCTGATCAGATCACTTGTTACCTGACCTGCTCTGTACCTGAACTTTGCCTGGATTATTATTCTGATTTAGCTTTCTGGCCTTTTAGCTGAGCTTTGCTCCTGTCTGTTTGTGTCTTCAAGATAAACCTGATGGAAGTGGAACCAGCTGTCTGCCCGTTTGTGACAATAATACAGTACAGTTGATAGTACACAACATGTTCAGTACAAATTTACTACCAAAGAAGGGATGTACCCAATGAAGTTATGGACAACTTGTTTACACCAGGGTCCTTGTGCATCTTATTTTGTATTAAAATAAAAAATGAGAAGTTTGGATTTTTAAAAAATGTCTCATTCAAATTGGCATTGGTCCCCAAAGACCCATGAGCTGACCATCTCAGCAAGAGTGCTGAGGTCGTGGCCCAGCCTCAGTCTGACCTTCTGTGGCCCCAAGGAAGATTGCGTTTCAGGCCCCTGCTCTATGTGCTATATCTCACACAGGTGTGTGTGTGGGGGGCCTGGCTACTGCTGCTGCTCGGCGGGGGGGTCTTGATCTTTTTAGGTTTAATCATCCACCTCAGTAGAACAGAAACACTCACCTGAGCACAAATAGTATGTGCGACACAATGAAATGCTTTACATGTGTTTGTACGAATGAGTATGTGAGTGTGAGCTGGAGCTCACATACATGTTGACATGTTTGTATGTGAAGAATTTTGGAGCCACCCTTTAGACAAATATTTAAACTTGACAGCAGTAATAATAAACCTCCAGCAACTTGTTCTATTTTGATTCAACCCCCCCTCCCCCCTTTCTGTAATCACCCCCCCCCTTTCTTTTGTGCCCCTACCCACCATCTCTAATCCCTCTCTCATCCCACTCTCTTCTTCTCTCCTTTTTTTCCATCCAGTCCAAAAAAAGAAAAGTTTAGCCTCAAATACAAAAGGGGTTTATACAAATATACACCTTGCGTGTCAGAAGATTCATAACCCCTTTGTTTTAACAGTAAAATCTGTCCAATACAAGGGACCTTCAGCTCATATCTGTTTGCTCAGCTGTTGGACAGGACAAGTAAAAAAAAAAAAAAGTTTTTAATTGTATTTTGTGTTTTTGCAACTGCATTTGGTTTCTGAAATGTAATTTTGCTTTTTACTATTTGTTTTCATCTTTTAATTGTTGTTGTGATCTTAAATATGTTTTTGCATTGGGTGATTTGTTGATGTGATTTGCACTTCAAGGGCACCGTAGTTTTATGACTGCAAGTCAAACATCAAGATTAAACACTTGTAATAATAAAGAGTGGCTGTGCTTGGATTCATTCAGAAACACAAGAAGCTGCTTTAAAATCCAATTTATTCTTTGAAATTAAAGCCTCACTCCGACTATCTTTTGTAACAGTGTTCTCATGGGTCTTTTAATTAATATTATTCAATTTTTAGCCTAAATCAACAAACCTGTGTCATTTTCTAGTACATAGTTTCTGCAGGAGCTGCAGGAGTTCATCAGAAAATTCACCTCTGAGTTGTGGAGTGATTGTTGGCTCAGAGTAAACCCACCCCCATTTCCCATCATCCATCTGTTTGCATGCTCTCCCGCTAGCTTTGAGCACCTAAGCTACCTAGAAGATAGTGTTAGTGGTGGTGGTGGGGCTGTTAAAAACTGTAATTTCTGTTCAACTGTAAATTGTTCAACTGAAGGAGTAAACTCTAATGATTCCAGGTTATCCATCCTTCCAAAATGCCCAGAATCTTTCTGCAGAAGAGAACTAGCCTTTCTTGCTTTCTGATTTTCGGTTTGATGTCAACTTGTATTTTTTTGTTTTCTGGCTGATATCTATTTTTTTTTCCTGTGGCAGCAGCTGATCCCTCTAATTGCTGCGATTAGCTCCTTGCTCTGTACACCCCATCGCTCTTTCTTGTCCCTCTTCTTTGTGCGGATGCTGAAGGTGGCTCTCTGTACCCGCTTGCTCAGCCATGACGGCTGCCTCCGCCGGGTTTGGAAACTCAACCTGTCATATGAAATTCAGAGATTTCTTGATTGATCTGAGATTGGATTGAAGTTTGATTAAAAAAAAGTTTACCTTAAATGCTGACTTGTAATTTATCCATTATTTGTTTAAGATTTTGTTATAATTTTGTACCATTCCAGTAAAGTTCTTCCCCCAGCTGCTGGATTAATGACTAACATTCTCCCTCTGAGAAACTACTCCTCTCCAGCCTTTGCTTTGAACATTTCTCATGAGGAAGATCTTGTCTTTTTTCTTCTTTCAAAAGGTAATGGTCTTAACTTTTCTGGTGGAAGCTCCTGACATTCTCTGATTATTTTTCTTTCCCTTCATGACCTGCATAAACTCCCTAAAGCTCGTCATTCTTTCTCCTTGACAAGACTTTTACAGGTTTTGATCATTGTAGCTCCAACATGCTGCAGAAAACAAAAAAAGCTTAAAACAACTAATGTTAACACATGCACACGTGAACACAAACTGTGGTAAAACACTGCTAGCCTCTCATTAGAATTGACAGAAAAGCATGAATGTAACCATAAACGATGCAACTTTTTCCACAAATGCAGCAGTAACTTTTTTGCAAGGGAGCAAGGAGGATACAGAGAAGACACAGTGCTGTAGCGACGGATCTGCTCTGTAAAACCTCGACGGCGGATCTTTTATCCCCGTCCTCCGATTGCAAAACACCTGCACCTGTGCAGGAGGAGGAGGAAAGGGGCAGCCAGCAGGAACAGACTTATACGGGTCATTTTTGACCCGAACAATACAAGGGTCACATTTATTTTAAAAGCTAGAAACCAAAGTACCGTCTTTCTTTCAAAATCCTGCCCTTTTGTTTTTCCTTTTTTCTGTTTTTTTTGTAAGGCACTACTATGAAAGTCTACACAAAAAGCCCCTTTACTTTTTAAAAAGAAACAAAACTGAAAGTAAGTGGAGTTGTTGTCACACACAGCAAAAACAGGCCCCTTAGTATAAATTCCAACCCCACTGCAGGGCTCTGGACTACATTTTTGCACTGGTTGCACCGATGCGCCTAACTTTTTTTTCTCCGGTGCACCAGCACAAATGTTTGGTGCACCCACCTTCTCGACCACATTGCATTTAACTCAGCAGTTTTAAATGGTCATTTTATTTTTTAATCGCAGTGAATATTAGCATTCGAGCTTGAAAATGATTAACCTACAAACTGGTAAACATAAAGTCCTCTTTTTGGAGCACAATTCTACAATGACGATAAATTACGTGAAAACTTGGTGTTTAAAGACCCACTCCAATGAAATAGTGTTTTTGCAATGTTTTTCTCATGATAGATGACATATATAAAATAATTTACGATTAAAACTGCATTTCTGAGCATTTCTTTATTCAAATTGGTGCAAATAAAAACCTGAAAAATTTATGACACAGCAAGTGAAATGGGTGGACCAAAGTCTCCATGCTCATCCCCATTCTGAAGCATCCACATGTAGACAAATAGAACCGTGTACGTCTTTGTTTTCCTCGTCTGAGCTGGAATCAAAACGGCTGGACAGCTCCAATATTGCTCAGCATTTTTGTTGCATCAATAATATTATAAATTAGTTGTTTTTTAAGGGTTAAATGAATGATAATTTATTTGTACTTTTTAAAAATAAATTAATTGCATGAAGTTAATGAGCGGCTGTATTGGTCATTGGATTCTCTGGTCATGCGACTGATGGAGCAGTTCAGTATGCTGTAGGATGGGGGTGTTTTGGCACAAAACTCATCTAATAACCAGCAGTATCTAAATATGATGCATACACTTTTTTCTCATTAATTAGTAATCAATACTGTAATGAAATAAGATATACCAAAGTCGTATGGATATCAGTATTTTGATACCACAATATAAATACTTTCATTACTGAGAGCATATTAGGCTATTTGACGACTGACTTGCTTTAGAACAAACCCCCTAGTGGTTATCTGGAGAACTGATCTGGCTCCAGTTGCTTTTTTCAAAACAGCCCTGAGGAAAAAGTGAAAGCGTTGCCTCTTAGCTAAAAACTAGTCGAATCACACTTATTATATCTATGGGAAAAAAAATATGAGTAAAAGCAAAAATGCTTTGTTGAACACAAAGAAAAAATGTATTGAAAATGTAGCAGTGATGATCAGGATCAAACACACCACAGTTTAGGATTCAACCTTACTCTAGCATAGAGCACAAGGGCTCTGCATGTCATTATACTGACATTTGTTAACTGGTTTTCATCCTACAAATGCTTTTCTTAATTTTTTGGCTCATTTTAAATGAGGTTTTGCAATATTTTGTATTTTTTAAAAAATCCAAATGGTATTTAGAGACAGTTCTGCTGTGGATCTTTGTGAAGGAACTACATTACATGAATTTAAAAAAGCAAGTTAGTTGGTGGCAAATTAAAAGTTAAAATCTTCATAGTCCTCGTTTTTGTGACTCACTGCCTTGAATGTTTTACTCATTTCCTTCCTCAAATGAGTTCACAGTTGAACTGTGTCTGTTGGAGGAGGAAGATTTAACACTGGTCTAAACAACGAAAAGATATATCTAAATACTTTGTTTTTTATGGAATATTTCATGACAGTCTTGGTCAGTCAAGGTGCTTACACACCGAACGCGCGGCGGAGGCGGCCAATTTCAATGTAAAGTCAATGGAATTCAGCGACGAGCACGGCGAGCCAGAGTAAAAAAAACACTACACAATGGTCTCAGTGACCGCGGTAGAGCACACATCCAATATGGTAGATCGGATCTCCTGAACTTCCATTCTTTTTCTTAACCTGATGGATCCCTTTCCGGACTTGTGGCTTCGTGAACCCTTACCGGCTGCTGTTGGACAACAGTCTGCTTCAAACAGGGTCAGAGAGAGACGGAAACACCGCAGAAGCGACCGTCATCCAGACACAGCGGGACTGAAGCTCACTATACCCAGAGAACTTCTAATTCAGAGGTGCTCACACTTTTTTGGCATGTGAGCCTCTTAAAACACATAAAATAATGTGAAGTTTTCACTTTTAAGTGCTCAAATATACAATCAACATACCTTAAATTTTAATTTAAAACATCAGGATCATTCTTTGGTTTTAAAACATCAGTAGAATGTATTTTTTATAGCCATGAGTTTTTTAAGTAACATAAATAAATGTAGTAAAAACTGATTTCTAAACGTCATCCGTGTCTTCCAAGCATCGTAAATGAAATACAAACAAAGCTTCATGTAGGGATCAACAACATTAGCTGCTAGCTCCTTCCACATGCAAAAAAGGCGGCGAGCTTAGAGAACACATTTTGGGCCACGGGGCGACCAGCGAATTCACGGCGAATGAGGGGCGGGTTGCGCAAATCACGTTTGGTGCAAATGCATCTTTAGGATACAAGTTTAATTGTGTTATAGCCCCTAACAGATGTGCTTAGCATAAACTATTTACATATAATAAAAATCAAAGTTTTGAATGGCATATTTGTAAAACTAGGAGCAAGATTTAGTTTTTGCACCACGTATCATCCTCCAGGTAAAATGATTAACAATAATGGATCTCAGCAATCTGTGGCAGCAATGTCTGAGAAAAAGTCACCTAAAAACTTTGTAAAATTATCTTTTATGTTTCATTGAACATTTTTAAAGCTTTGATCAACAAATTACTTATAGTTTAGTCAAATGTCAATTTATTATGAATACAATTTAGTTTAAGATGACCCAAAACACCCATTTAGAATGACCTTCATTTTGCATCAAATAAAGATAAATTAAGTGCATAGAAAGATTAAGTTTTTAACAATGAAATATAACAGCATTTTCTTAAATTAAGAAAATTATTTATGCAATAAAATGACACTTCACGCTAGTTTCAAGATTAATGTATTGGGGGGTGTCTGAGAGCAGCATGATACTCATTTAGTTTAATCTACAGAATTATTACTGCTTATGTGATAATCCTCATACAGAGCAACAATCTGCACCGGTTAATGAGCCGTGCTCTCCCTTCATGCATTGCACATGAACATACAGCGGTGCATATTACACCCTCAATACATCATGGGGGAAGTAATATTTGACTCCTATTAATAGGGCAGAGAAACTGTTTCCTACATGCATTTTTGTACTATAGCACAAAATGCAATAGTAGAAAAGTTGTACAAAATGCACTGTACTAAAATACATCACTAAAACACAAACATTCAAGTTAAAACACTGAAATAAGTCAAAAATTCTTAAAATTGGAAAAAAAATCTTTAAATGTGCAAAAAAAAAAGGTCAATGAGGTAAAAAAAATAGAATTCTTATTTAAGTACAAACATTCTAGTCACACAGTCGACATATTTTCTTCAATTAAGATTATTTTTATATTGAAAACCTTTCTTAGTAAAATGATTTGTCTTGCAAGAGAGAAAATAAGATTTTTTTTAAATAAAACAACGGTCTTTTACTTTTTTAAGATTCAGTTTTTGTACTTTTGTTACCATTTCAATTAAATCGCCTACACTTCTGTTCGTCACACATCCTAAAGCTGTACAGTCACATAAAAAAGTATAATAAATGTGTCTTTCTACATTTTCTTTAACGGAGTATTCAGATAGTCTAAACATACAGTGTTGTGGAATGAAAAGACCTTTTTCTGAGGTGTTTTTTCAAGCGTTTTAACTTGTCTGACTCTATAGGGTCTGAAAACGTCAAGGTCTCCAGCCTTAAGAGAAGTGGAAGAGAGTCCATGAGTGCAGCTCTACTTTTTTCTCATTGTTAAACAGCCTTCAGCGAGAAAAGCAGCCTCTGTCAGTGTTATTAACCAGAAGTTTAGTGAAGATGAGAAAGGCTGAGACGTCTCTGTAATCATGGAGAAAAGAAGATTTGTAGGTTTTTAAGCTTAACGGAAAATGTTTGAACAGGAACTTTGCTTCAGGTTATAGATGATGTTTAGTAAACTGAGAAGTTAGACTTGTTAAACATTGGTGACTGCATAGACTTTTGGTAGAAAGTCTTCCATTATACCTAAAGTACCTATAAAGACATGTCTAAATGTAGTAAAAGTCAACAATAGATTAGTAAAAAAAATGACCAGAAACTTGGTCCATCCCTAAAGAAACACTGCCATGTTTTAGGTTCATTGGTTTCCAGTGAAGCGTTTCAGTATAATGCACTGTTTTTGATTCTATTTTCTCTTTTCCCTGCTTTTTGATACTTAAACCCGTTTCCTACTTCAAATTTGACAAAAACATCACCCAAAAAGCAATTCTCTACCATGTCTACTCCAAATGACCTTCAAAAATCCTCAAGTCGACATGATTTTCGGTGGATGCCTTCAGGTATTTTCAATAGCAAAATCCTTTTAAGTCAAAAGTGAAGATTTTTAGAGGAATTAAAAGAGATGTGTGCTCAAACTTATGTGAATAGAGCTACAGAAAAAAAGCCAGCCTATTGAAAAGGGTTATGCTTTAATCACAACTGGCCTCACACGTGGAAGTGGGGGAAAAAAATGGACAAACCTGTATGGCACACACAGGAGACCCGCATGAAATATCGAAGTCATAGACCACTTGGTGAACCAGTGAGGTGAAAAAGTTCATGCATATTTTTATCTATGGGTATGCTGCAGGTGACAGGTCATAGTGAACACTTAAACAACACATAAGGGTAAGTAAGGCAGGAGTAAGTAGGTAAGACACAGGCGTGTTGCTTGTGTCTTTTCATGTTTTTCAATCCACCCAAACTCTGGGGACTATGCAAGAACCCAGTAGTGCTGCTCAAGTGAAAGTTGCCTCCTTGAGCATCCCTTGCACGCAGCCTCACTATAATGTTCTGTTTCTGAACATGCGTTTAGCCCATGGTGTTCACACGACTGTTGGTACCCAACACTAACGCATATCCCCACCACCTACAGTTGAAAAAGGTTTAGTGCAGAATGTCAAAGCGGTGCAACTCGCGCAAATCTTTTTCTTTCACAGCTCTATTCCGATATATGAAAGACTTGGTGTCATATAATTCTGGCTGGGAACAAACCACAACTTCTATTACTTCTCCATAATCAGTTTTCAAACTGGCAGTTGAACTTGGCACTTCAGTGAATTCAAAGGGACGCCATCACTAGCAATTTTGAGTCCCTGATTGGTCAAAGTTCAGCAGGTTTAACTTTCAGTGTGTGTTCAAAGGTCACACGTTTTGTATGAAGAGCCCAAATAAACAGTCTTAAAAATGTGCGTAGTGACACAAGAGTTTTTAACCTGTGTGCCAGTTTACATAGACTTCACTGAAAATGGCCGCTTGAACGCATGTTGCTGAGGGCGATGTGAGCGAAGCTTTAGAAATGAGAAAGTTAGAGAATCGGAGCATAATTTGTGTGGACATCCAACGGGTGTCCTACAGGCACTTACAAGTCCTACAGGCACTTACAAATCACATGCACACCCCGTGCACAAAGCACAACCACACATCACTACCAATCCAACCCTCTAATTGGTCAAAGTTCAGCTGTTTGACATTCAAGCATTAGAAAGTTCAGCTTGTTGCAGGGTTGTATTCAATGAACGCCTGGTTTGTTTGTACGTAGAGCCCGCAAAGGGACTTTAAAAAAAAAAATTGCATAGTGACTTGTGGATGCGAGACCGCAGAAGTCCAAAAAGTTTACATAGACTTTATATTGAAAGTGGTCAGTTTGCAGAGGTCAGTTGCAGAGGCCGGTGTGAACGAAGCTTCAGAGCTCTACAAGTTTTCTTAAGCTGTGATGCAAGTACTTTCTCCACACATGATGCCAGCTTCTTTGGAGTGGATAAGAAACAAGAGAACTAAATCTACCTTCAGTGAGATTGTGATGAAAGCTTTCTGGTTGGAAGGAGGCCTTGAAAAGTAGCTACAATAACCAGATCCATTCTCCTCCCCCCTTTTTAGTTATGCACAGTTAAATAAGTTTAAATAAGAAAGAGGATATATTTCCTTGAAAGACAAACTAAAAGTTTCAACCTGTTTTCCTTTCTTCTTGATTTAATTTATCAGTGATCACAGAAAAAATGGCCTTGTGTGTAAGAAGGGAACAGAAAGGACTCCTTTTTGCCACAACTTTGCCTTAACTCTTCTCTTGTTTCAGCAGCAGCAACTGTGCTTTGCAGAATGCATCCTATAGTCTCAGCTGTTTTGCCACTAAAAGTGCCTGGTCTCTGTTCTTCCTGCTGTGCCGAAGCAGATGCGGAGGAGCAGAGATAACTCTTAACTTTGTTTTGACACTTTTGATTAAGGACCATTGAAGGAACACCTGTATGGCGGGAGGGAACAATGCGGCGAGCCCATAGAGAGATTGATTTTGTGCATTAGAGAAGCAGCCTTTGTCTAAAGCCACGAGGCCCTTTGTTATGCTAACTAGCCATGGAAGATTTCCAATTCAATTTCACCTGAACGCTGGTCAGCCGTACGCTCTATTGTATGTTGTCCCTGGGGCCTGGCAGCACACCCTCACCGCCGCAGCCGCCGCCGCCACAGCAGCCTCTCCTCTGTCGTCCCTCAAACTGCAGTTTCTGAGGAGGGTGCGCTTGTGTGTGTGTGGTGAGGGGGTGCTGCAGACGAGATTGACAGCCGACTGGATACTCTTGCCACAATATTCTCTGCATCCTGTCCTTGTGTGTGCAGCGGGCCGCAGAGAGGATCACAGCGAAATGAGATGATATTAATTATCCTAATCCTGATAGCTCTCTGTGGAACTCCGCTTCCACTCGTCTGTCTCTGGAGAGGACTTGGATGGTCAAACAGAGAGAATGTCAGAGAAATGAAATGAAAGCAGATAAATTCAGTAGAGAATTCTGACGACAAAAAAAGGCTGCTTACGCAGAACAAGGCTTTCCCTTCTCCTGTCTTTCCTTTTTCTTTCTTTGCAGCTTAATCGTCCACTCTAAAATCATAATTTATAGCTTTCCTTTTAACTCCATTGTCCATTAAAAACGTTAAAATCCCACTTCGATAATCTATTGATCTATTTTCAATGTGTTCCCGGTGGTCTTTCAGTTATGATTATCCTGTTTTTAAAAGCCTGTTTCGGTTTCTAGGACATAGTTTCTGCAGAACGGCAGGAGTTTATAAGAAATGTACCTCTGAGTTGTGGCCTCTGTTGGCCACCCTGCCCCTACTTCCCATCATCCATCTGTTTACATGCTCTCCCGATAGTTTACAGCCCCTCATACCCCCAACCTAACATTACATGTGCAACAACAATGGTGAGCAATTCCTGGAGCTATCCAGGCATACAGGTTTGAGCCAGATGCCAGCTTGGATGAGGAAAATGCACATTGATGCTGAACAGAGAGCTTGTGGCTTGCCGTAGTAGCTTCTACGTCACAACTACAAACTTTATCCAATGGAATGCTTTTGTCTGCTCTTGATTTACAATAATTTGAATAAAGGAATACATATAATTTCTACTGAGCGATAAAGTACGGTCAACTATTTTAATTATTTCCATTATAAAACTGACCCATTAAGTCGAACCATACCCATTTTGGGCCCCCATTGCTTGTAGGTCTATAGAAAAATGAAACTGACATGTTTGGGGGAAGCCTACTGTTGATTGGCAGAAGAAAGCAGCTGTCTGCCTGCAATCTTCTACCTAGCAACATTAAATGCTTTGTATAAATGATGTAACAAAAGCCAAGTGGAAAAAAATGATCTGCTGGGATAACCTCCATTGTTGTTGAGTTTACCTTTGCCGTAGACGCAGTACTTTGATGCAAAGCTACGCAATTGGTCTACACCCCGCATGAGCCGTGACGGTCCACCTTTGAGTGGAAATGCTCACCTGAATTGCCTGGAGCATTCTAAACTAGATCAGTCAGTACCGCTCAGTGGAAACAAGGCTTTAGGAATGCAATTCAAAGCTAAAAAACAAGTTAAAAACTCAGAAAGCACGATTTTCATTAGTGGGGATCTTTAAGGAAAACCATCCCTTTATTTCCTTTGGAAATAGGCAACTAATTACTATTTCAAACTAATAACAACAGCTTTTTCTTCCTTTTAGATCAAGTTCAGTGTTTTCTTTAATTAATATTTACATTTTGCCATATTAGAGATTTTTTCCCTAAAAAAATAATTTTATTTTAAAAGCCCGACAAGAAAGTCCTGATAACTGAAGTGGAGACTCATTGTTTTACATAGAGATTTGTATTAAGATGAAGTCTCTCCAGTGATAAAACAGCACAATGCTCAGCTGCATCCATTTACTCTGCATGCAATAAGAGAAACTTTCCAACTCACTCATTACATTTGATGATTGTGTTATTTCTCTAGTGTCACACTCCAGTAGGCTGGATTTGATAACATGCCTCTCAGAGCTCACATCATTAATTAGTTTTTTTTTTTCCTGTCTGTAAAAGAAGCTGTGGTTTTATGATCAAAATTCAATGGAACCCTGGACATCACATTAAATATATATATATATTTTGTTTTCTTTAATCAATAATTTGTGGCCACAAATAGTTATTTGGAGTTGTGTGTTATCTCCTGTGTTATTTGTGGGCACAAATGAGTATTTTGTGCCTGCAAATTAGCATTTTTTGCCTGCAAATTAGCATTTTTTGCCTGCAAATTAGCATTTTCTGCCAACAAATTTAAATTTGTGCCCACAAATAAGCACTTTGTGGCCTCAAATGTGCATTTTGTGTGCACAAACTTGTATTTTGTGGGCACACGTTAGCATTTTGTACCTTCAATTTCTAGTGCTAACTTAGCCCACAAAAATCTAGCTCACGGGGACAAATGAGCATTTTATTTTTGCTAAAAGCTTAATTTGTTACCATAAATTAGCACACTGTACAGACGAATTAGCATTTTGTGGGCACAAGTTAGTAGCTGTGTAGTTGTAGTTGTGCCCACAAAATGCTAATTCGTCTGTACAGTTTGCTAATTTGTGACCACAATTTTTTTGGCCAAAAAAAGCTAGTTTTTGCCCACAAAATACTAGTTTGTGCACACAAAATGCTAACTTGTGATCACAAAATGCTAATAAAATTCCAATTGGTGGTCATGATATGCTAAATGCTCATTTGAGCATACAAAATGCTAGCATGTGTGCACAAATGACTAATTTGTGAGTACAAAATTCTTGGTTGTGCCTACAAAATGCTCATCTTTGTGCATAAAATAGGCTACTAATTTGTGCACACAAATTCCAAAAAAAGGGCCAATTTGTGTCAAAGTAATACTAAATTGTGGCAACAAAATGCCAATTTGTGCGAGCAAAATACAAATTTGTGGCCTTAAATTTGTAATTTAAGGGAACAATTGGATTAAAAAAAAAAAATATGTTCAGGGTTCTGTAAAATTCAGCTAAAAGGTCTTGTAGCTTCTCCTGGTCTTGTCGTTTAGCCCTCCTGCGTGGTTCTCTTTCCTGCATCCGTCTGTCTCTACGTGCTCCTGTTCACACAGTGCATTTCTCCACATTTAAGATTAATTGATTCACCATTTATCTGAGCATTTTCATGCTTGTTTCCAATTCTGATCGTTCTTTGTTCTGTAATGGAGCACATCAACATAAATGTGTGCACAGAAAGGCCTAATCCTGGCCTGCAGTGAAGGTGCAGTATATTTAGAATGCTTTGGATTGTGAGGGTTGTTATTATTGAATTTGAGTGACGATCACGCTCGTTTGATCACGAATCAATGCTTTGCTGTTGCACTGTGATAGGCTTGAGGGGACGCTGAGGTGTAGAAATTGTTTCATGGGGCATTTTGGTCTTTGAGGAGCTCTTGTCTTTTCCTTCTTGAGCTTGCCCCATAGCCTGATGAGACCCCTGCAGGCGCCGCACTTACTCACACTCTCCCTGAAACCAATGCTGCTGACAAAGTGAAGTGATGAGAATAGCTGTTTACCTCTTGTGCCGGAGGTATCGGTGCCAGCGTGGAGTGGAGCATCTTCCTCCTCCCACCCCCCAAATTCAATAGGCTTGTGAAGTGTGAAGTATATTTTTGTTCTTGTGTTTTTATACCAATTTTAATTCCACAGCTGCATATCTGAGAAGCAGGATTTCCTTGGTTAGCTTCCCAGATTTATTTCTCTCAGCGTAGCTGTCTTCCTCCCTTGTATCCTCCTTCTCTTACCCCAGCAATCCCTAACCTCTCTGTCTCTTTTCCCCGTAACAGGCCCCCCGCCCTCCACCCCTACTTAAAAAAAATAATAAAACAACAACAAAAAACAAACGCACACTTCCCACCCTCCTCCCCGCTCTGGTGCCTGAGGGCTGATTACTTCAGTGAAAATACCGCCATCATGTATCGCTGCCAGATTCTGCCAGCCCAAGCCTCTGCCACCCCACCCCTCTTTCCCTCGCCCCCATATCCACATCCCTCGACTTAGAATAACCAATCTGATGATGTGACAGTTTCTTTCTCCCCATAGAAAATCTGCCTCTAACCCTTTTCTCTCCCTCTCGCGTTTTAGATTCCAGCGTTGTTTGACATGTTATGGAAGGGTTTCAGCTTCCCACCTCCGCAATCCTTATTCTATCCCAAGGAAGCGGTTGGCATGGGAATCTAATACTTGGCAAAGAGGGCATGGAAGGAGCTGGTTATGGAGGGACGTGGGGTTGGGGTGATTTAAAAAAAATCTTTTCAAATGCTCTCTATTTCTCAATAGTTTTTCTTTTTAAATATCCTTATTTCCAGCAATTTGCCATTGGAATATTGATTTCACTGTGCTTTTATGCATTTATGTTGTGACCTAGTAAAGTTAAAAACAATCATTTCTTACTATAATTTTGCTTTTTACCAGAATTGGGTCACTTTGGAGCATTGTGATTCTTTTTAGTGCTAGATCAAGGCCTTATCCATAGAGACAAGGATGAGTTCACGTCTGCAATTCATGGACACCCATCAATAAATTCAATAAAGTAGATCAAACATGAGGTGGATCATGAGAGAGCATTTCTGCCTGTTGTCTAAAACTAAGGTGACACACCTGGTCCAAGTAACAAACACAGGGTTGGGTAAATCCATGTGGAAAGCTCAAAGGAACACCAGTTCTCAAGGTCTGGCTTTTTTTTAGGCCTCCTTTTTTGAAAAATGGTTGGCCACTATGACACTCCCTGTTATTTCTTTCAAGTTCCTAAACATCCTTATATAATCCCCCCAATGTATTAGGTTTTTCATTTATTTATCATTTTAACTGACCACACACTTGTTATGATCTTATTTTCCAGCCAAAAACATACTGAAACACATTTTTTTTACCTTTAATGAGCCAAAATATCTGTCTTGGTACTGAAATCAGTTTAGAAAAGTTATTTTGCTGCATATTCCAGGGCCTTAGATGTTCGAGTCTACAATTCCAAAATCCAGAGCCTTAAAAATGTCCCAGAAGTTTCTGCGAAAAACTAGTGTGCATCGATGCTCACAATATTGATATATAGACCACAATGGATTGCATTGAACGTTTTAGCACTTGAAAAAATTTATTCAAATGTATGTTTTTATAAACCATCAAAGTTTTCACTATCAGAACACAATGCACACAAATACGCTTTGTAAAATGTTAATATTTATTAGGTTTTAGCAAATTCAAGAAATCGGTGACGACATATTTAGCTAAAAAAAAGTAGTGAGCATGGAGTCCGAACTGCTTTTAATATCCATGGCATGAGATAGTCTTGCATTATATAGTTCCTTAGTTGTTATGGAGTAGGGAGGAACTTCAGGTAAAGAATTTTCCTTTGTTTATCCTCAACATTCCAATTTAAACTTTTAGTATAATTCTTGTAAATTATGGGCTTCATATTCAAAAGAATAAAGACCTGACATAAACTTAAAATAAAGTTCAATCTTTTGGAGTATTAAGTATTGCAAAACCCAATGATTAGAGTTTTATTTTGTTCACTGCTAACCACCTTTCATGTTCAAAACTTAGCCTGACCAAACATCAAACTAAAGCAAGACATCGACCCCCAAAAAAACTCAGTACAGGTAATACTACTTCAGAATGACTGAAAAGACATCAACAGTCACTTCTCCCAGGAAGGAGCCGGCTCTTTTCCCCCACACCAAAGAGCAGCTTTAGAGTCATTTCATTCGCAGTCGACCACATGTGGTCTCAGCTCTGTTGATCACCTGCTGCTCCGTGGGGATGACAGGACTCCTTGCAGCATCTCTTTTTGTCACATCTTTGAGTCATTTTGGAAATTACTACGACAGTAGCAATGAGGACACGTCTTTACTTCCGATTACTGACCGATCCCAGACTTTGCGCGCATATATGCGCTAATTACTCCTTTCATTTTTTTAATATTAATCTGAATTTCATCTAACTGAAAGAAAATGTCAGAACCTTCAAAATCGAAGAAACAAGGGTTTCTATAGTCCAGTAATTGTAATTAATTACAGAAAGTTGAACTGTAATTTGTTACGTTACTGACAAAAGTAATTAAAGTACAGCAATATATTACTTTGTAATCCATTACCCCCAACACTAGGGCTCTAACTAAACACAGGCTAAATGCAGGTAACCATGACTACCACCTCAGAATCATGACTATTAAGTGTCTGCCTTCCCTCCCCACTTGGCTACCGCAGACATCATCCCAAAGTTAGTTCAAATATTTAGTTCAGACTTTCTCGTGCAGATTTAATTCTCACATTTTCTACAGCCGGAGGAGCATTCAGGGGCTACATGGAATTTCCGCACTTGTGCGCTTTCATTAAGATCTCACTATAGCTGCATTCAGGTACTCTGATAATTTCTAGCATTTGCTCACACTGATTTCAGCCAACACAAACACACACTTACTTGTTGCTCCATGTCATTTTTAATCTTTGAAATGATTCACAACTACAACAAAGTGATCTGTAAGAAAACACTGAATAAGGCAAAACGTTCTACATTTTTCAAAATAAGCATCCATTTCTATGCATGACATGTTTGAAAAAAAAACAAACAAACAAGCTTTAAAGTAATTATTTTATTGTTTATCACTAGTTTAATCTTATCAAAGCATTTTGTATTGAATAAAAAAGGGTGGTCTTCTTTTTTAATTGAATGCAATTCGCTTCTAGAAAAAAATTATGTCAAATAGCATTAAAAAATATTTTTGAAAAATAGACAACGAGCCACAAAGTGGACCACATCTATAACGAGGGTCCTGACATAGACCTGACATATGACTACACTTTCAAACATTATTAGTGTTTTGTTCTTGCCAAAGAATAATCATTAACTGAAACTGTATAAATAAATGGAATAAATGCTAAGCTTTCAAATACACAAATTGTTTTTCCAGAGAAATGCTTGGCTAGTAGAAATCTAATGTTACCTTCACACTGAACGCAATTCGCGCGGCGGAGGCAGCCATTTTCAATGTAAAGTCAATGGTTTAGACGCGAATTGAGGTTCTGCGGCGTGAATTGAGCGGCTGACTCTGCGCAAAAGTCTGGAAAACAGTGCGAATTGAGCGACGCGGCGTGAACAAAGCAGCCGCAGCGGCTGGCCAGAGTTTAAAAAAACTCTGAACTCTGGGGAGGTGGCTGCGTCCCCTCAACCAATCAGGGACTTAACTTCAAGCATGTGACTTTTTTAGTGACAGTGAAAGCATCCTATACGGTGGATCGATCCATAGCCCTCCTGAACTTCCATTCATTTTCTTAACCCGCTGTATCCTTTTCTGGGCAGCGGGGTTTCCAGAGCCCATCCCGGTTATTGTTGGGTGAAGGTGGATACACTCTAGAGAGTCTACTGCTGGACCTATGGAGCTGTAGTGGACACGCTCACTATGCCGGCTCCTGAGAGAGCAGCAAAGAGGGGGGTTGCTGGATGGAAAAGCAGTCTGCTCAGGCCTCCAGAACTTTATGATGTTTTCTTATTTTCATTGAGACAACAATAAAAAAAGGTCCCCTCATTTTATTCTTGTTTTTATTTTTGCCCTCTGATGTTATTGCACGACAAGCGACCGTCAATCAGACCCAGCAGAAGGAGAGAAACTCACATGGAGCTAAAGGGAGACTAAATGTTTTCATGAACCCAAACATGGAGACGTGATCACTGATGTTTTTATAGAGTTCTTCAAAATAAATAAACCTGATCTCTAAACATCATCTCTGTCTCCCATGCATTATAAATATGATAAACAGACGCAGCTCCGTGTAGCAATCAGGCTAAAAACATTAGCTGCTAGCTCCATGTAGCAATCAGGCTACAAACATTAGCTGCTAGCTCCATGTAGCAGTCAGGCTATAAACATTAGCTGCTAGCTCCTCCTACACGCAAATGAGGCAGCGAGCTTAGGTAACACATTCTTGGCCATGCGGCGAGCAGCATATTCTCTGCACGGCGAGAAAGGGGCAGGCCACGTGAATTGACTGCACAAATTGTGTTTGTGTGAATGCACCTTAAGTTGGCTAGTGGACTTCGGATGTTACCGGCCACCCCGGCTAGTAACCAAAAAAGTTAGTTTAGAGCCCAATATATACACACTAGGGGCCAGCATTTTTTCAGGAATCCCACGGGTCACGGGATTCCCGCGGGATGGGAGTCGTCTCTGCCATTGATCATGGGACCGGGACAGGACGGGATCAAGTTCTTACGGGAGTGGGAGCAACTAATTCACTCACGAATGAAACAGTTTTCAGGGTTTCTCTTCAGAGTGAACGACAACTGCGGCTTCTTCGAATGTGCAATAAAAAAAACATCACCCTCTTGCTTTTTTCTCTTCAAGCCGCACGTGATAGATCAATACAGACGTGCTTTTGCCTATGGTTTGCGCAAGCGTTTGCTCTATGGCAAGCAAAATATGTCAATGATGTTGCGCTGAGCAGAGGCATGCACTGGATGATGGATTACACTCACAGCAGCACATGAACGAGTATGATCAAGGTGCAACAACAAACTACAGCAACACCAAAATGTAAAGAAAATGAGTGACAGCAGGAAAAGAATCAAAATCAAGAACCATTTAATTTTATTGATAACACAAAGGAAGAGTGTAGAGTCTGCAGGAAAGTCATTTCATCTAGAACACTCTCCACAACCAACCTGTACAGACACCGGAGAGAACCTTCTTCAAAACTGGATTTCCAAATGAAAACCTTTATTGTGAATGAGTCTTTCTTTCTGGTTTGGCTCATTTTAATTTGTATTTTGTGTTGTGATTGCATTGTTTTCTGTTTTTTTTTTTT
>BSAI01000005.1:5901222-5937416 GCA_036245035.1 Adrianichthys oophorus
AAGGAGTAAATAACAGCACATATATATTATACACTTACATTAATAAAAACACGTTTTTTACATTAGTTATTCATTTTGTGCATAATTCTATATAGTGGTTAGTAATAAAATAAGTAAAGCAACAAAGAAACCTAAAGAGCTGTTTGGAAGCCAAAAGAGCCGGCTCTTTTTTGTGAGCCAATCCCAAAGAGCCGGTTCTCTAAGAAGAACCAGAATTCCTCATCACTACAACCAATGAGAACTAGTACAAAATGTAAAAGCTGAGCCATTTTGTAGTTTTATAATAATATGCCTACAATGTCACTCATTTAAAAAAATATAACATTACCCAGAAGCCATCAGTGTTTCTAGTCATGGTTTCCTGTTTAAATCTAAAGTGCAGCAGTCGTATATCGATGGCAGCGATGAAGAGAATTATAACCACGGCGAGTTCCATGACAGAAAAAATGACATAGAGAGAAGAGTAAAGTTTAAAGACTCTTCTGATAAGTTCAGAAAGCTTGTAGGAAAGTCAGACGGAATAAAAAAATGTATGAGAGCTGAGTGTGATGTAGCATCATATGCAGCTTGTAATTAAAAATTACATTGTAATTTGCCTTACAAATTAAAACACAAAAACGTCACATTAAAATGACAATTACATATAATGTTTATTTAAATTACATTTAATGACAAAAAAAGGACAAAACTATATGGGACAGGAGCGGGAGTCAGATTACCGGGAGCAAGACGGGACAGGATTATTTTCAAATTTTGGTCTGGGAGCAGGACGGGATTGCATTCTGTGGGAGCGGGACGGGATAGGAGTGAAAATCCATTCCTGTGTCAGCCTTTAATACACACACACACACACACACACACACATATATATATATATATATATATGTTAAAGCTTTTACAAAATGTAGAAAAAATTGTCACAAGCTAGCAGTATAATTCTAGCAAGCCTGTATTGAATTGGCTCAAAGACAAAGGGCTCTGTACATGACTGTGTGAAAACAACAGTATTCCACATTATACAATCTGACATCATCAATTGAACTTTATATGTTCTATAAAGCTGATGAAATCATGTTTCCTTCCTCTCATAACTGGTCAACTTAATTGAGAGGGCACCGTTTTATACTGAAACTCACTTTCCAAAGAACATTTGAGCCAAAGAGGATGTGTTGATTAAAGAACAAGGCACTTTGACTCAGAACCTAATCACAGCTCACCAGTTGGGCCGCGCCAACGGCACCACAGGGGGTTGATCGTTGATCCTTGGCTCCAGTCATAAACTCTTTTTCTACCCTCACATCTAACACAAGCGCTGGTACTGTAGGGGGCAGTGTTTACTCCTTTTGTGCTCACAGCACAACGTTTTTGAGTAGGGGCTGTGTCGTAGCCCCAGCACGGTACGACAATACGCGGAGTGATTATAGCTAACAAAGTCGTTGTACTTTGAGGCCAAAAGGACTCCGCTACCAAAACAACTAGCCTACACAAGTGATGCAAACCTCAACTCAACCGAATATAAAAGTATGACATCATACGAAACAATTCCAGTAGGAGCTAACCAAACCAAAACACTGAAATACAACTGAGGACTGGTTTAAAACTTCATCGAAATACTTAGAACAGATTAACAGCATCATTGATGTATCTTTACTTACTTGTCAGTCTGCAATCAGTTTCATGAGCAATTATCATACCTGTGAACACGTTCAGTTATGACCTGCTCGTACTGATTTAAGGTTTTGTGTGCAGACACTTTGTTCCTGGTTTCCTTCAGTGCATTGTCCAAAAGAAGTGCTGTCTGTCTTCCCTTCTTACCCGTCTCTGTCTCTTTCAGAACGGTGCGATCTGGTTGCCTGCAGATAACTGCAGTCTTTGTGCAACACATTGCAGACCCTTCCATACTGTTCATGCAGACAGCATCATGTCAGGCGTATTTATTTGTCAATGCTCATTTTCATCCCACAAAAAATATAAATATGAGCTGGTTTGTTATGTGATATAAAAAATGTGTGGCTTGACATAGAAACGTAAAATAAGAGTTCTTTCTTAATTGTGCCAGTCAAGACCCCACTGGGTGTTGGGGCTGCAGTTGGGCCGCGTATGCATTGCATTGTGCTCCATATTGACATGTATGGGAGAAGATGAGTGAAGATAACCCTGTCTGGACTGAGCTGTTTATCAATGTGCCGCTCCTCTCAGCATGCAGAGCAGCCCCGGCAGCCCCCAGTGCGAGCCCGAGCAGCCAGAGCTGTCATTGTTTAACGCCTCTCCTGATTAGTTTACTCTCGCCTGATTAGAAATTAATTAAAATGATGACACAGATCCCAGCAGAGTAGCAGGGGAAGAGGAGGAGGAGGAGGGCAATGAGGGATGTTCCGGAGAGGGGAGGGAGTGCGGGGGGGGCAAGGTGAAAAGAGGGTTAGACGTTTGTTGGTGATGTCCGCCGGGAAGAGGTTCAGTAAAGTCGGAGAGCTTTTAGCGGGAAAGTGCGCAGGAGAGAGGGATTTGATGTGGATTGTATAGCAGGCAGATGGGAAAGTGTTTTGGGGCAGTGGGGTGGTTGGGGGCTGGTGGTGGTACAGCAGGAGTGGTGCTCTGGCGGGGGACAAACATGGCTTAATAAGCGACTCTTGTCGCAATCAGAACATCGTTTCCTCATGCATTCTAATGAGCTAGCTGTTGCAGCGGAGATCAGTTCCCTCTCTAATTTATTCAATATGTTTTGTGTATTCACCCTGTTTATTTAATAACATGGACCGTGCACATTAATCAACATCTCAGCCATCATCAGCGCAAATATTCTGCTGAGAGTTTTCTCTCCATATCTGCCTGGGTCATGGTGCTGATTCTCAGGACAACATTGTTGCGCCGTCACTATCTTCTTCCTGCTTATTGCATTTGGAGACATGGCGAATGTAGCAGAGAAAGTCAGAACAAAAGCTTGGAGTATTTACGCCGAGGCCTGATAAGGTGGCGGTCGATCACGGTGGAAACATTCGAGTGGGTGAAGCTGCAGCTTGTTGGAGTCCATCGTTCTAGACTAAGTCGAACTCATTGTTTCGTTTCACCACATCCTTTGGTAGAGAACAGAAGAGACCGTTCACTGTAAATCAGAACTGGATTGAGTGAGTGTGACGTCATCCATACGAAACAGCTTACTTCCGGTGTTGCTGCAAGTGATGACGTCACTACGGTAACACCACTTAGACAAACTATTAAAGCTATGTCTAAGTTACTTCACTACTCAAAAATTCAAAAATCTTTGTGACTTCTTATAGTCTCTCTAGCGTGTCCTTGGTCTCCCCCGGGGCTTTCGCTCTGCTCTGGCTGACCGTGCAGCAATTTGTCCAATCGCAATCTTACACGTCATCAGGCCATTGGACAGCCAATCAAATATTTCAACGTCCTCACTAGCCACAAGCCCCCGTACCGATCTGACAGGCCGAACACATATGGTACCTACACCAGTTGCGACAAAATGAAGTCAATTCTGTCGCCATTTATCCGTGGTACGGACACCACCATATTGGAACCAGATGACGTCAGTAAGCAGTGATTGGTCCAAGTCGGTCTGAGTCGACATTTCTATGGCAACCACTCTCGCCAATCAGAAGTGAGCTTGCTGGAAGGCCACACCACTATCACTTGAAAACAGTGATACTGGCAATCAACCACTTAAAACATTTGATGTGACAGCACATATTTCTATTAAGACATCTAATTGGCTCTATGACAATATTTGAACATTCTATCACACTGTATGGTCACCTGTTTTTGCAAAACTCAAAGTGTTTCCATACATTAGACTGTAATGATGGTTGATGATTTTTTGCTGCCATCACGTGTGTTCTCTGCTGTGATGGCACTTGGTTATTTTTATGTTACAGTAATATAAACCTTCTGTCTCTCAATCCAAACGGTATTGATAAAATTGATTTTATTTTCAAACAATTTATAATAGATCGATGACTGAGCAATAATCGATGACTGAGCAATAGCTGTTTATTTCTCAATAAAAGTCAATGGGATTTTGGCTATTTGGGACCAGTAGGTTCTTCCTGTTTGGAACACCAGGGGGAGGAGTCACTAAGTCCAGTTCTCATATAGTTTTTTTTGTCCAGACAAACGTTTAACCTCCATCTAAGTTGCTGCTTTCTTTTTCTTTTCGTCCAAACTTCTTGCTTCGCTGCTGCATCACATTTGCTTTATCCCTGTTTTTGGATGTGATCTCCACTTTCTCCTGCGCCTCCCTGTTATTCATGTCAGAATGTAACCAAAAAAAAAGGTTGAAAAGGGGAGTTGATGTGCCACGGCTGCCTATATGTGTGTGCGAGGGGGCAGAGCGGAGTAGGGACTAGTGGGTTTCCCATAGCAATGAGGGGGCCGCGGTTCTCCTGGTAACCTAATTGGCATGTGTTTCCTAGCGGGCCTCATTGTGGCCTCTCCTAATCACCGTCTCCAGCCCTAACAAGAGCGACCTACAGTATAGCTGCAGCGCTGAAGGAGCATGTCTTTTGTTGTTTCATTTCTCCCTCTTTCTTTTTCCTCTCGTTTGTCCTCTGCCCCTCCGTCCTGAGAGAGGGACTCGTCGATGCGGCCTGATTACCGCGGCGAGGCTCAGAATTACGCATCTTTGGGAGTGCACACAAACACACCATAAAACAAAAAAAAAACTGTTGGATTATTGAGGCAGACTCCTGCCCAACCGAGCTTGTAAACCCTAATTGGGAAATGCTTTAAATAATTTCTAATTAGCACAAGTGTGGTAATAATTGGCAGGGTAATCTGAGGATTAATTAGCGGTGTTTTTATGTGTGTTTGTCTGTGAATGAGGGTGTATGCGCTTGGTGAGCACGCGTGGGTCATTGTGCGTGTGTGTCTGTGCGCTCACTCAGGCCTGGACGGGCTGCTGAATAGATCGCGGGTTCTGCAGCTTGCTAATGGAATCCTGTCCACTCAAGGAGGTCTGAGGAGGAGGGAGGCCAAGACAGAAGCACCTTTGTTGGCCATGTTGTACCGTGGGTGGCCCCCTCCCCGCCTTCAGAACCTCATTTGTTTCACGGCGGGCACCCCCCTCTTCTGACCCCCACCCTATTTAACAGCTAACCCGGTCTCTACCTCCCCTTCACCTCGTTCAGCCGTTCCACTTCGAGCCCCCACCACTCACCGCTGTCATCCTCTTTCTTTGGCTAAATGACACGTTTTATTTTCTTTGACCCAGTACGCACCCAAGCCCGGCTGTGGCTCTCCCTCTTCCCATCTCTGCCGAGCTGTTTTCTTTCTGCCACTCTCTCCTCTCCAGTCACCCTGTTTTAGCCTCCCATACGTCTCCGTCCCTCTCCCCATCCTCCTGTGCCGGCGAGGGCGAGGAAATGCTGGGCTCTTGAGTTGTGTACTTCCACCTGGTCTGCTCTCTAATTACTGCATCCTTTCTTCTGTGGGAAAAAAAAGAGGAAAAGGAGGAACAAGACTGCAACCACTTGTTGAACCAAGCGAAGGTTTTATAAGACTCCCCCCACTCTCTGAACCGGTAGCATTTTCCAACACAAACCTAACCTTTGATGGGTTCCTTGGATTTTTTTCTATTTTTCATCGCCATAAAAGCTTTACTTTGAAGAACATTCAAGCTCTGTATCTCATTGCCATCTGTATTTTGTTCCGCATTACATCAAGGATCCACTCAGAATTTTGGTCATTCATCTTCTGGTGTCAGCAGAAATACTGAGAATCGCTCTCCCATTCACTCTGTCACCTTCTGCCTCTCTTCTCTCACTCTCTATCTCTGTGTGGCAGATGGCTCTTAAGGCCATACAATTGGGAAGCAGGAAGCAAGTAAACAAACAAACCAGGATCAATAACCCGACAGGCTAATTGAACCATGTCAGAAACAATTTTCCTGAAGCTGGCTTTTAGTCACAATGTCTCTCTGGACAAACTCAAAAAGTTTGACTGGCAGGGACAGAGATCAGAACACATTCCACTTCATGTTTTACCAACTCAATAATAACAGAACAGAATTATGGAATCATCGGTCGTATTTTAGCTGGATTTCTTCTGGTTTTTGTAATTTTTTTGGACATGAAGTTGTGTTTTAATCCCATACCCATCCTGTTTTTGGCATCTCAGCTGAACTCAGCATGGTGCTCTCACATTTATGCTCTCTGAACTCTGAACGGTTCTTTACATGTTCTTGCAGCATTTTTCTGATGACAGGACACATTTTCAGAAAATTAAGTTCAAAATTGCATTTCTGAATATTTCTTTGTTCAAATTGTGAATCAGAAGCAGACGGAAAAATGGCGTTTGAAAAAGACCTCATTTGTGACGTAGAAGCTACACTGGGTGGGCCACAAGCTCCTCGCTCCACTCCATTCTGATGCAGCCACTTGTAAACGAATAGATCCATGTGCGTCTTTGCTTTCCTCTTCTGAGCTGGCATCTGGATCAAAACTTTACGGCTAGACAGCTCCAATTTGCTCGCTGTTTTTGTTGCACCAATAATGTTAGGTTGTGGTGTGATGGGGCTGTAAGCTAATGAACTGCAGAAACTACGTCCTAGGAAACGACACGCTTTTTTATTTTGTCTAAAAATAGCAAAATCATAATTAAAAGATCACTGAGAATGGTTTGAAAATAGATCAAAAGAAGATCGAAGTGGATATTCAAGATATTTCATCAGATTTTAAGTTGTTTTAAGCTAGTACCTAGAAAAAAGCAATTATTATTCAAATAAGTCAAAAAGTCTACAATTAGGGAAATCAAAACTCGAAAAAAATACTTGTGTAAAAAATGTGCTTGTATAACATTCAATTTTAAGTAATTCTTTCTAACAGTTAACTTTATTTGGTTTATTTTTTCCTTTTTGAATGCTGGCGTGGAACTCCTTGTTTCTAGATTTTAATTTCCTATTATAAGATTTCTTGTGAAGTAAAAACTTCTGATAATTTTATCGCTTTGTAATGATTTTATTTATTTTTTCCTACTTTTAGGCTGCTGCTTTTGCAGTCTGCCGTGTGGTGAATATTTCTTTTTGGGTACACTGCAAAATGAGGTAGTCCAAAATAGAAAAAGAACCCAAATTTTAAGAAGAAAATCCCTATAAGATCGTCAAGTTATTGGTTAATGTAGCAACTTACTCCACATAAACACCCATTTAATAAGATTTTAAAATCTAGAAACAAATAGTTTCACACAAGCATTCACAAACTGAATATCATACAGCCGAATAATAAGTACTTTTTTTCTACTTCTAAGCAAATGGTTTGTATTTTTTTGTTCTCATGGTTCTAATTGTGACAAAAAAAAACAGCTGTAATAAACGATAAATATTAATTTTAGAACAAAATGTGAACAAAATGAGAATATGATCTTAGGACAGGTTGGCCCATCTTAACAAACCCTCTTAAAATAAAACTGTCCCCTATTCTTAGAGCATGCATCTAAATTTGGGTTTTTGAATTAATGACAATCAATGGCAGTTTAACTTATCAACATTTGATGAACTTTATAATAACATCCTTAAATGTGAACCAAAAATTACAAATTTGAGGGATTTTTTAGTCTTAAATCAAGTCTTTTTAATATCACGATTCCGGACCAAAATGATTTATTAATCATTTTAATTTCCTAATTTCTAGATCCTAGTTCTTCATGAAACGAAAAATTATCTTTTCAGAAAGCTTGTAAAGGTGTAGAGAAGTTAAAACGACCTGGTGAAATGTCCAAAAACAAGGTTTTAAATCTCTGCAAATATCAAATAGGTGAATTTGTCTTCTTATCGATTGTAAACTTTTTCTTCATCATTGATGAATGCATACCTAACCCAGCAGGTTCGTCTGGATGCCTGGCCAGTTCCTTGACATTTTACTGGTCTGGTACAAGGGCGTTTCCTATTCCCTTCCCTCGTCTTCCTCCCATTCCTCCCAGTTAATCAGACTGGAGTGAAAAGGAGGCTGATAAGCCTATTGTCTGGCTGACAATGTCTAGGTGATAGGGCTTTAGTGGCCAACTGGATGGTGCTCGGTCCCTTCTCCTCCTGCATCAACCCATCCGACATTTCCTTCGCCCTGAAACCCCTCTGCCCTTGCCCCTCCTCCCTCCTCACCCTTTTTTTCATCACTCTTTCTTCCCTTGTCTCTCCAACTCTTACCCCCCTTTGCCTTCTTGCCAAGTCTGAGCACCGCAGACCCCTGCACAGCTCGGATTCTTTCCTCCCTGACCTATCTCTTCATTCCCCTCTCCGCTCACCCTGCGCTTCCCTCCTCTCCATTGAGCGCCGCAGAGCCACCAGAGGGAACTCATTAGTGCGCTGCTCCCAGGTTAATTGGCTTGCTCAAAGAAAAGGACTGAAAAGGAAGAAATGAATAAGAAGAACACCCACTCTGTCCAGGGAGAAAAGGGAATCGACCTGTGTGTTTCTCACACTGGCAGCTCCTCTAAGCAGTGATGCAGCTGCTGTCAGGCCAGATGTGATCCTCTCCCACTGATTATCACCACCGCCCTGTTAACTGTGCATGCGGGAGGGGGCGAGGCCTTAGCCCCTTTTGTTGGATTTATCTACCTCGGAACTATGTAACAAATCTGTAAGGCGCCCCATGTGACAGGTTCATATTTCTCCTTGTAAAGAAAGACGATGATATCAAGCTGAAGTGAAAGCGTTATCTCCAGACTATCTAGATGAGTCTATGCAGGGGCTGTGGACTCGCGTGCATCCATACTTCCAGGTTCATGAAAGAGTCAGCAGGCTGGGCCTCAGTGGCCCGGAAAGCATGGCCCTCCATGCCCTGAGAAACAGAGGAGAGGGACTCTTGAGGGAAGGGGATGGAGGAGTGGTGCTTGTGACAAAAGCAGGAGTATGTGAGTGTAGCCTGGAGAGCTGTCCACTCTTTAATTAAACACACTTCCTTTTGTCATTTTGGCCAACAAACTCATGTCATCGAAAGAAACCCATCTGGTCTTAGCATGAGATCGAACCCCACCGGATTGCATCTGGACATTTACGACTGAGATGCTTAACTTGGAAAGCCTTTTCCGCTCGTCATTCTCACATTTATTTGTGCACTACAGCTCATCTAGGAACCATTACAATGTCGTCGAGATTTTCTCATACCTGCCAGAGTGACCACTTCTAAGGTGCGAAGAAAAAATACAGAAGAAGAAAAACAGGTATTTTCTAAAAGTAATCAAAATCGTGAAACCACTGTTTGAGCAACTTTATTAGCAGCATCCTTGTAACATTCGACAGCCGCTTGTTAAATAATAATTATTATTACGTTGTGTGGGAACAACTATCACAATGAATCCATATTTGGAGTGAAGACTCCTGGTTTTTGTCTGTTAAATGCAGATTTCTTTTATTTTGAAGTTGAAGGCTCTTTTTCTGTTTCATCATTGGCGCTTTCCTGTGAAAGAAACTTTCCAAATGTGCTTGTTCTTTGTTAACTTTGCTAGCTTGAGGTTGGCCCGGTTTAAGAAAGAGGCAGATGTATTTTCCACACGTGACCGAGCATCTTGACATGAATCACTTGGATGTGGTGGGGAGAATCCTTTAGTTTTTCAAAATAAAGCTTCCTTTAGAATTCTATTCCGAATCGGGTTTTTTTTTCTCTGTCCGCGGCCCTGGAGTTGGGGACCACTGCTCTAGGACATCAAGCTCTAACAAAGGCCTGCCGAAGCAGACACAGTAAAAACATATTATGTGAAAGCATCATAGTGACATTTTCCAGCAATAAAAGCAGACTTTTACAATGAAACTTGACCAGAGACTTAACCACAAGCAAACTGCCTTCTGTGCTTTTGCAATAAAATACTACATCAAATACCCACTCCAATGAAAATCCTGTTTTTGTGTTCTTAAAGCAAATTTCTCATGATGGAGGATATATACAAAATAATTTAAGATTAAGGCTGCATTTCTAAGTATTCATTTTAAATTAAACTGTGATTGATAAGTAGCAGATAAAAACCCGCGGTTTGAAAAAGCTTATATTTGTGATGCAGCATTTGAAACGGGCGGGCCAAAGTCTCTCTGATTGCAGACAATTACATCCATTAACATCTTTGTTTTCTTTGTCTGAACTGCTGTCTGGCTCAAAACTCAGGGTTTCCGTGGGGTCTTAAAAGTCTTAAAAGCCTTAAACTTGAAAATTTTGGAAATAAGGCCTTAAAAAGCATTTTTAAAAAGTCTTACATTGTAATATCTTGGTCCTAAAAACTGTGCTGTTCCAAACTTTTTCCGTATGACTTTTCTGGTCTAAAGTTTTATTTTTTAACCACGATTGCGTAAGAAAGAATTGGAAATAATTCTAATATCTCCAGGTGCAGAATACCCCACATCCAAATTTCTGCTCTTTTCATCTGACTTTGACCAATCTCCAACTCTGCATCATGTGTCAGTAACTGCTCCCTTTTTATTAAGCGGTAAATGGCGTTCACTTGTATAGCTCTTTGCTACCTTCCTTGAAGGCCCGAAACCAATAACCACCAAAGGCAATGTGGGGTTCAGTGTCTTGCCCAAGGACACTTCGACACATGGGCGGGCAAGGCGGGAATCAAACCTGCAATCTTCCGATCAGAGGCCGACCATCCTGCCGCTGCACCACGGCCGCCCTGTTTTGTCTCATTTGACCAAGAGACAACGTCAGAGCCAGCTGTTTACACACATTTTTTTAGTCATCTGTGGTTCCACTGCATCAACAAGTGAGTAATGAAGTAATGAGGTTTCTGTAGTCTAGTATTTGTACTTTACTGCAATTACAAATACTAGAACAAGTAATTATTCTGAAATTCAAGGATGTAGTTTTTTCTTCATCCATCGGGCTGAGAATTAGGCAGAGAAATTGGTCTTAATTTTTCCTATGTATCTTTTAAAAAGTCTTAAATTTAACTTGTAGGAACATGTAGGAACCCTGAAGACTGCATAGCTCTAATATTGCTCGCCATTTTCGTTGCTCTGCTATTATTCGCTTCGGGTTGAGGGGCTGTAAACTAGTGGGAGACAATATGAAGAAAGGAATGCTGGGATATCAGCTCAGTGTTACTTCCGCCCCAACAGTCCCACCCACAACTCAGAGGTGAGTTCTTGATGAACTCCTGCTGCTCTGCAGAATCTACATCCTAAAAATTGTTTTTAACAATGTTGACAAAAAAAAAACTGCCATCATCCTACCGTAATTAAAAGACCGCTGGGAAGGATTTTACAACACATCAAAATGTCGTTGGAGTGGGACTTAAAAAACAATCACATTAACTATTTAATTTCCAAAAATATAACAGAACAATTATAAACCCATACTTCAACACACATGTTGTCTACTGTTTACAGAAAATTAATGCAATTTGCCCGAGTATTCAAGTTTTCTTGTTGTTATTTATTTCCAGACATGTTGATTCTACCCTACATGGCCTAAATTAATCAGAAATGAAGAGCGTGAATTGGAGAAATGATGAGTGTCAGTTTGTGACCTGGATGTAAACGATGAGATATCCAGGTGTTTAGTTTAATTAGACGTGAAAATCTTTAAAAACCCACTTCAATCATCTTTAGATCTGTTTTCAAAGCATTCCCAGTGTTTTTTTTAATCATAATTATGCCACTTTTGGCCAAAATTAAAAAATCCTGTCATTCTCTAGGTCACAGTTTCTGCAGAGCGGCGGGAGTTCGTTAGAAATTCACCTCTGAGTTGTGAACAGGACAGCTGAAGCAGAGTAAGCCCGCCTCCACTTCCCGTCACCCATAACTGTCATTCATGGATCTAGTCGTCTAAAAGTGGATGAGAATGGAGTGGAGGCAGCCTGTGGCCCCACCTAACGTATTTCTGACGTCACAAATGCTATATTTTTTTAATTGCATTTTTTGTCTGCTCCTGACTTAACACCAATTTGAATAAAGAAATCCTTAAAAACGCATTTATGATCTTAATTTTATCTTTATTTTTCGTCCCTCATCAGAAGAAAGCCACCAAAAACCCAGTTGTCATCAGTGTGGGTCTTTAACTCTGAGCACTGCTGTATAGAAAAGCCTCCTTTTGCCAGTGAAGCAGAAGCATGCACCAACCTTACAATTACAGTGCAGGTGATACAGTGCAGGTTTGATTAACTGAGCTACACCCTGGTGAAATCAATAACCCTTTGAGCGAGTTTCTGCACGTTTAAACACCACAGAAAGAATGCCGGAGTGAATGACAAGTAACGCCTGTCCTTTCTTCCCTTTCACCTTGCCTTCGTCTCTCGCTCTGGGTCTCACCGGTGAGACTATGACAGGATGAGCGGCTCTCTGGGCCCCAGCCAGCGCGGGGATCACGCTCAGACGAGAGGGGCCGGGGCCCTCCAGACGGCGGAGTGGGGGATTAGAGGCAGGAGCGGCACGAGCATTAGCCTCCTGCTCATCTCTTCCCCATCTTCTCTGGCTCTGCTCTCGGTGTGTTGGACATCATTACTACCTGACCCACCGCCAGCACACATCACACACGGACACACTAACCACCTCCCCCCTCATCTTTTCAGCTGAGAGAGAAAGCAAAAAGCAAAAGGGGGGGGGGCATAGATTCACTGCCATTGTGTGTCAATCATTCTGTGTGTGTGTGTGTGTGTGTGTGTGAGGCAGAGAAACAGAGAAAGAGCTCTTGCCTCCAGTGATTAGCTCTGTCAATGCTGGGCTCTTGCTGCTTACAGAATAATACAGTAAGGCCTTGAGGAGAAGGAGGGAGAGACGGGGAGAGCGGTGTGCCTGCAGGCCTGCCGGCTCAGCGGTCAATGGTTTGTGCTGTGTGCTTACCTGCAGCTGCGTGGGAAGGAGATGCTGTTTACGTGACCACTATCTATACACGTGTGTATTGTTTTAGATTTGGAGGCTTGATTTTTGCCAAAATAAAGAGATGCCTGTCCTGAGACTTGAGGAGCTATCTGGTCAGCAGCCTGAAGCGCCCTTCTCCTGTTCGCTTTTCACAGTCTCCCTCTACACTCAAACGCACATCTTTTGCACACAAGTGGGTGTGCATCGCCTTGAGCTGCAGAGGAACATGAAATAAACACAAACTAGGATGGTGACAGTTTCAAATCGGCTTTAGATCACTATGAAAGGTAAAGGATTAGGATTCTTATTCCAGTCCTGAGGAGATAGGACGCCGTTTTGGAGTTGAGCCCACTCCTCTCTGCCTGCTGTGGGCCGGGTGTCTATCTTCTAATCTTCTAAAGCTTTCCTGTGACATTTGCATACAGTGTGGCCTACATAGTGTGCATGCTCCCACCTATATAAGCCCTGGGAAAAATTTAAAAAAGACATCTTTTCTATGATAAGTGATGGTCATGATGCTTTTCATTCCTATTCCAATTCACCAACAAAACCAGCTTTTAAATGTTGCCTAAAAAGGTCACAAATGAGGACATTAATGATTATTAAAATCAGTTCCATCTCATTTAATTAATTCATTCATTTTTTTCTGTAAAACATAGAATTTCTAAAAGACTGCCATTCAAATTCTAATCATTTCCTATAATTTATAAAATCCTTTATTTCAATTTTTTTGTAATCCTGCTCAAATTAAACAGTGACAAAAAGGGAAGTCACTGCTTTCCTAAAAAAATATAATTATTTTAATTCACATTTTCAAAATATGTTTTAAATAGGTTTAGCCAATTGTGTATTGATTTAGAATAAGTTAGTGAGTTTATGTACTATTTATTTTTTGCTGCAACTACATCAGAAACAACATTTTGCTCATTTTTCCTTGTATTTATTTTTTCTCATCAACACCACAGAATAATGTTTTCTTGTAGGTCTTTTTCCATTAAAAAGAGGGGAACTGGATTAAAAAAAAATCAAATTAAATTTCCATTGAAAATGTTGTTCTTGTTATTCAGATGCTGGTTTGGGGTCCTTTTGTGTGAATCTAATTATTCTCCATTATCAGGACGGTCCACGGGGGTAATTAGTCACTTCTCACCGAAGTCCTGCCTGGATCCTTAGATTTTTATCTTAACTGTGACATTTAAAAAAAAAAAATTAGAGACATTTTTGTCTTTTTGTTGAACCAAGTTTGACTTTTTCTTCCTTTTTTTTTGGTTGCTTTCTTTAAAAAAAATTCACTGCCTTTTTTTCTTTTAGTTTGAAGGGAGGGGGAGACAGAAACATCTTGTTTTTGCAGAGATGCTGCACCCCGTCAATCAGAGCTGCAGCGGCGCGTATAGAAATTTCAGCATTCGAAACAGCAGCCGGTGAATGGATGCTTTAAGGACAATTCTGTACCAGAGAGACACGCGGGGAGGCATATTGTGACGCTAAAGAGATTTGAGCTGAAGCAGCAGATTTTCTCAAATTGATAAACTAATAGAAGCTGTTCATGAAAAATAAATGTTTGTTTTTTGACAAAAGTGCAGGAATTCAATTTACACTGTGTGCAAATGTGATTTTTATTGCTAATCTGCAGCTGAACAGTAGAAATGATGCTTTTATTTATAAAAAAAAAAGTTCCAAGTTGCTGTTTTATGATAATATAGTATGTTATTATCACTGTATTTTCAGAGTATTTTACAGTTGCATCCATCTGCAGCACTTTTTGCTCACGTGTGCCACCTGTAGGCAGAGGTCTTCACACAAACATTCCTGTCTTGCAACTTTATTTGTGAAGGAAGGCAGAGGCGCCCAGATCAGGAGCGATGACCTTCCAGTCATTAAGATGGAATCATATCCGCTCTGAGAGGGCGCAGCGTTTGCCATGCCCGCCTGCAAAATATCAATTTATGCTATTTTGAAGCTTCAGACGTCCTGCTGGCAGGGGTTGATAATGTGTGATTTTGGTGCCGAATTGGAGAGTGGTGGTTTGGCTTGGGGGGTGGGGGGGGGGGGGGGGGGGGGGGGGGTGGGGGGGCTGTTTTCTAATCAGAGTCACTGTCGTTTTGTTGTCACCTGCTCCCGAACAGACAAAAGTAGCATTTCCTGACGGTTCCCGTCCTCGTCTGAGTTATCTGACACCTAAAAAAAAAAAAAAAAAAAACACACAGCTACAGGGGAAGCAGGGAGACGAAGCACCACAGCCTTATCCCGGTAAGGAGATGGCTTCTTATCAGATCAAGCTAGGAAGTTTATTTTATGGAGTAAATCTGGATAGAGGGGATAAAGAAATGACACATCCCTTGCGGACACAAAAGGAGAAGGAGATTAGTCCTCCAGCAGCATATATGGCTTTAGTTCAATCTGACAGGCAGCGGATTGAAAGGTCATGAAATAATAATCCCTCTATTCTTCTGCTCTAATCCTACGAGGGTGTGTTTCACTATATGAACTTATGGGCTGAGGCTATGTGCTGCAGGGTGGATGTTCGTTTTGTCTTGTCACTGTTTTTAGATAGCACTGATTTAAATGAATTAGTCTAATTATGATGGAAGAGAGGAATTTCGTGTGATTTCTGAAACATGCTGGAGGTTTACCGCTACAAACGAGGGTTTGTTTTTCTTTCTTTCTCCATTTTATCGGACAGGTTGAAGGTTAAAGGGACGCAGCAGAATCTCCCCATCACCAGGAGCCTCCCTCCTTCCTCCTCCATTAGTTTTCAGGTGTGTGACCCAAACACATAACGCTCTTTTGTGTTGGGAGTTTGTGTGCGTCTAAGGAGAAAGACAGGCAGATTGTGGGACAGAAATGAAGAAGGATTTATCATTTTAAGTTATAACACGCAGGGATCAATTTCTTCCTGAATTAATGGCAAAAAGTGTCCAGAAACAAAGACTGGAGGGTTCAAAGTGGAGTAACTCTCTTGTTACTTGTCCAATCCCAAAGTTATCATTGCAAAGCTATAATAAAAAGAGCTATAAGAATCAGATGACACATTTTATGTTAAAAAATCAAACAGAATCTATCATAGAAGACAGTTACTGCTTGGATTTCAAACCAGAACAGAGTACATGGAGAAATGTACATGGATGGAGGAAACAACAACAAAAACCCACTAATAGCGTAATTAGCATCAAGAAACTTACCTTAGGAAGCTGATACGGTGGGTTTGTGAACTGAAGTTTAGTCAGAAAATGTTTTAACTTGTAGTGCACGGATTGAAAAACATCGAGAAGCATGTGAAAGAAAAAAGTGTGGAGTACGTAATCACTATATGTGTTTGAATTTGGTGAGCATACCTACAATAAGAAACTGGAAAAGGTAGGTACTATGGGACATTGCAATGGATGATGACGTTATCTGGCATGATATTGGATAAGCTCTGTGCTAATCATAAAACTTTACAAGCATGCGGGCATTGGAGGCGCGTTTGAAAAAAACGTCATCATCCAATCATCCTTTTCCTATCTCTTCTTGTGTGTCTTTTTTTAAACACTTCCTTTTGATTACTGGAAATTACTTTTGTTTCATGTTTATTTCGTTTGGATTTTTTAATTTGTTGAATATCGATAAAGTTGTATTTTGAATTATTTGTGTTTCTTTTTTTTAAGTTGTCGTTTTGATCATGACTAGGATTTTGAGTTGAGTTGTTTGTTCATGTGAATTGCAATTGAAAGGCCACCGTAGATTTTGGAAGCGTGGTGCAGCTCTGCATGTGTTTTTCAGACGGGGGTGGGGTAAGTGGGTGGGGGGGCCAACGGCCTGATAATCAAGCATCGCAAATGCGAGAGAATCTCAGGCGCGTGCCACACAATTACTACATTAATAATTCTTATTCCATTATAGGGCAGAAAGGAACAGGAGAGGCAGCAGGAGACAGATTTTTTTTTCTGGATCAGGGAAGGAGACGAGTGGAGGAGGCAGGAGGGGAGAGGGAGGTAGCACATCAGGCTAAGAGATCTGCAGTGGCTGTATATTTCCCAATGCCTAGTTAAGGCTGCAAGGCAGGGGTCAGGAAACTTAATTATAGCGTAAGTGGATAGAAACTGCAGAATGATAAAGAGCAACATGCAGACAGATTGGAATGGCAAGGACAGGTTTAATACTATCTTCTCCCGTCTGCTTTCCTCCCACAATACAAGCAAGACATGCAATCACACAAGGAAACAGCCCATACACCCTGCCTGACAATAACACTAATACGTATCAAAATTACATACTCCACAACTGCACGGCTTCTTTGCATGGCTGCTATTACTTTCCAATTTTGTGAGTTCAAGAAAATACATATCCCCCATAATGGGGATATCACAGGAACTTATTTCCATACTCTGTGTGCATGTCAGATAAGCATTCACCTGTGCTTGAACAAAAGTTATTAAACCACCTCCACAGTGATGGAAAATGCTCAATAAATCCTGGATTTTTTATGGTTCTTTTTTATATTTTTGAGCTTAATTCTTCATCCTCCCAGTCTTTATTTATTTTCATTTCAATATCTCAAAGTCCTGATTTTTATTTATTTATTTACTTTTTTTAGGATGCCACATGTGCATCTCACTGTTCCCTGTCGTCTTGATTGCAAATTATTGAAGCCCAACACTGACTGTCCTTCTGCGCGAGCCTCCCAATCTATTTGCACTGTATGAGATTTGCATATCGGCGGCTCATGAAGCAAGGCTTTAATTTCCTCCTGCTGGAGATAAACATCACCTTGTTGGAGCAGATGGGCGGAGGCAGGATGTGGTCAATGAAGAAGAAGCAGGACAATGGTGATGGTTCAGACTCTGAATGGAAAGAAGTAATAAAATTGCACAATTTCCATATTTTTTTCCCCATGATAACTTAGGATACAGAGAGAATTATGGGGGTGGTGCATAAAGCTATTTGTGGAGCAAAGTTTTGACAAAATAGGAATTTTGTTGGAAAGATGTCATTCACAAAAGTTAGAAAATTAAAATTGTTTTTAGGCAAAAATAAAATGTTCTGGTTAGAATTTTTGTGGGAAGTATTTCTGTTCCAGAAATTGTGAATGATGGAAACCCCTTTGTCAATGAGGTGTTTCAGCTTTATTACAATATAATGCAACAGCAGAGTTGACAAATTCCTGTTTTTTTCTGGTTGGTGAAGTGTCTAGCTTCCCTCTGCATTCTTTAGATTGACTGAAAACACATCAGACGTTTACATCCAGTTTCATTAGTTCACTAAGTATTAATACTTCAAAAGCACCCATGATTCATTGCCCAAATTATTTATGTATTTTATTCAATTTGTGCCTTAATTTTGTATTTTATTTTGAAATGCACTTGTGTTAAAGTCATTAACCTTTCGTTGCATTTTATCTGAATTTACACACACTCGATCTAAATTTATTTGAAATCCTGTAAAACAAAAATTGCTAGGAAATTGTGCAACCTACCGGCTGTGAGCTGAAATAAATATTTGTTTCTCATAAGTCTGAAGAGCATTCCTGATATGCAGGTCTGTGTGTCTGGACTAAGCCCTCATTGCTCCTGCTGGTTACAGGTTGGCGCCGTGTATGGTCATCATCAGTGTGTAAACGCGTGTGAATGGGATTGAGAGTGTAAAGCGCTTTGGGTCTTAAAAAGTGTGATAATATTTTACGCCGTTTACAATTGATCATTTCCATTCCAGAAGTTGAAGCAACCGAAGGAGTATTAAATGTTGCTGTTCCTCCAGTGACCACTGGAGGCAGGTGGCAGTAGAGAGTCATTCTTCATTGACTCGCATGTTGAAAAGTCATGTTTTAAAAGGAACCGTTGCACATTTTTGTGTTCAGAATTTTTTTTACATTTAAATTTCAATTCTGCATGCTTACTTTCAGAGGTTGTGGGGGTGGTAGCTCCATTGTTTGCCATTTTCCAGAACATTAAGGGCCTCAGAATCTAATGGAGGAAGTCTGAAATGTATGAAGTCTATGGTTTGGACACAATACAATGTTTTCATTGGGATACACATATGTGTTCTCATTGTCTTCTGATGGGTCTGATGTATTGGAGAAAAACACACTGAGGGATACTACTAACTTTGTTAAATGGTAAATTATATTATTTTGTTATTTTAATGTGTGTAAAAGCATTGTTTCCCATCAAAACACCGAAAGGGTTTAAGACTTATCTGAGCTGAACTTTGGTTTGGTTTATGCTTCTTTGTTGCACTAGTAATGTTAGGTTGGAGTGTGAGGGACTATAAGCCAGCAGAAAACCATGTAAACAGATGGATGATGGGAAGAAGGGTGGGCTTGCTTCCTGATATTGGTTCCACCCACAACTCAGAGGTGAATTTCTAATGAGCTGTGAAAGGATTCTGTGGTTTAGTTTGGGTTTATGTTGTTCTGGGTCATGTTTTCGGTTTGCCTTTGTCAGTCTCACCAGTTTCAGGTTCACGATCCACAGCTGTCTTCAGTTCAGTTAAGTGACCCCACGCAGCCTATTTAAGTGTTTGGTTTTCAGTTCATCCTAGAAGTCCAGAAGTGACAAAATTTAAGAATAACCTGCTTAAAAGATCCATCTACATGGTACCGACTAAAAGTTTCCTACAAAACATATAAAAAGACAAAAGAGCTAACCTTTCTGACTAACATAATTGGATTTAAAACAAAATGCAGCCCAACTTAATGAATACCCCAATCTATATCATCGCCGTGTGTAATGTCTAAGTCAATACTGAATACTTTAACTACTCCTCAGTGAAAAGAAAAGTGGTATAAAGATAGTGTGAATCAAGAATGTCAGCTAAGCATCTTTCTAAAGCAAAATCAACTCAGTGAAGAAAGTTTTCCAGACAAAATGTTCCTTAGCTGGAGTTCAGGTCATTATTCTTTTTAAAAATGTGGACTGGAGTGAACTTTTCTTTGGACAAGTTTGGACTTTAACTTTCCAGCGTGTTCTTTGTGGACAGAAGCTGCTTCTGGTGTTCAGAGGGGAAAGAGTGGGGAAAAAAAAGCTTTCCCAGATAATGAGTCATCTTAAGATCTCTGTGGTTGCAGAAATCTTAAAAAATGGAAGTACTTCACCATGGAAAGCATTGAGAGTGTGAGTAGAGAGCATTTTTATGAGTATTAATTCATTTATTAATACGTTAAACCTTCAAATGGCGCGGATCTTGTCAAACACCGAGGCAGAACTCCCTTGAAAGCCAGCAAACAAACCTGACGGATCAACATAAAAGTGGAAAAAAAGAAAACTCCCGAAAACAACTTCATCTGATTTTCAAAGACGCCACGCAGTCAGAGAAGATGAGAGGAGACAAGAGAAGAAAAAAAAAATCTGCATCTGAGCGCTAATTTAATCAGACTTGCTGTGATACCTTCTCTTCTCCTCCCTCCCTCCCTAGGCAGCTTGTGGCTTCACAGCCAGCTTGAGGAGAAGATGAAGGGAGCTTTCAGGCTGTTAGAAGATGGGGGTTATTCTGAACGGAGAGATTAAGGAAGTGAGAGAGCAGCTGAAAGGAGGGCTAGGGATTATGTCATCTGCAATTGATGTGCTCTCTTAATGTACCTTTAAACATGTGCCACTGGGGCCTACTTTTATAACGTCTATTCATAGGAGGAGGAGGAGGAGGAAGAGGAAGAGGAAGGGTGGTTGAGTATTAACTCAGAAATACTTTGCAACAGATGTGTGGCTCGTGTATTGAGTGCAGTTATCAGGGTTTATGTCACTTTGATATGTATAGGATGTGAGGAGAGACCATTCCCGTCAAAGGAAGTCCATCTCACACACCGAAGCGCCTCCTATCATCCTTTATCGGGTGATCATAAAGACAAAGTATGTCTTTATTCCACATCTTCAGCACAAATGAAAAATGTTCAAACTTGGACTGTAAGCAAAAGGATTTAATAATTTGCCAGGTTATCCTCATCTCCTGAAGAATTGTCTCTCTGCTCGCCTCAGAAGAGTGAAAGTGAGGATCTACAGATCTTATCCACCAGGATTTTCTGGCGTTAAGTGTACTCGGATGGGCGTGTGTGCACATACACTTGTCTCTCAGCGTCAGCAGGGGCAACCACTCAATTAAATCCACAGCTATCACTAACAGGATTAGCTGAGTGGACGGCAGAAGTCTATCATTGCTTATTGATTTCTTCTGATTCCCATCAGTCCATCAGGGCACAACGTTCTGTGAGTGGCCCCGATGGGAATGGCCGCTCTGGTCCGGGGTTTCGCCGCTAATGTATCTGTGGAGCTTCAAAGGTGCCCGTCTTTCCCGGTCATGAAGAGTCGGATAAGTCAAAGATATTTGGGCCGACAGATGCCTCCGTCTTTTCACCCTTTGAGGGAAAATTCCAGCTGGAGTGGACCTCTCAAGGATCAGTCTAATAAATGGATCGCTAAGAGAAGTATTGACTAACAGCAAGAGAATCCCCCAGACTCTACAGAGATCAGGATAATCCTTTCTTTTTTGTCTTTTTTCCAAGTGAAACCGTTAAAGGAGGGATGCTACACCATATGATCATTTCATTTTTCCACATTATGGTCCTTAACGAGCATTCCGATCTCATCGTTAGTTATCGAAGATTTGAATGTTTAAGTCTTGTTCCTTTGTGTCTAAAATCTATAATCTAATCTAAATTAATCTCAGCTCCTGTCAATTGAATTTTAAGAAACTGTCCAATAAGTTTGGACTCTCTTTATTTCAAGCAATTAAAAATAAATGAAAAAGAATACAAAAAAAATAAACAAAAAAGATTTACATCTATATATACACATGGAAGTGATGCTTTTATAATGACTCCAAATCATAAATAGACATTTTTGTACTAATACATACAGTACTTAAAGGCGTGTCGCATGCTCGGTGTGTCCGTTGCTTCAGCGTTCCTCTATTACTATATTTTTGGTCCATGTTGTTATGTGAAAACTAAAGGTTTCATTATAAAATGAAAAATGCTTGATATTTTCTTGACAAATCTATCAGTCAATTAAATTGTTTTTATATTACTTTATACGATTAAGTCTAGATAGTGCTTAAAGTCCCACTCTGGTCTTTGAATCATGAATATGCTGCTTTTAGCCAAAATAGAATGAAAAAAATCCTGTTGTTTTCAAGGATATAGTTTCTGCAAAGCGGCAGGAGTTCTTTAGAAATTCACCTCTGAGTTGTGGGCGGGACCTCCGGCGTGAAGCAACTCCATCCCCATCAGCAACTTACCATCACCGTGTTTACAAACCATACAGAGATGCTCAGAAATGCAACTATGAGCCTAATTTTTCTTTTTGATGTCCTCTATCATCAGAAAAAGGCCACAAGAACATAAAAAAGTTTTAATCGGAATGGATCTTTAATACTCCGTGATCTATGAGGCTTTTAGTAGAAAAAAAAAAAGATCAGAACCAAGGAACAAACACAAATGTTTTTTTATTCATAAACTGTTTAATGTGGACATTAACAGCCTAAGCTCATGAGTGGTAATACAGGAGAACTGACAAGGTCAACACTTAACACAATCCTGCTGGATTCTAGTAGCTATAGTCGATTTTGAACAACATTTTTAGGAGATATTTAGTTTCACATAAGGTCTTTTTTTTAAAGAAAACCATCTTTGGTGGTTGGGAGAAGTAGTAGTAAAACTGTTTATTATATTGTATGTATTTTATTAAGAGACTGAGGCAGCAGTAAAATCCTGTCCCCAAACATCTGTCTTATTGCTTTAAGACAGATGCAAAATTGTGTCTCATTCACCCGTCTGTCCGTCCGTCCATGCGTCATTATCTTTGCAAAAATCCCACAAATACAAATGTTTTCTCTTCACACAAGCGAAACGCAGAATGAAATGTTCAGACATACTAACCCAATAAACTGGGTGATGTCAACTCTGCCATGTTAATGACTAAAACTACACAAGGACTGTGGAAAAAAAGTTTTCTGACATCACTTCATCTAAATACCATGTCAAAGAAAAGTTGGGTGGGGGAAGAAATTCTTTTTTAGGCGTATCGATTCTAAAATGTAAATATTATTTAAAAAAAATAGAATTACTGTATTTTTCCCAATCTACTCAAAAGTGTAATGTCTTTGATTCAGCCCTCACTCAAGAGCTCCTTGAAAACAGTAACAATGGAAAAGTGTGTAAGTTTTGCCTCAGTCGTGTTTGGAAATCAGCTTCACCAGAGAAAAAGAACAATGAAGCCTAATTGTTCAGTTATGTCTGAAAGGTTTGTTTTAAAATGTCCTTCAGGACCAATGTGTAATCAAATGTCAGGAAAACCACCCAGTCTCTAGTGTGACATGTGCTGGAATCTCAAACTCTACTTGAAAAGATGAGAAAGTTACTGCAGTTTTTGCTGTAAGAACCCCCAAAAAAATCAAGAGCAGCAAAAAATATTTGTTGCATTTATTGATTTAAAATTCACAGTATTATGAGACATACAGATCAGAGACGTTCTTGACTCAGATTTATGTAATAACGTAAAAGAGCAGCTCATACTGTATATCATGTCTCATGAAAAGATGAGGTTGTTGATCATTTTCAGGAACGTTTAAGTCATAATGTCTCACACTTTATCCCTCTACTTTAAATCTTATTTACACACTTACACAAACTTTTAAGAGTCAGTAATGGTGTTTGTGCAGGAACGTCAGGGTACAAGTTTTAAATCAAAAGCTGGGTTCACACTGAATGTGATTGGAGCGTCAGGGGTGGCCAGTTTTCAATGTCAAGTCAATGTACAGACACGATCAGTGACCCTGTGGTGTGATTTTTAAGTTTGGTGAGGTGTGACGGTCTGGTGGCAGCATGTTTAGGGTGTCGCAACAACGTTGTAAAAATGTTGACACATTACCAATATTTGGCTGAGTTCATATATATGAACTTTGGCGAAGAATTCACAATGCCTCAATCAATCAGGGACTCAGCCTTGGCCCGTGACGTGTTGATGACGTGATTAATGGGTGGAGTCCAAAACCAACATGGAGGAGAATATGATTCTTCTCCTCCTGGACTTTATGATCTTTTTTCCTTTTTATACTGAGACAACAATTTAAAAAATCCTCTAATTGTATTCTTATTTTCCCTCCTTGGACTAATGCGGGACAACAAGCCATCAAACTGGGTCACAGACCGGCGGAAGTACCACTGAATGCGGCAGTCATTCAGACGCAGTTCCTGCAGCAGACGGTGAACCTCACCGTACTGGGAGAATCTTTGAATGATCTCATGTATCCATGACCCAGAGCTCAAGGTGAGTATTGGAACAAAATTCAACCGGTAAATGGAAAGCTTTGCTTCCTGGCTCAACTCTCTCTTCACCACAACGGACCAGTATGGTGACCTCATAACGGTGGACACCGCTCTGATCTTCCCTCACTTGTGAACAAGACCCCAAGACACTTAAAGTCCTCCACCTGGGGCAGGAGCACTCCACCCAACCAGAGAGGGCAAACTACCTTTCTCCACTGAAGAACCATGGCCTCAGACTTAGCGGTGCTGACCCTCATCCCATCACAGCCGCTTTACACTTGGCCACAATTCATGCTGGAGGTCCTGGTTCGATGAAGCCAACAGGACAACATCATCTGCAAAGAGCACAGAGGAAATCCTTTTCCAAATCCACGAAACACAAATGGACAGGATGAGTGAACTCCCATGAACCTGCCAGCACTCCTAGAGCGGGTGTAGAGCTGGTACAGAATCCAAACACCTGTGTTGTTTTTAAGACAGTTTCTGCAAAGCAGCAGTAGTTCATCAGAAATCCACCTCTGAGTTTTGGGCGGGACTGCTGGCGTAGAGTAAGCCTGCCCCCACTTCCCATCAACCATCTATTTACATGTTCTCCCACTAGCTTACAGCTCCTCACATCCACATCCTAACATTTTTTTATCTGCTCCTGATTCACAATTATTTGAATGAAGATGTACTCAGAAATGCAATTTGAACTTGTCCTCCATCATTAGAAAAAAAACCACAAAAACATGTAAAAGCACAATTTTTGTCGGAGCGGGTCTTTAAAGCTATTTCCAAATGAAGTGAGCTTGCCTGCAGCACCTTTACCTCCTTTCCTTAAGAATAGGGGAGGGGAAAGAAAAAAAAACATTGGAATACAGAGGAATCAGGCTTTTGTGCATCTCTTCACAGACAGATAGAAAGATAGCAGCAAGATAATAATCGAGGGGATGCTGACAGCAGCTCACCCTCAGTGATTCAGATGTCAAAGGCTAAAAGAGAAACCCAGAAATTAATAACAGTGAAAAGGCGAGGGAGACGTGCATGAGGAGGCTTAAAATTGTGCCTCAGTGACAGGACCCGAAGACTTAGTCCAATTAAAAGTGGTAATTGCTTTGATAATTTCTTCTATTAATTTCTCAGAGTGCAGAAAAGAGCGAGGAGCATCACAGGAAAAAAAAAAGTTAACCATTCACTACCTTAATCGCCTAACTTACCTCTGTGTAGGTTTCCTAATAGTCCGTCTTTCAGTCAGTTACATTTGATGTTTCTTAAGGAAAAAAAAAAGTTGGTTTAAATCATGGGTTTACATGTAGCTTGTTTTTAGAGCTGATATAAAGCATACACATTATCAATCAATTATTTCATATCATCCATTTTACACTACATTCATATTGCATGAAAAAAAGGATCAGTTGATGTTTGTCCCTCGCCTTTGATTTAAAAAAGTTGTACCTGTCTTTGAGTAAAAGCTTAACAAGTGGGAAGCCAACTGCACAACCTTGAAATTTATCAGTGAAAATTGTCACTGCTTTTTTTTTCCCTGAAATGGTAAAAAGTTAACAAAGATTGATATAAATCCCAATAATGTTCTTGATTTTGACTGAGTTAGACGCCCTCTAGATCTTCCTCTGATCTCACAGTGGAGTGCATGTCTGCAGCTGACATTTCCTGATCCGCTTGATGAGACACCTCAGCCAACCATCATCGGGTGGAAAATGCCCTGGAACTGCCCTGCAGTGGGGTTGTTAATCCAGTCTCCTAAAAAAGATACATGAACCCAAACACATTTACTCACTTTATTTCATATTTCTACAGCTCATTTATGTTTGGATTGTATTATTAATTGTGCAAGTAACACATGCAGCTAAGATGCACATCGATGCACACAGTTTTCTAAGTATGTCCAGGGTTGAATGTTGTTGGATGCAGTTATTTAAACTTAAAGTCCGATTGGCAGTCACGCACCTAGATAGGTGATATTTGTTCTCTGCATTTGACCCATCCCCTGGGGGAGCGGTGAGCCGCACTCTGAAACCATTTGGTTTATTAACATAGCCCTAACCGTGATCCTCCGGGGCTGTGAACCAAAAACCAAAGTGTAGCACTGGCCATTTGTATTTAGAAAATTAAGTGTGAAAAGTCACTTTCTTTTTATAATGTTGATACTTGTACTGCATATGTATGTTTAGATTGCATTTTTATTATTTTACCATTTTGAAAAAAGACAAACTGCCACCTGTCCAGAGACAACAGATGAAAAATAGCCTTAAAGCTAACCTTAAAGCGACTTTTTACCAAAACATATTACCAATATAAAGTGCTACAAAGCGGCACAAAGCCGCTTTTCTCCGCTGACAGAATGAGTTGATTCATGTTGACCATGTAGTAGAGTTGAAGTTAACTGTGGTGAAACGTAAACACTGGTGTTGAGTTTGGCAATTTCCGTTTCCGGCTAATGATTTTCAGCCGCCAACGTGTCTGCCACCAGGTCCTCTTGCTTTTGCTTAGCTCCCTAGCTCACTACGACCTGTCATTCGCAGCATGCCCCTGAAAGATTAAAAAATGCATAAAGATTTTCACTCCACGGGCTCACCGAGCGTTCTACAGCTTTGATGTTTTGTGCAGGCCACTGTACTAGTTTGGCCTGCGACATCCTTCTCACCTGCAGGGCAAATTCCCCATAACAGTTTGGTGAAAAACTTCTTCAGGCTACTATGCGGGTTGCATCTTTCTGCCCAGACAAATGTTGCAAACATTTTTCGTTCGAAGAAGGAAGAACAAAAGCATCATGTTTTCATGTCTACCTGCTTACTTTTATTTTGATATTTGCATGTGTCCAGTCATGGCCTAAAATATTGGCATCTTCTGTGTGAAAATGCAATTTTGAGATATTTGCTCCAACTGCAAATATTTCGGTTGTCACGATGTTTGGTTGTTTATTGCTTTTCTTTGCGCTGGAACAGCATCAAAACAAAGGAGAAAAGTGACAAAAGTTCACACAGAGCTCTAAATTGGACTGGACTTTGTATTTTGTTGCACCTCCTTTGGGTAAAAAAACAAAACAAATCAGTCCTTTCCTGCAACAATAAATGAGTTTACAGCTCACTTCTGGAATGTTGGTTCACTCAACCTTTGAAAACTGCTCCAGGTCAGTTAGATTTGAAGGACTTCCTCTCCCAAATGCCGTTTCGAGAACTTTCCACAGGTGTTCTATTAGACTCAGATCTGGTCTCATTTCCAAACTCTCCAACACTTTGTGCAACCACCTCTGAGTGCTTCTGAAGTGTCTCTCAGGTCATTGTCCTGCTGGAAGACCCCTAACCTCACAATTTTGACAATTTTGTCCAGTCCATTTTAGAGTTCTGTGTGAACGTCTGGCACTATTCTTCTGTGTTTTTCCAGTGCAAACAAAGACAATGAACACATGAACTCTAAAACATGTGCAGTTGGAATAATTTACTGAACGAAGCATGGGTTTTTCCCAGAGAACAGCAAGGATGCAGATTTTCTTGACCGGATTGTATAAGGCCTTGATGAGGTCAGATCCCTATGTTGCACTTGCTTCTTCAGCTTATATTTTGGGAGTTTCCTGCATCAGAGGTTGCCCCTTAATCTTAAAGGTTTGCACTAATAAATGGATCTTCTTTTTAGCTGAAATGGCTATTTTTCATTATTTTAAGGAGCCAAATGTTTTGTGCAACTAGTTAATCATGACCTGTATTAAATTAATCTAACTTCATAACTGCTGTGAAAAGGTATTTTGATCTAAATGTGTGACATTATGGTTGAGTAAAAGATTAAAAAAAACAACTAAAAAAGTGGTTTTCAGAATTCTTTTTTATTATAACAAACTTCCAACCTTTACTTTTACACCACCAAGGATTTTTTTTCTTTTTCAAACTCAAACAAAATGGAAAAAACCACCATCAGGTCCAGAGTACTCTAATTAAACACATAAAAAACGATAAGAATACATTTCTGAGAAGTCCAAAAGGACTTGATATTAGTACCATAATACATATGTTGACATACCTAATTCTGCAGTTTACCACAACAGCAAGACAGTAGAAAAGACATGAGGAATTTTATAGTCTCCTGAACCTGTTAAACCTGTCTGGCAAATTTGATCATTTTAAAAACTGGGATGAAAACAGAAGAGAAATTGAGAAGACAATAAGGAGGAGGTGTAACATGAGGAGGAGGTGACACCGGAGGTATTGAACTTTCTAGACTTTGTTTCTCTGTAGCAAACTTTTGTTTCATCATCTGGACAAACCAAGTGGTAAGAGGTAAGTGAGATGATGCATTGTTTAACTTATCCTGATGTTCAGCACTTTCCTCCGCTGCAGAGCGAGGTCAGTGCTGGCTCTGTATCCGTTACCATGAAAACGTGTCGCACTGCATATCAAACAGTCCACTTTTGTGAAAAACAATTTTGATCTAAAGTACTAAGAATTGATTTAATATTTGTTTCTTTTGCAAGTGACCCTGCAATAACCCTGCTATAATGCTCTTCAAAGTGTTATCAGTGAATCAGTGAACTTTATGGAAGCAACGCGATCAGGCCTCTGTGTCGACACGTCATTTCTGACAACGAACACTTCATCGGGAATTATCCCAAAAGGAGATCAGGCCCAAAAAAAAAAAAAAAAAATCACTGACTTTTCTAATTATTACATTGCAATTAATGTACTAATTTGAAGCACCTTAAAATGTTTGAACGCTTCAGTTAAAATGTCTTTTGCCTAGACCTTCAGAGGTGTATTCTGCTTTAAAACATCCTAATATTTCTCCATCGTCCACGTTACGTAACGTGAGATGTGCCTTTCCTGCATTAAATTAAGCTCCGCGGTCTCGCGTGCAGCATCATTCCACGCTAAAGCGGCAGGATTTCCCTACCAAAATGCTGCTGTCTGACATGATTACAGTTCCCATATGTGTCAAGAGATATTCTAGGAACAGATACATTTTTCCTCCTGCTTCAGCTGACAAGGTAATTTGTTCCTGTCCGGCTTAAAGTGTATGGAGTAGGCAGTCAATTGAATTCCCATCCGTCATGGTTAGTTACACGCTTGTCAGCTGCTCTCCGGCTGCCCAGCAGTGTAGCCATCACCCCTGACCTGGAAGCATTATATCTAAATCACATTACATGGCCCTGTGTTCTTTGAATAGCCTTTGAAGTCACTGGAGTGAGACATCTGTCCGGCCCTGTTTGAGTTAACTTCCCACTCATCCTCCACATCTTAATTAGCTGATCTGATTTTCTGTTTTGGGTGTCTGTTGTGTGTTTGGGTGTGTCTTTGTTTCTCGTTGTGTGGAGGAGCACAAGGCTTCATTTGCGGGGCCAAGGTGATCGACAGGCTGATGGGAAGATAATACGCTGAGAGCGGCAACCAAAGAAACCTTGAATTCATTCATTGTGACGATAATGAATTTGAGAGAAAATTCTTGTGTTTGTTCATTAGCAATTAAGATTGGATGACACAGCCTTTCCCTGGCACTGTCAGCCACGGATGTCCCTCACTGAAGGATTCCGTTGCACCTGAGTCCTTCTTCATTAAAAAGATTGAAATTAGTGCAGCAGCAAAGGACGAGCTTCTCCATTTAAAAAGAGAGATCAAAGTAAACTTTTCTCCTTCTTTTCAAATCAAGGCTGATCTGCTTCCACTTAAAGCAGTGCTGCGTGTCTCTGCACGCAACCTTCCAGGCGCTGAATGGGTGCAACAGTGCAGACCTCACCAAAGTGTGAATGTCTTTCTGAAATTTGACGACATCCTTCTCGGTAATGGTAAGAGATTAGCGGTGCAGAAATGCGGTATCCCTTTTTCCGCATCTTTTGTCAAACTTCCCATCAAACAGCAGAAAGAGGAAATGGAAATAACTTGATTAAATTTGTTTTGTGATCAGAAAGAAAGGACAGATGGGGTAGAGGATTAAAAAAATCCCCCTGAACCCATAGCTACAGACATTATTCAGTAAAATGGTTTCATTTGAAAACTAATTAGCCTCACAGCACTTGAACCCCAACCTTGTCTCCACTTTGTGTGCTATCCTTCTTTACACTGTCATGAATCTGCATGGCAACACTGAAATCCACATTTTAAAAAGATATATATTTATTTGTGGCTGCAGCGTTAAGCTGCTCTTTTTCGGCTGAATTCTTTACTTTTACAGATAGTTAAAGTGCGCTATACTTTATCAGTATTTTTTATAGAATCTGTAAATATTAAACATGAGCGTTTGGGCAAAAAGAGACAAAGTAGAATCTATAGAGCAAGAATCTGTTTTTAAAAATTTGCTTCCTCCCGCTCCTTTTCAAGCAATTAATTAAACAGTTTCACACGTAATGGATTCATTGTATTATATAAGTATAATAAAGTCTCTATATAATTCAAAGTAATTACAATCACATCATTTACATGTGTACATAGATGCATATACATGAATCTATTCCAAAAAAAAAAGACTAATTTTTTTTAATCTGATATATTAATGAGTAGATATGTCTTTTGTTTTTCTTCTTTTGTATTTTTTTTTTTTTTTTACATTTTTTGAAAGGAAGAAAATATGGAGACGTATTTGGGGGAAAAAATTCCAGAACCTAAAGATCCCATTTTTCACTTTTTTTTTTCTGTCCTAAATAATTATTGATCAAAAAAGAGGCGTGGCTTCTTTTTACATTGAAAAGATTTATGAAGAAGGAAAACTTTTTTTTTTTTTTTTGCCAAACATAAGGAGCCATAAAAAAATGAAAAACATTTACCTCTTTTTAGCAGTTCTGCAAAGGTGCACATCTAAAATTTTCACTATATTTTAGGAAGTTTTAGAATAATATAATAATATGTTAAAGTAAAAATAAACAGAATCTAATCATTTAACTTCTGACAGTTGAAAAAGTAAAAAAAAAAAAAAGTAGTTTTTGGCCAAACTTTACCGTTAGAAAAAAATTATCTTTGCACAACTGCATGCCCTTTTGTCATATACACATAGAATCCCTCTTTTGTTGTGTTTTCATATAGCTCTGTCAATAGTATAATACATAGCGGCCCTCTGCTGAAGGCTGCATGCCTTTCAGGCTGCACTCCCAGAACTTTTATCCAAGTCTCCGTCGGCGCTTAAATCATTACAGTCAGTGTCTTCTTCGCGTTGAGCAAAGAAGCCTGAAAACCAGTTTCTTCCTGCCTGCCAAGGTGAAAGACGATCTTCTTGCTTTCTTCTGCTCCTCCTCGTCGTTTGCTGTTTAGCAGCAGCAAACCTAAAGCTGCCCGTTTATTTGCATGATTTCATTAGGGCTGTTCACTTTCTGTCGTTTCAGTGGAGAACAAGCAGGCCAGAAAACGAAGCATCTCAAAGTAAAACTCTAAATGCTTATCCGGCTTTGAGTGAAACCTCTCTTGAACGCTGACTGTTTTAGTGACCCCTCGAGTTTTATGGATTTCCTGACTTTGGATAAATACATCTCATGCAAAAGCTGAAAGCAAAGCAGTTGTTAAAAATCAGAAAAGATCACTGACGATCATTTTAATAAACTCAATCTGACCTAGGGGGTTTCACTTCAAAAGCTTTTATAAAACAAAGAAAACATCTCATTTCAGCTATTTTATTGCTAAATTTCAAACATGTTGCAGACATGAATTGAAGTTTTTTTAAGAGGTTAAAGGTTCAGCTTTTATTGTCAGTTCCTGACTTTGCCCCCAGTGTTTCGAGACAGAAAAAAAATGTTTTGTGCTTAAAAAAAAGTGATGCAATGTTCACTTCACGTCCACTGAAATAGAAAACAAATGAGATTAATTAACAGCAAACATGCAGCCTTCTCTGGTCTCTCAAAGGAGGGAAATTTATTTCTGAGGATGATTATCTTTAGAGTATCCTGCTCCTTTAAAACGACTGACACAATTCTTTCAGATTGTTGTCAAAACTGTTTATTTAAATTGTTTTAATGAAGTACATGTACAGTTTTTAAATAATATTTTTAAATATAGAAGTAAAAACACATTATTTAGAAAAAGAAAAGCCAGTTTGACACATTCTAGTGAATACTCAACACCTGTTGCACAAATCATAGTCTTCTGATTCCTTCTTTCATTTTTTGCTATTTTTGTTCAATCTTTTTTGTGATTTTTCCGAGGCGTTGGTGCTGAGGTGGGACAGGTTGTGCGGTTTTCACCTAAAGTCCATGAGGTTGAATCAGGTCCAGTGTGAGAGGAACTTCTCTTCACCGTGTAAACCTTAGACTTCCATCACAGTAGAAAAGCCCTTGTCATCTGCAGAGGATGCTCAAACGACAGAAGTGTCAGGAGAAAGAACTGGTGGCATCACTTTTGGTGAAACAAAGGCCAAGCGGTGAATTTTGGAAGGAGACGGCACAAGTTGTAACACAATGTGAGATGATGAAGGACTGCAGACTGAAGGTGAGGAACAAATCAGTTTAAATCGACTTTTGACGATGTCTTTCCTCAGTTGTTTGGTGTGATCACATATTAGTTTATCCGCTATTAGATACAATCTATTAAGAAATATTCCTGGTTTCTCCAGAAAGAAGAATGTTTTGTGAATTTTTAAAAGTTTTGCATCAGAATTTTGCTCTCACAGTATTTGTTTAAAAAAACTGTCGAATTCTTAAAATCTTTATGATTAAATGACTGGAATGCAGGAACTAGAAATTCTTTGAGCTCTTTAACATGTTCTGTTGTCTGTTTTTGTTTTTTTATTTCCGTTTTGTGGTTTTTTTGTGCGTGTCCCGATCTCCTCATTCATTCCCGATTGACCACTTATCTGTGGCTGTCTGCCAAAAAGTGAGGCCGGCATGAACGACGTATGAAAAGAGTGGTTTGAAATGTTTACTTTTGGGTTGCAAAATAAAGGAAGTTTTGCATCTTTTTTTTTGCGTAATTTGACTAAAAAATCTAAAAGTTATTTGAGATGTGACAGTGAGGTGTCATTGCTTTTCAAGCTTATTTGTCCACATAAAAAATTTCCGAAAAACTAAGAAATGCACCAAGAAAAAAAAAAACAATAATGTGACAAAAGTCAAGTTTGACACATAAAGTCAGAACCTGAGTGTCACTCAGTCCTAAACTTAGAAATCCAAGTTATTTTAACAACAGGGAATTATAAACGACTTGGTACGCTTCTTTGATTAATATCCAGTATGCTTTTTAATCATTTAAATAGAACTACATTTTATTACAAAAATCTTTTGCATCTGTTCCACAGAACAGTGCCTCCAACCCTCTCATGTTCTGGAGATTCTCTCAGCTCGTAGAAAATTAAAGATCAGGAACAAATGGGAACTAATCTAACATTTAAGCTAAGAATGATGACTAGCTTTGATGTTTTCTGTTTCGTATTTCATTGTCATGTGACATCGCACTCAACGTACACCTTAATCAGCAATATTAGAGATCTCATGCAAAATGCTGCTTCTCTCTTAACTTTTACTTTTGGCAGACACTTTTTTCCAAAGCAAAGTGAGAGCAGGACACTGTGGGTTTGAATCCACATTTAAGACCAAAGACCCAAGGCCTCCCTTCTTGACACTCAGCATTTCACTGCTCCTTCAAGGGATAGGTCAAATGTTAAAGGCATATTTAGTGCACTCTGGTGTGTGACCACATTCTAGGACTTTAACTCCATTCATCCATCCATCCATCCATTCATGTACAATTCTATATGAGTCCTGTGTAGGGTCACCAGGGGCGCAGTCGCCCATCCCCAGCTCCTTCAGAGAAAAGACAGGGTTCACCCTGGACAGTTCACTTCTCCATCACAGGGACTTTAACTCTTTAAGCCCAAAATAAGGGTGAAATACTTATTGTATTTCTAGTAAGATACATTTAATAAATCATCTAATCCATGCATTATGTGTTGATTATTTTCAGCTGCTTCAGCTTTTAGTGGATGCATTAGAATTGTAGCAGAGACGGGAGACTTTGGTCCGTCTATGGCATTTGCTGCGACACAATCCGAGATTTTTCAAACCGCGCGTTTTCATTTGCTCCTGATCTAATAATACAAGGGGGGGCGAAAAATTCAGAAACACTGTTTTAATCATAACCTCTTAAGACCTGCGCTTGTCTTCTACATACAGTCACACGAACAAATGTTTTCAGACAATAATTAAACCCAAAATGTCTTGTTCACGCATGTGGGTACCAGGTCAAGTTCAATTATTTTGAATATGTCCTCCATTATTAGAAAAATGCTACAAGAACATGTTAAAAAACACCAAAAACACAATTTTCATTGGAGTAGGTCTTTAAGTGCGCCTCATAGTGCAGAAAATACAGTAAAAGAAAATAAGATGCCAACAACTGAAAAGGAAAGTCTTTAGTTGACAACCCAACACTGTTCAGGTCTTTGGGAGTTCTGAAGGAACTCACAGTAACTCAAAAACGTGTTTGTAACACATTAGCCACGTTAAACGTGTTAGCTGCATTAGCATATTCACGTGGAACACCTGTAACTTCCAAACCTTGTTAAATTGCAACACGTAAAAGAACAGACTGATACCACTAACAGATGTTACCGTGACAACGCTAACTACCAACCTAGTTAGTAACGCGTAAAAAAACAAAGTCCGACATCGCATGTTAGCTACGTTAGAGTATTCAATACATTTTAACATTAAGATCGCTTCAACATCAACCAGAATTCATTTGTGTATAAGGTGCTCTAGCTCATAAGCACACTGTTGTTTCTTGAAAATAATTAAGGCTTCTAAGTGCACCGTATAGTGTACAGAGAATATGGTACATTTTTCTTTCTGTTACTTGATGAATCGATCTGAATTTTCTGAAAAAGAATTGCTAAAAGGGTTATGAATGTAGCCGGGCTTGCTGCTCCTGAACTTTACACGTAAAAGAAAGCATGTGCTTGTCTTCATCATTCACCTTCTTTTGTACACTTTCAAAACAGTCTAAGAGAAAGCATCATTTCAAGAGAACTGAAGTCCAAGTGAAGTCGGAGGTCACAGGTTGAGTTTGGATTCACTTAAACAAACGGTTCAAAAGTCTGGGAAAGCCAACAATAAACGTGGAGCTTTGGCAGCCTGTTCTTGAACAGCAGGACAATGTTTTCTGGGTTTTTTTCACTTCACTTTAAGTTGTTTTGATTAAACTGAAACTCTATCATCGACTAGCTGCAATATCCTCAGCGTGGGACAAACTTGGCAGCAGACACCAAAGCATATTCATGTACTTTCTTCATTAGCGGCTGCATGCATGAGGTTCACGATCCTGGTTTACCAAAGGTCAACCAGGGCTCCAAAAATAGATTGTATTTCCAAATAAAATATCAGCGTAAGAAAGAAGAAGAGTTTATGGGTTCATGGTTTACTGGTAATCTCAATTAGAAGCTGAATATAACCTCATCAGGAGCAGGTAATGTGGTCAGCAGGTGTAACCATGGTGATACGCTTTGAAAAAGAAATGTCTTGCACTGAAAACTCCTAAAGGGAGGCTTAAACGTGTCAATATTCCATTAATCTGAACCCATTCAGATCGTGGCACCTTTGTAATGATTGAAGGTTATGTTAAACTTTAATGAGGACCTGTTAGCACATTAACATCTGGATTATTTACAACCCAGAGGACATCTCCCGCAGACAAGTGCTGCGAACATCGTCCGTAAAGCCAGGCTCATCATCCACACGTTACTTTTCTATTGTTGTTCTGCAATAACCCACCATCAGACACAGCGGTGACTCGCTTTAGAAACTCACCCGCGCAATGTCTTGTTTATTAAGAACTTTTTTTTATAAAAACAACACCGAAATGACAAAAAAAAGCATCACGAATAGCCTGAACTTCTTAAAACATCTGCATAATGAGAGCACACATGCACTCGGTCCATCAAGCCACTCTCTGTCTGTGTATCCAAGGGTCTCCGGCGACCTTCCTCCCAACAAGGCCAAGGGATATTCATACTGATTTATTCAAAGGGACGGTTCTCATTCAATTTTCTCCATATTCATAAGCGCGTTTCGCACCCCCGCTCTCGTTTTCCTTTTCAGCTTTAAATTAAAGGTACAGGAACGAGCCAGTCCTTTCATCTAGGGCTGGGGTGTAGAGGCGGGGTGTGTGTGTCTCTGTGTGTGTGTGTGTGGAAAGCAGGGATGTGTGTGCTCGCCTGTGTGTGTGTTGGAGAGAGAGGTGGAGGGTGTGCCGGGCGATGGAGGGT
>BSAI01000005.1:5944341-5999713 GCA_036245035.1 Adrianichthys oophorus
TTATTTTATTTTATTTTATTTTATTTTATTTTATTTTATTTTATTTTATTTTAAATGCCAAATATGACATCACCCATCTGCTGAAGTAAAAACCTCATAAACATGAACATAACATTTTATGAAGACCATTTATGAATTCACTGTGTTCTGGTGATGAAAACTTGCAACCTTCTTTGGTGGACCAAAATTAGATTTATTTGTTCCAAACCAGCTAAGTGTTCTGTTCCTGATTTCTCTTTGGGCTGCTTGGTGCTATATGTTTTCTCATATAGTGCTCCTTTTTAGTCAGATCAAACTTCTCAAGAAAACACAGGTCCACATGAAAGTGTGTTTCCTTACATCTGAATCCTGGTCCGAGTCACTACACTGTGACAATTTGTGGATTAAGCAGCAGAAATTATTCAATTCAATTTTATTTATATAGCTTAATATCACAATCAGCCGTCTCCATGGGCTTCACACCGGTGTGTATACAAAGAATATAAAGTCAATCATAAACATATAAGCAATAGCTTGTTGCTAAACTAAACAGACAAAGCTAAACTGGCATTCTGCCCTTAGACCCTCCTTTTGTGGTGAGGAAAAACTATTTTTTTTTTTTAAAACTATCTCAGGGGAAAAAATAAGAAACCTCAGGAATGGGAAGGAAGGATCCTCTCCCAGGACGGACAGGAGATGTGCTAGAACTGTTAAAGAAGAATTAGCTTATCTAACTCTATAACTATATGTCTGAATAATAACTACATGTTTAAACAAACTACATGTTTGAATAGTGTAGCAGATGGGCTTCATCCAGATAAAACTGTGGGGCAGTTGGGGGTGTGAGACGAGCCAGAGGCGAGGTCTACGGCCAAAGACAGGACAATCCACCTGGAATCTCTTCCGCTCCCCCGAAGGGGAGTGGGAAACAGGGACAACATATGATTTGCACTGCCCCAAACAGAGGCATGATGAACTAAATAAAATTTAGTACTGGGTAAAGGACAAAGAATAGAGGAGAGACGTAATAGAAGGCAGAACCCCAGTGCACCATACTTTCTCCAGATTCTATCTTCTAGTAGCCTGCTAGCAACTATAAGGTATTGAAATTTGATTCAACATGTTAATGGTAAAAGCATGAATATATGGCACAGACAGCAGACGGTAATAATAACAGTAAAAGAGAATCTGAAATTTTAGCATGTCAATATGAATATATTAATTATCTAATCTAAGCTCGCGTAAGGCCAGTAAGCAGAGGGAATAGGCCGCCATGGCCCGGTTCAGCTTAGCTCTGCAGAGAAGCATGTATAATGGACGTAATGAAAATTATAATTATTACCCCAAACTTCATTACAGTAGGTGAGGTAGGGAAGCAGTAAGTTACATATTCTCTGATTACTAGCTATCCTAGCAATAAGCCTGTCCAAAGAGGAATGCTTTAAGCCTAACTTTGAATGTAGAAACCTTGTTGGGCTTGGTGGCTAAAGACTCTACCTCCAACTGTGTTTTTAGAAAATCTAGGAACCACAAGCAGTCCTGTATTTTGTGAGAGAAGTGTTCTGTTTGGTTGGTAAGGCACTATGAGATCTTTCATATAGGATGGAGCCATTCCATTCACAGCCTTATAGGTTAGCAGGAGGGTTTTGAACTTGATTCTAGATTCAACTGGGAGTCAGTAAAGTGAAGCGAACACAGAAGTGATGTGTTCTCTTCTGCTGGTTCCTGCGAACAATCTAGATGCTGCATTTTGAACAAGCTGAAGACTTTCTTGAGAACTTTTAGGACATGCTGCTAGCAAAGAGTTACAGTAATCCAGCCTAGATGTAACAAATGCATGGATGAGTTTTTCAGCATCGCTTTTTGATAAAATATTTCTGATCCTACATAGAAAGCTTAGGTGAAATAATAAAGTTTTACAAGCCTGTGATATGTGAGCCTTAAATGATAAACCTGATCAAATTAAACCCGTGGGTTTCTAACTGTGGAATTGGAGGCTTTATTTAAACCATCCATCTGAACAGGTAGAGCATCTCTCTGGTATTTAGGATCTAGTATAATGACCTCAGTTTTTTCTGGGTTTAGGAGGAGGTCATTAATTGTCATCCAGGTCTTGATGTCTCTATTGCAAGTATTAAGTTTCTTTATGTGGTCATTGTGGTCAAGTTTTACAGATAAATACAACTATGTATCATCCGCATAACAGCAAAAATTAATACTGTTTCCTGATTATGTTTCCTAAGGGCATCATGTAAAGCATAAACATGATGGGTCCTAGAACTGAGCCCTGTGGTACTCCGTAGCTAACTCGAGTGCAATGAGAGGAATGTCCATTTCCATTAACAAAATAGTGCTTATCAGGAAAATAGGGTTAAAAACCACTGGAGGGTAGATCCTCTGATCCCTATGTCATGCTCTTGTCTCTGGAATAAGATGCTGTGGTCTATAGTGTCAAAGGCTGCACTGAGGTCAGAACTAGAATAAAGATTAGTCCTTTTTCTGAGACCAATAACAAGTCATTCGTGGCTCTAACTAGCATTGCTTTCATTGCTTTCTAGACATGTTTGAATTTGAGTTTACAGTTAGATGACAAAGACGAGTTCAAATTATTTATAAATTACTTTTATGCAATTTCATTTTCCTAAAAAGAGAACAGAAAAAACTTAAATGTTTATGGTATTTCTGTGTACAATAGTGTTAGAATTTGGCTGATAAAATATATGTTTTTCTGGTAGATTTCTTTTATCAACTGGGCAACTTGGCCAGTGTTTCAAAATTTTAATTTCGGCCTTTGTGTGGAGGTATTTTAGTGATTTAAAATCTGACAAAAAAACAGAGTAAAGTGCAAATTGTGCAGAAGACATGTTCCTTCTAAAACTGGAAATATCACCAACGTTTATATCACTTAAAACAGTGCCACCAAGCATGCTCAATCTCAGACTGAAATAAACAATAATTCGGCAGAAAAAACAAGAAAGTTAAGACCTTCACAGCAGCAACAGTCTAAACTGTGAGAAGAAATTCTGAGAATTTGCTTTTAGTTCCTAGCTTAGTCACAGGATATTGACAAAAATGTCAATTTTATGTTTGTTCTGTAAAACTTGAAAACATTAGAATTTATTTGTAGAATGAATGTTTTGTTTTTAAATGGAACTGATCAAGCAGTTTAGTGTTCTGTTTTATTTATGTTCTCTTTGAAAACTTGAAACTTGCTTTCAGTTTCAGTTTAGTTTTTAAAATGTATGCCTTTTTTTTAGTTTTCTGGGGAAACAAACTGTTGCATCATGTTCCTTCAGTTCATATGTTGTGTTTAAAGTATGATAGGAAATACATTTTTAAATCTAAACAACCTGATGATGCTTACACATTTCTGTAATGAGCCACAGCTCGTTGAAATTTGACATAGTTGCCCAGCCCTCCCTGTAGGTGACGGTATAGCAGTTTAACTACAACTCTTTCCAAGAGTTTTGACATAGAGGGGAGATTTGATATTGGTCTTTAGTTGGCCAGAATGGCAGAATCTAAACTGGGCTTTTCAGAAGAGATTTAACAACTGAATATTTAAAAGACTCTGGCACATAACCTGTTTCAAGAGAGGTGTTTATTATAGTTAAATGGATTCATTAATTAGGGGGAAGGTTTCTTTGGGTCTGAGAGACAAGTTGAGGTTTTGAAGGACGTAATAACTGATGTTTTTTTCCGTTTGATATACAGGGGTGAAGCAATCTAATGTTACAGAGGTTTCTATGGATGCCTTCATTTCTACCGCTTCAGCCTGGTCTAGGCTGACAGCAGGGACAACTTTGTTCAACTTATGTCAAATATTTGAGAATTACTGTCAAAAAATGTAAGGAAATCTTCAGAGCTGAGACTAGCAGGAATATGTGGTTCTGAGCTGTGACTGCTGGTTAGCCTGGCTATAGTACTAAAAAGAAATCTTGGATTATTTCCATTCTACAATATTAAAGTTGAATAGTATTGGGTTCTGGATCTACGCAGAGATTTTTTATAATTTAAGAGGCTGTATTTCCAGTTATTCAGAGACTGCTCTGAGCCGGAGCGCCGCCATTTTCTTTCTAGCTTACAGGTTGCTTGTTTAAGGGAACGTGTTTCAGCATTAAACCACAGTGCTACTCAGTTTTGTCTAATAAGCTTAGGTTTCAAAGGGGCAACAGCATCAAGTGTTCTCCCGAGGGCTTGTGTGGCATCATTAACAGACTGATCATTTTTACTGGGACTGAAATTATGGGAGATGGTCTCAGAGAGTGTGCTCAGGATGTCACTTCGTAATGGCTGAACTGTGAGTTTAAATTCAGACACAGAACGGTCAGATAATGTTCTTCTAAACTGTTGACCAGAGTTGACGGTTCAGCGGATGTGTTGCTGAGGGAGGAGAACCTATGCTCTAAGTTTTTGTATTTAGCACTATGCTTCCTTCCCACTGGTAGAAACCTATCCTGTGTCTTCTCTGGCTGCTGCCTGAGAGGGGCTGGGGTGCTAGCTAGTTTAACCCTGGTAGCGCGGCCTGCACTACAAGTAAAAATCATACATAAGTGAAAACAAGCAATGAAAAAAAAAGTTTCTCTTAACTTTTGAGGTTATCCTCTGTAAAATATCTGCAGCTGCTTTAAACTTTATTTGTACTCTAGATTTTGTGTCTATATCACAAAAAAATGTGACATCGACTTTCCCGTAAAGCCATAAATGTCAAAGTAAACGCAAAAAAAATCAGATGCCAACTTTAGCCTCATCTGACTTTCAGGGTGTGATGGATACATACAAAAAAAAGAAAAAAATACAGACACTAGAACTGGTATTGTCAATATAATAGTAAACATGAATCCACCATTTCAGCAACTTTATTAGCAGCACCCTTGTAACATTAGACAGCTGCTTGCTGAATATTATGCATTATGGTGAGGGGGAACAACTGTCTCATTAAATCCATATTTTGAGTAAAGACTCCTGAGTCTGTCAAATGCACCTTTCTTTTATTTTGAAATTTAAGGCTCTTCTTCTGTTTCCTCATTGGCTCTTTCCTGCAAAAAAATTCTACATACGTTTGTTTTTGTGTTGACTTTGCTAGCTTGGGCACTTCATATCATTTTATTTGATTTCAAAATTTTTACTTCGAACAATACATCTAGATTATTAAAAATAAAACAACGAGACTATATAACAAAAAGAAAAAAAAAAGATTTTTAAAAATTACAAAATTATATTGCTTGAAAAAGAGTAGTAAAGAGATAAAAAGTTTTTAATCCTACCCCTAACCTTATACCTTAAGTTTGTACAACATAACCTACATCAAACACAGGCATTAAATACCTTTAGTTATTATCAAACATCTACCCACATAATCAAGAATCTATACACAAAAATGTACATAAATACAAACCCACCACATTTATACTTTGCCTGTCCATAATTCTTTCCAATGGGACATCAACCCAAGCCTCTGTCATCCTCATCAACAATAAACAATACACATAACACTTTAAATCATTCAGACTGTTCCATAACTTAACTCCATATATTGCTATACAAAAGCCCTTCTTAATTGTGCGTGCCTTGAGTACTCCTTTCTTGAGACTACAACCACCCAATCTGTTATACAACAGTGATTGTAAATGTACTGTTAATAAATGATGTCTTGTTTTGTATATAAGCTGTAATGTTCTGTGTTCTTTTAGATCAGAAAGTTTTAGAATCTTTGATTTTAGAAATAACTGATCTGTGTGCTGTCAATAATTGACATTATGTATTATTCTTACTGCTCTTTTTGTCAAATGCACAACGGTTTTAAAGAGGTTTTGTATTTCTCCAGATTTCTAAGCAATAGGTTAAGTATGGTAACACAAGATAATTATGTGGCATGCTCTTTGATTTAGAATTTGTTTCGCTTTGGGCATAACTTAAATGCTTTTTGAAATGTTTGCCTGTACAGAGTTAATGTCCTGTTTCCATGAAAACTTGTCATCTATTGTTACTCCCGGGAATTTGAAATGATTTTTGCTTCTAATGGCACTCCTGCTATTTTTATCATAATTTTCTTTTTAACAGTATTGTTGCCAAAAAACATATTTTTAGTTTTATCCAAATTCAGTGATAACTTATTCCTGTCAAACCAATCCTTTAGTGTATACATTTCCTCTACTTTTGCCAGGAGTTCATGGATGCTTTTATTAGAAAACAAAACATTTGTATCATCTGCAAAAAATATAAATTTCATTTCATGTGAAGTTTTGACAATATCATTAATGTAAAGATTAAATAAAACTGGCCCGAGTACTGAACCTTAAGGGACAACACAAACAATGTCTAAGACTGTTAAACTATGATCTCCCATTTACACAAATTGCTGCCTGTCTCTCAAATAGCTTTTCACCCAATCTAAAGCTGGTCCTCGCATTCCAACTTTATCAATTTTATCAATTAGAATATCATGATTTATTGTATCAAATGCTTTTTTAAAATCTATAAAAACTCCAACTGCATATTTATTCTCATCCGTGACATCAGTTATTTCTTCAGCTAGTTCCATTAGAGACAATGATGATGATGATCTGTTCTCTCTAAAACCGTACTGGCTTTCTGCAAGTATATTATGTTCATTAATGAATTTACAAAGTCTATTTTTAAAAAGTTTTTCCAGGTTCTTAGAAAATTGAGGCCTGTCATTTTCGAAATTATGTTTATCTCCAGATTTGTACAATGGGATTATTTTTGCAGTTGGAGTTCTGAAAGAGAATTTATCATTCAAAAACTGATAGATTACATATATGAGCTATGGGTTTTAAAATGTCTTCAATTACCTTTTTCACTAACATCATGTTAATATCATAGCAGTCTGTAGATGTCTTCTTCTTACACTGGTTAGTGATTTCAATTACTTATTTTTCTTCCACTTCTTAAAGAAACATAGCATTGATGTTACTTGATGTTGTTTCAACTTATTGGTCGTAGCAGCCGCTTTTAAAAGTAGTGAATGGGTTTTTGACATGTGATCGAGCGACTTGGCGTGCCTCAAGAATTAGTGGGATGTGGTGAAGAGAATCTAGTAGTTTTTCAAAATAAAACTTCTTTCAGAATGAGATTATGTTTTAAATAATGAAAAAACGTGGGCCATGTGTTTTGCTCTGTGGCCCGGTACCAACTGTCCCATGGACCAGTGCTGGACTGTGGTAAGGGGGTTGGACTAGTTTGGATAATTTGGGGCTAAAACTGGTTTATGCTACGTTCTCACCAGGCATGCAGGAGTTTTGAACGCAGAAGCCTGAAACGTGCATTTATGCGCATTTACATAGACTTTTCATTGGAAGTGGTCGCTTGAACCTGCGTCGCCAAGCCCAGTGTGAACGTAGCTCTAAAATGTGCCACACTGTCTAATGGTCTGTAGCTCACATCACTGCTAACAAGTGCCAAAGTGGTTAACTAAAAGCTCTCTCCTGGTCATCTTTTTCCTCACCAGACTGTTCATCCTTTCTTACCCCCCCCCTCTTTTTTTCCTTGTCAATCTCCATCCCTGCCTCATCCAACATGACAGATTTCAGCATCATCAAAGAGAGCTCATCCATTAATGGGCCTTGACCTTGTCTGACTACTATACTTAAAAACCTCTGCTGTGAGGCACGCTTATTCAAATCTCCTCCTGCACGCCACACCCCAACTTTTCATCTCACCTCACCTCCTTACCATAATCTCCCCCTTTTTTCTCTCCTCCTCCATAAATTTGCCACTCCTCTCACCTTACAAGAGCCCCCCTCTGTTGTTTGTGGGGACTTGCCTGATAGCCATTAGTGTTACACCCTATTACATCAGTAATGACTGACTGTGAGCTCTAATTAGACATGTGTTAGGGAGAGCTGACTTACCTCCCCGACACCTCCTCCTCCTCCTTCTGTGTTTCTGCAGAGCTGTTACTGTGACTCCATCGCCGTGGCGACACCATTAGCACAGCACCTCCACGAGTTGCAGCCCGAGACTGTTAAAACCATTATATTCATTACAGACCAATCAGAGCCAAAGGTGTTATGCCTAATTGATAAGCTGAACAATGCGTAAAATCTTGTCTCTAATTGCCCTGAGGGAAAAGGAGAAAGCACCCTGAGAGAAAGAGACAGTGAGAAAATGAAAAGAAGGAGAGCATGGAAGCGGCTGGCGTGCTAATTTTAAAATCTGATATTTTTCCACTCGAATAATTTAGACTTACAATATGTCTTCATCCAAACATGCTGCCGATTTTTTTTCCACCCTCTCGAATAATGGGATGTTTCTTCTGGGTTTGTCATCTTTGATAAGATGATTATCTGAAAGGTCTGTGGCACATTGTGAAGAGAGTCTCGCCTTCTCTGCTGGAGTAGGTAATCCTGGGTAATAGCATTATGGACACAGTGTTTTCCTAAAGCCCATGATTATCCTCTGCTGTTTGCTGTGGGATTGACATTGGCCTCCTGGTCTCCCTCTCTCCTCCTCTGCCGACTCCTTTTCTCACTTCCCTCGCTTTGTGTCATCCTGCCTCTGACTCACCACTCCATCAAGCCCTTATATACTCTTCTCCTGCAAAAGTAGGAGATGAAAATAGAGCACGTGGAGCAACAAAAGAACAATTTGCTTGTAGACAAGTGTGCCCCAGATTTGAATGACATGTTTATTCTCTCCATCAATAAAAAAAGGAAAAATAATGGCTCTGACGTTTTGGCAGTTTGAGGTCCTCCACTAACTTCAATGAGGATAAGATATGTTTTTATAAATGTATGTTTTGCAGCCGGGTCTCAAAATTGCTCACTCCAAATCGTCAGCTGACTTCAAATTCTTTGTGCCTTGCCGGCTGTCGCGGTTTGAAGTGTCCTGTCGTGCGGTTTGTGTGTTACAACGCTAACCTGACCTTCGCCTTAAGCCAATTGGTTCAGACTTCCCTCAATGCTTTTAAGCCTGAACATGATCTGATCTCTCATTCTCGCTGTCATTCATCCCCCACCCCATCTCACTCACCTTACTTTTACTTAGCTCACCACTCGGTGTCAATCCCCTGTGTGTATGTGTCAGCGTTTGCTGCAGAAAGCACAGCAATCTCCGAGACAAGTTCTTGTTTTTTTGTACATGAAATAGCCATAAATTGGGTTATCCTGTTTTTGTTGATAAAATCTTTGCAAATTTTAGAGTTTTTTGCCATAGAAAAGCATTTAAGTACTTTTAAAAGGCCAAATAGGTGTCAGCTAAGGCAACAAAAGACCTGCCATTTGCAGAATTCAGGCAGCTGTAGCAGATGCTGCAACAGTTGGAGTGTAACAACAAATCGACTTAATTGATGAATCGATATATATTCCTTTGATCCAACCAGATCAATCTTTCTGAGGCAAGTTGTCCATCAAATCGATCTAAACCATTAAATACACATTTCTGATGTGATAAATCGAGAATCGATCTTGTAAAATGCCATTTGGATTGAGGTACAGTAGGTTTATTTGACTATAACGCCGAAATGACCATCACAGCGGTCAACACACGTGATGCAATAAAAACTGATCAACCATCGATACAGTTCAATGTGTGAAAACACTTTGAATTTTACAAAGACATGTGACCATGCAATGTGGTAGAATGTAATTTGGATGTGGAAAAACAACAGTGGACAAGAAACTAAAATGTGAATGGATTTGATATTCATTCCTCTTTGTACACACATTTAATTTACACTTGATTATATTGCAAGAAATACCATGAATGTGGAAAAGTTCACCTGCACTGATCAGTACCAGGCGTTTATCTGAGTCACACTGGTTGAAGTTTGAGATAAAGATGTCCTGGATCCATTTTAGGTCAGAGAATCGGATTGTGAAGCACAAATTATGATATGAATCGAATCGTTACAATGAATCGTTACAGCCCTGTGCAGCACCCCTAGCTGCTAACTTTGCTTCTGTGTTTGCAAAACAGACCAAACATCAGGCTTTCGTTTCTGAGAAGAAATTAATGTGAGAGGAGTGAATGTCAGAGCTGTGAACCTGAGCTTAATCAGGCTTCCATCAAGTTCTGTTTATGTGTGTGTAAGTGTGTTTCTGAACATTGAAGCTGTCAGAGCCACATGCTGCCAAGCTGTGCAGGTTCCATATAAACTAAAGCGGATACTCGGCGCCTCACAGCAATATTGAAGCAATATTTGATGACTTCAGGATCATGCTGCAAGAAAGCTGCATGTCCTGCGTGGAAAAAAAACAGCCTCCGAAGTCAATAAGTCCCCGGGTGCACCTTTCTGCCTTTCTCTTGCATCATTTGCGGCTCCAGGATCAGTAATGGGAGTCAGTATCCAGGAGGAGACAAGGGGGTGCGAGGCTCCTTGCCAAGTCCTCCTCGCCCCTCCTCCTCGAATGCGGCACAGCTGCCTTTCAGAACCCCGCCGCTCCAGCCTATTCATCCTGGAGAGCCAAAAAAAGAGAGAAAAAAAAAAGAAAAGAAAAAAAAGTGGCCATTTAATAGAATACTTGTTTTGTATTGTTGTGTACCACACAAAAGACGTTCATTATGTTTGGAACGAGCCCCTTTTCGCAGAGAGAAACAATAACTTGGAATTGTCTATTTTAGAGTGTATTATAAATGTCATTTCTTCTTGTCTCGGCCCTTCAGTGTGTGTTGAGTGGTGGGTTTGGGCACCGGGCATGGATGGCCTTGGCACTCGAGCGGACAGGCAGTAGTGGGAGTAACGGTCTTACATGGAGCTTTGGAGGGGTTTAGGAGAGCTTTAGGAGCGTGGAGCGACAAATCTGTCTTCTTTTCTCTGGAGCAAAAGGGAAGGAGAAGAAAATGCGTGAGTTTGGATCTGACAATTCCATAAAAACAAACGTATTTGTGATGTTTAACTTGTGCGTATTTTGCGTAAACATGCAAAGCAATTTTTATCGCATTTTTTCCCTTTATTTGTTTGCGCGCATTTTGCGCACGGATTTACTCGGTTCTGCACAGACGCGATGCGTTTGGAGCTGCGGGCTGACGTTTCATTCTGAGACAAGCGAGCCCCGCAGGGTTAAGCTACACAGAGCGCGAACTCCTGAGCTTCATAATGCTACCAGTTGCTCTCCGCTCGACTCCGTTTGATTTTTTTTCAAGTGACCAAAACACGCTCAAAGAAAAACAATTTATTACGTTTATTACGCAACGTCCAAAAATATCGTGGAAACCTATTTTTTGTGAGACGAGGTGGAATGGCAATGCTCTACACCTAGATTTGAACTAACACACAAAAAGCACGCGCGCTCTGGAGTCCGATTAAATAATAAACTCATTACCAGAAGATCTTTTGAAACTCACTTTTGCGCGCGTAAAACCTGGCTGACGCGTGATCGTTGCGCACGGAAGCGGTTCTCCTGGTTGACAGTTTAAAGGAGGGGAGAAGACATACCTTTTTTTACGCACAAGTCTGAGGCTGGTGGGGTGGGGTGAGCGGTTTGCCTGAGCAGCGCGTGGACATGCATTCAAAAACATACCATCATATTTATAGTGATTTGTTGTGGTTCGGGTGGGTGGGTGGGGTTGGGGTTGGGGGTGGGGGGTGGGGTGTTGGATAACTGCTTTGACCCTTGGCCTCAGTCGCACACCGTCATGACAGCCGCGCGCACACGGTGTTACAGAAGCCGGCGCACAAAAGGAGCAGGGAGCTTTGAAAAGAGGCTTGTTAAAAGAGGACTGATGGGGGATGACAGAGAAAGTAAGCAGGGGCCACCGGGGTCTCGGTGTCACCGTAAAGGCTAATCCTGTATGTACAACCCGGAATGCTTTTACCAAAACACAATATGCGTTTTTTGTAAAGATATTTTCTTATTAAAATGCGCGTTTTGTCTAATCATTTCAGTTCTTTAGCCTTAATTATGATATTTTGTTTTATTTTATTGCTATAAATACTTTAAATTAGATGTTTTTAAATAATTGTTTGATTTGAATTTTTAAAAGTTTAAATATGCAACGACAACAAAAAGAACTATCTCCAGGTCTTTTCGTGTTTAGCTTCCTGTGTGATGTGTTCACCGTCACTCCCGTCCCCGCGGCCCTCATCATGACACTGCCATCTTTCTCGGGCCTCGAGCCACATGGCCTGAAAAGCCTCTGGAAACGGCTGTTGACCGTTGTGACATCCCGTTAACCCTCATTACCAAAGACACGCGGATCCGTTCCGACTGATCCCGCTCCCCCGGGTCCCAAACAGAGAGCGATCTCAAGCTAAGCTCTAATTAAAATAATAATAAAAAAAATAGCGAAAGAATGATAGAATGATTAAATCGTTAGTCTCGCCGCGGGAAGTGGTATTTCGTTTGCGCTTTCAATTAGAGGCTGATTGAGCTTTTCAGGGGAGGTCAGCTGTGAAATCTGGATCATTCCATGCGCAGACTCCTTTTTCAGTGGGACACCTTAAAATAAAGATTAGTAAAAGTTAACGAAAAAAAAAGAATCTGGTGTGTAGGGATGTATGTACTCGTCCTTCATCAACAGACGGCGATAACATCATGCAGGCAATTTCCCTTCATTAAAAGTCCATCCATCTATATAATATGGGGGGGGGGGGGGGGGTCCTCCTTTAGAGGGAAAAACATTTCCCGTTTGTTGTGAATTTAGTTTGCATAATTCCTCCCCTTGCTGTTAAATAAGAATGATCCTGACGCTGAAATCAGAGCCAAAGTTTTAAAACTTTTTAAAAAATGTATAAATATAGAGAAAACTGTGAGGCAAAACTAAACTTTTTATTTTTTATTTTTTTGCAACTTAAAGGGATTTTCTAAAGAAAAAAACCATTCAATTAAAAGTGTCTGAGACGCACACCCTCCTTCCAACGTGTCCGTTAGTGGCTGCTAACAAATATTTGTTATTTTGTCACTAAAGCTATAAGAGCCTGTTAGAAATGTTCAAATGTGCTATTTGTGGGACTGACCCTCTTCTCTTGCCTCCTCCTCCTCCTCGTTCTCCTCCTCCTCCAGTGTTTTTTTTTTCTCTCCATGGTAATCCAGTCACCTGACCAAACGCCATGCAAATCACTCCGCTGCTAGAGCCTCATTGGCCGCTTGTGGCTCATTTAACCGCTGTCAGTGCGCATCATATGGCCGCCACTTTACGCAACTTCTGAACTCCGGCAGGGAAAGTGGCTCCAATGCGCTTTTTCTCTTTGTGGATGTGAACCGGCTGCAGACAAACTGACAAACTCTCTGGAGAACATTTTCCTCTTGGAATAATTCGAACTTCCTCTTCGCTTCGTTTGGGGTCAGTAGAGCATATCTCTGTTGTGAAGCCGCAGTCCGCCTGTGCGCAACCGTCCCCGAGCGCGCCTCTCCGATCGTGAGACAGACTTTTCTCTGTGTTGGTGGTGACGTTTAAAAGCAGGTGAATGTATAGCATGATGATGGAAACTGACCTCCACTCCCCCGGCCACCAGACGAACACGTCCACGGGGCAAACGGGGCCGAACAGCGGCTCCAAAGCCAACCAGGAGCGCGTAAAGAGACCAATGAACGCCTTCATGGTGTGGTCCCGGGGGCAGCGGAGGAAGATGGCTCAGGAGAACCCCAAAATGCACAACTCGGAGATCAGTAAGCGGCTCGGCGCGGAGTGGAAGGTGATGTCCGAGACGGAGAAGCGTCCTTTCATCGACGAGGCGAAGCGGTTGCGCGCCATGCACATGAAAGAGCACCCGGATTACAAGTACCGGCCCAGACGGAAGACCAAGACGTTGCTGAAAAAGGACAAGTACTCCCTCGCGGGGGGGCTCCTTTCTGGACCCAGCGGCGGCGCCGGAGTTGGTTTGGGCGTCGGCATGAGTTCATCCGGGGTCGGACAGAGGTTGGAGAGCCCCGGGGGTCACGCGGGCTCCGCGGGCTCCGGTTACGCGCACATGAACGGCTGGGCGAACGGCGCGTACTCGGGGCAGGTGGCTGCAGCCGCGGCGGCCGCTGCCATGATGCAGGAGGCGCAGCTCGCCTACAGCCAGCACCCCGGCAGCGGGGCGCACCACCACCACCACCACTCGCACCACCACCACTCCCACAACCCGCAGCCCATGCACCGCTACGACATGACGGCCCTGCAGTACAGCCCCATCTCGAACTCTCAGAGCTACATGAACGCCTCTCCGTCCGGCTACGGCGGGATCACCTACACGCAGCACCAGGGCTCCGGTGTCTCCTCCTCCTCCGCCATGGGCACGTTAGGGTCGCTGGTTAAATCGGAGCCGAGCGTAAGCCCCCCCGTCAGCAGCGCGCACTCACGGGGCCCCTGTCCCGGAGACTTGAGGGAGATGATAAGCATGTATTTACCCACTGGGGAGCCCGGGGACCCGTCCATGCAGAGCAGACTCCACGCGCTGCCTCAGCATTACCAGAGCGCCGCGGCGGGGGTGAACGGGACGGTCCCTCTAACGCACATTTAGGACTCCCAGAAACCACAGAACCAAATACTGACCTCTTTTCTAAGAAAAAAAAAAAACTTCATTTTGTACAGAATGTTTATCCTGTAAATGAAATTAACTCATCCATCTCGGCTTTTTTAACAGTGGAATTCTCGAATTGTGCTTTCATGTTTTTGTCCATTCCCTCAAAAAGTCTTAGTTTAGGGCAAAACACCGGCTTCACCTGGTTGGGAGGGGGTTTCCTTTTACTTCAGGGGGAGGGAGGGATGCTTGTAACTTATTTAAAAATGACAGAAAGTGTCGTAAATAATGAGAAAGTGCTTTAAAAGGTGTGCGCAAAAGGAAAAAAACTCACATTCCTCTCGTGTTCATGCGCAGAAGCCTGTGTCTTAATTCTTGGGAATCTTTTTATTGTAAGACTCTAATTATTGTAAATTGTGAATAATTTCAGTATTTCAAAGGGATAACAGGAAACCGCTGTTGTAATTTAAGTGCTTTTCTGTAAATGAAAAGCCCTGAGACTGCAATGAAGAACCATTGAATAAATTTCACAAGATGTTGCTTGGATTCTTAAGGGAGCGGTGTTAGATTGATTATTTTTTTCGGGGCTTTTTTTATTAGACAACTGAGCAAAACAAAAAAAAAAAAAGAACATTTTCACTTTTTTATTTTATGACATCACAGCTAAATGCAGATTTTATTTTGAAAAATCGAGAAAAAATGTAATTTTTATTTTTGCTGAGCACAAGATTGTGTTTTATAAAAACTAAGTCGGTAATAAGACTTATGTTGATTTTTTTCTACTCTTCCCAAATTTTTCATGTTCATATTTTCATATTTAAACCATCAATATCGTTTACTTTTCATCCAACTCCTCACTTTTATCTCTAAAAGCTTTTAACAGGTTTGCATTTTCAAGCAAACAAAAACAACATTTTAATATAATTTTTTTAATGTGCAAAACGGAAAGTTTTTAATTAAAATTGTAGCAACAAAATCTTTCTTTACTTTTTTGTTCTTCAGTATTGACGCGTTTTAAAACAACAAAAATATCGATTTTTTTTCTTCAAAAAAGGCCATCATATATAAACTCAAACCTGACAATGTCTAATAAATGAAGAGAAAGTGAATCTTAACCCAGCTTTGACTTAGAATAAAATAATAAGATTTGAATATGCATTCTAAGTTTGGAGTTGAGGTGAATTTTGCGCCGTTCACCACTTGGTTGCATCCAAAACGTTTTATTTTGAAATGAAGGGAATCGTTTTAAACATGAATGCATGTAATGTCGTGAAATAATCAATACATTCATAAGTAGTAGTACTAGTTGGTGTTAAAGACATATTTCTAATCTTTTTGTAGAGCTAATAATATCTGAAACGGGCCTTCTTGCAATATTTCAACACTTTATGTCAGGATGATCTTTTTCTAAAGTTTGGGTAATTTAAAAATTAGGATTAAATGAGCAAACTCATTTCAGCACAAACTCAATTTTTGGATTTAAACCCCTCACAGGATGAAATATGGATGAAAACTTTCTCCATGTTGTGTCTTGGAAAGTAAGACCGTCACAGGGAAATGCGACTTTGGGGGTCATTTCCGCTGCTTTGGTTTTTGTTCTTCAGATTTCCTTAAAAGCAAGAAATATTAATAATATTAATAAATAATATCAGTTATCATCTAAAAAGTGAAAGGCCTTTTTTTTTGCTTTCTTTAACAACAAAAATCTCAGAGCGCGCGCGCGTAAACGTCTGCGCGCTGACCCGTCTTTTGAAGTGAAATCACGGATGTCAGTTTGTCAGAAACTGTCCGTTTGTGCGTGACACGCGCGCGCTGTGATGCAGAGGAGGGCCTCCTCGTGCGCTCTGCCTCTGTGTCTTGTCTTATCTGCTGATGTGAAGAGATGCGGATTAAAGGCTGAAAGCGCGGAGAGGCGGAGCGCGTCACGGCGCATCGCCAGGCTGAAAAAGAGGAGCGTTCTGGCAAATTTAACCCTCATAAATTACACCTCGAGGTGCGAAGACGGATGAGCGCAGAGCTCCGCGCCCTCCCGCGCCTCGGCTCCAGCGCGGGGTTTTGCGCACGCGTGCTCAGCTGACCGGCAATAAATCTCTCCACCGCGCGGGTCTTATCTTGTAGCCACCGATATATTCCGAGCTAGGAGGCCATCAGCGGCAGCGCGCGCGCATGTTGGTAAAGCCCCGATCCTTTGCACTCCCTGTCCTAAATGGGGATAATTAGCGTCACTTTATCACGCCTCTGCATATTTTCTCCGCGTCGCTCCCCCTCCCCTCTTTCCCTAAAAAATTACCAGGCAGCCTGCTCTTGTCGCCCGCTCTGTCACAGAAGATTATGGAGACAGATTGCACAGAGCGAATGTGCCGGGCGAGATTAGCACGGAATAGAGAAAGCAACTGGGCCAATGAATTCCTCGGAAGGGCCTTATCGTGCAATTACACGTTGACATGTTTAACAATCTTGCTGCCTCTTAATCCTGCAGTGCTGCTCTATCTGCCCACAGCCACCGCGCGCAACGCGGGCGCACAGACCTAATGCACCGAAACGCAAATAAAAGTTCAAGAGAAATTGCTTTATTTCCCAACTTTGTCCAGCATTACAGCGCCATTTTTGGCTCTTATTTTCTGCGCTCCAACTTTATTGGACAAAAGAAAAAAAAGTCAAATAAAAAAAATGGATTGTTCAAATCACCTCAAATTTAGTCCATTTAATCGGGTTTTTTTAATGCGCAATTGCCAAACAAATTGGAGTTTAACGCAGGCTTTCCCCATCTGCCTGCCCAACACCCCCCGCCCCCCTCCCCCGTCTCTCCTGCCTGGCTGTACATGGACGCCTGTGTGGGAGTGATTGTGGAACGCCACTGTAGGAATTTGGCATCGTCCGTGGGTTGGAGAGCCGCCCCACGCTGAGTCCCATTCAGCGGCCAGCGCACTGTGAGGTTGGGAAGTTTCAGTCAGCCGTACAACTCAATGGCCCCCACAAAGGCGATTACAAGCCCCAGCGCACTCCTTGTAGGGACCTGGGAGCCACGCAGGTGCGAGAGCGGGGGTTGGGGGGGGGGTCCCCTTCAGAGGAGTGATAAAAACAGGACGGGTCTGGGGCCACACAAAACCACCTTTTTTTCTAGAGGAAGAAGGAGAAAAGCGGAAGAAAAATAGATCTGGAAAGAGGAACAAGATTAGGTAGAATTCATGCTGAGAAGGCCTTTAAATGGACACATTTTCATTTAATGTAGAGTATTATTTAAACAGAATAAGTTATCCAGTATTCAGACAGATGTGATTGAAAGCAAATTGTTTCCCAAATGCAGTGTTCCTGTTATCAGCTTATGAAACATCTATTTTCAGACAGTTCCATGCTGACCTTTTTGCTTAAGAAAAAGAAGATGAAAAAAAAAGCAAAATGTCAGAGTTGGATACTTTCAATTTGTACAGCTGAGACTCCTCTGGTTGAAGATTTACAGCCAAGTTTTTGTAGTGACAGATTCTTAAAAAGCAGAGTGAGCAAACACTAAAAGATGGTGGTGTTTCCTTATCCCCCATGGGAGCGGTGAGCTGCAGACACAGCCGTGTTTGCATGTGGTGGTTTCAACCCCCAATCCATTGGAGGCATTGCGTCCCATTTTCAGTCGCTCACAGCCTTCTAGACTCAGGGTGGACACTTTTCCAAAAAGGTCGCTGATCTTTTTTTCAATAAAAACTTCTAAATATGTTTTTCTTTTGCCTCTGATATTTTGGTGCTTTATGCAAATTAACTTCAGTGAAAGACAGAAAACTGCAAATCTAAGTGGAGTCTTTTCCTTAAAAATATATTTTGCACTCAGACACTGTTGGAAAGCACAAAACAATAAAAAAGACAGATAACCCAAAAAGCTGCTATGCAGTGACAAGTTCTGCTGTTTATCAGACAGAAATGACACCTGGCTGCACCTCTGACACATCCGACTGTCAGGTTAAAACTCAGTGTTCTGCCAGTTCAAGCAGGAGCTGCAGAAACCTCTAATCCTGTGCATCACGGCCCTCCTTTCAACCTTCCTGGCAACCAGGCACCTTCCTGTTTTTGCTCCTAAAATACACCTTCAACAATGGAGTGATGGATCTGGCTCAGGAGCAGCTTCACTGTGGTCTTTCTAATTGAACTGACGCCCACAGTGGTGTCAGCAAAACCGTAACATATTTTTTCGATCACTGTTACAGAATAAAATGCAGGCGTCATAAAATTCACGAGGTGATTGAACTTTCACCTTTTCCAAGGAGGTCGGCCTCAGTGTTTAGTCGCACATTTCAAATTTTGTGTAAAGTTACTTTCTCAAAAAAGATCATCTTAGCAGAGTTTTTAAGTGAATTTAAATTCAAAACTTTGAATGTCCCCTATAATAAAATGCATCAAAAAATGTGTTTAAAATAATAGAAAAGGTTTCAAAAATGTTATAAGTCCAAACTTTTCTGCTTGCCTTCCAAGTGTTTGAATGACTCCTCTATTTCAGTTTAGACTTTAGTATTATTGCATTAAAATAAATATGAGATCTTCGGTTGGGTCAAAAAAGGAAATATGATATACAAAAAAAGCAATATTTGTTAAATGACCTCTAATAATGCATCCAGCCTTCTTAATCTCTCCTGCTGGTCAAACTCTGTTTTCACAAAACCAAAAAAAAAAAGCTGCGTCTCAGATTTTACAAGCCTCAGGCAGAATTGTAAAAATATCATTAAAAAATCAATTAAGTTTGTTTTGCAAAATGAAAAATATTAATGGATTAAAAACATGTTTAATTGATGAAATCAAAGTTTAACTGTTTTCATTAAGTACTATGTTGTATTTTCTATCATGACTAAAAAAAAAAACTGCAACTGTCAAGCACAGAGGTGGAAGGGCTATGATTTGGGTCTGCTTTTAATCCTGAAATATTCAAACAGACATATCTATTTGATGGGTTAAAGTTGACTGAATTTCTAGAAATTGTGTTGCCTCAATCAAAACCAAAGAGTTTGTTTTTTTCCATTTAGGAAACAATTGTGTTGTTCAGTACTTGTGCATGTGTGGCAGTTCTCTTCCTCTTCCTGTTTATAACCCTCAAAGTAATCAGTGCTTGACTTCTATATATATGAAGGAATCTTACTTAACAGAGGGGTCGTCTCTTTTCTCCCTGAAGGTGCATCAACAAATGCCCCAAATCTGAAAGCACATGAAACGAAGAAGACTGAAGAAAATGGCAAAGATTCGAGCATCACAGCGACAGACCATTAACTTTACTGCTGCATTTTCTTCCACTAAGTATAAAAAAGTTTCTAAAAGGAAAATAATAATAATAATAAATAAGTTTATTGCACCACATCTCACTGTAGCTCCAGTTTTGGCACAAAGTTGTGAAGCATTTGCCAGTTCTTCCTTTGACAAATCTTCCAGCTGCCCCAAATTTAATGGTTTTTAGGCTCTCCTCTCATCTTTTGAGATAACTGAGATCACTTTAGGACAGCCACTCGATTATCTTTAAACATTTCAAATGTTTCAGGTGATAATTTTTCTGGTCTTTTCTGTTAAGATATAAAGAGTTAGTTTTTTTTCTTTACATTTTTTACTTTAAACTATAGGCTGTCTAAGTTTAAGCGTTGATCACACCATTAATTAAAAGAATGAACGCATTAATATATATTAGGATGGATTAATTACTCGCCGCGAAGCAACCGTCTTCCTCCGGTTCAGGCTTCCTGCGTCAAATTCTGAATGCGCACTTCGTCGAGCACAATCCCGCTTATTACATGGTCATTTACAAAAGAAATAAATATTCAAACGATTTTTGGAACTTTATTCTTGTTAAATTTTAGATTAAGATCGCTTTCTCACAAAAGGCAGACTATTTGATATGCTATGCGTCCCGTTGTCACGGTAACAAGTCACTGCGTTGCTGAGCCGGCAGCGGTAAAGGAAAGCGATATGTGTGCTGCACGTCACAAGAGGTTCCATAAAGCATCAGTTCAGAGAGAAAGTTCCCTCTTACTGCTTGTTTTGTCCACATCGTGAAAGGAAAAGTTTGTTTTAAAGAAGCCTGCACATATAGAACATTGTGACCGGAACTTCTTCTGGAACATCCAGCAGCCAATCAGGATCGAGTATTTACCTGAACCTTTTAAAGTGCAGAAACGCAATCTTAGTTTCTTAAGGCTGTATATCAGCATCTTTGTTTTCTTTGATTAATACTGCAGACATGGAAGTCCTTAGAGTTCTGCTTATCTTACTGATAATGTGTTTTGTGCATTTGAAATTGACGAAACAAGTTACACTTCTGATTTAACAAACTGTTTTCTCTGGTTTCCCTTCTTTTTCGTTTGGAAGCTGTACATTTTCGTATGAATATAAAACTAAAAAAACATTGTGACTAATCCTGATAAATCACAACCCAAAGGTGTGATTAATCTGCTTAATTGTTTTAATCGATTGACAGCACTACTTTAACTTTCTCATAGTTTTTAACATTCATGATCCCATTCACATAAAAAGGGTCATGTTCTTGATAAACTATGTGATAGTATGATCTATTACTTGTAAAGCTATGTACACATCAGGCATTTGAACACACGATGAGCCCATGGTGTTCATAATGGACAAGCAGAGTGGGGCTTCTTCTTTTTCGTTCTTTATTACAGTTCTCTAGCGCATGTCCGCCACCTACAGTTGGTAGATGTTTGGTGTGAAATGTCAAAGCGGTGCAAATGTGGTGAATCTTGCTCCAGGCTTTTTTCTATCACAGCTCTATTCCAGTATATGAAATACTCTGGGTCATATAGGCCTAATTCCAATGGGACACAAACCACAATTATTCATTTGTCGTCCATGATCAATTTTCAAACAGTTGGCACTTCCGTAAATCAAAAGGGACGCCATCCATACGTCACTACCAAATCAGAGTTGCTGACTGGTCAGAGTTTGACCTGGTTAAGGTTGCAATGCACGTCCATCGGCTGCACATTTTGTATGAATACGATTGTTTTGAACACAGAAGCTCAAAACGCGCGTTTACAAAGACTTTTCATGAAAGGTTGGCTGCTTGAGCACACCTAGCCGAGGCCATTGTGAATGTAATTTGAGATTTCTGTCTTCCAAACAGTCTGAGGCTTTCCCACAGAATTTGTCTCCTCGTACCTTGAAGTCATCCATTTTTCCTGGAAAGACTTTGCTCCAGCTCTGTTCCCTTTTTTTCCCGTAACACTTCTGAGGGAGAATCCTAAATCAAATAGTCAGCTTGTGCAAACGCTGCTCTCTGAAGCCTGTAAGTCAAGTTCAAATGCACTTCAGTGAATCACTTTCTGGTGGCCTGATGGCTCCTGTGGTTCTCACTCAGCTCCTCCTTCTGACTCAGTTTTGGCTTCAGCTAATTGAATTGGGCTTAGGTGTACATTGGAATTTTATAAAAAGATGCAAGACTATCCCAAAGACAAAAAAAATAAACACTTTTTCTAAAATGGTATTTACATTTTAATTTTTACTTTAGGTTTTCTTTAATCACAGAAAGTGTGACCTGCTGCTTCTGATTTAAGCTGCTGAACATCTTTAGATCTGAGTTTGGGTAAAAATGTTCTAAGCTTAAGAATTATAGAGAATTTAACTAATGCTTAAAAGAAGAAGAGACACTGTCAAGGATTACCTCTATATAAACACACTGAATAGATTTAGTGTTGTTTTTAAGTCTTGAATAAATAATACATTATTTTTTGCAAAAAATTGACTTTTGGTTTACACATAAGGCGTTTTCAGAACTGGATTTGTATCACTGGAACATTTTGAAAATCAAGAGCATGCTGTCTCAGACTGACCCAGAGATGAATGCATTTCTTACTTCAAGATTACACATCTGACATTTTCCTCAACATTTCAAACCTTATGTAAAATGCTAAAGCCAGACTTCAGAAAAAGCTGGATGGATTATCTCAGAATAAAATCATAAATGAAAAAGGAGTAAAGTCACAAAGAGGTACAATCCTGGGTCCAGTAGTGTTATGCGAGGCACCTAATTCAAAACTTTAGCTTTACTTTTAACTTTAAAACTGTCATAAATATAACTTTAAAATGCTAGTAATCCAAACTTGTGTCGGCGACCTTAAAGATCCTGAAAGAAAATGGACAAACTTTTGTCAAATAAAGAGTGATAAAAAGAAAGAAGGGAACTTTTAATGCTCGAAGTTAGAGAGTTTGTTCACATTAAATAATCTGATCTATGTGGAAAACCAATAAGGTTTAAAGTATATTGTCAGTGTTCCCAGTGGTCTTTTAATTATGAATATGTTGTTTTTAGCCAAAATAAAATTAAAAAATAGTGTTGTTTTCTAGGACATAGTTTCTGCAGAGCAGCAGGGGTTCCGTAGAAATTCGCCTCTGCCATTGGCGCAGAGGAAGACCACTCCCACTTCCCGTCACAGTTTACACGCTCTCCCGCTAGCTTACAGCCCCTCACAACCCCAACCTAACATTAGGTTGGCAACAAAAACCTCGAGCAATGTCAGAGATATCCAGCCGTACAGTTTTGATTCAGGTTCCAGCTCAGACGAGGAAAACGGAGACGGCGTGGATCTATTTGTCTACAACAGGATGCATCAGACTGGAGTGGAGAAGGGAGGTTGCAGCCCATCCAGCGTATTTTTCCGTAACAAATGCAATCATTTTCAAACGGCATTTTTTCGTCTGCTCCTGATTCATTACAGTTTGAATGAATCAGCTTAATTTTTTTTATATGTGTCCTCCATCATGAGAAATATGCCAACAACATAATAAAAAACCCAGTTTTTGTTGGAGTGGGACTTTAAACTGTGAGAAATCTATTATGGAAACTTGTACTGGAGCATTATGACAAATAATCTGCTTATAATAACAGAGAACTTGAACATCCATGTATTCTATCCGTAACTATCCAGGAAGTTTTCAGTGAGTTTCCTTGTCCTTCGGCTACTCTTTTAAAAAATCACCACAGCAAGCCATTATTCAATAATAATAAGACACAGATGGATTTTAAGCCTCAAAATTCATGATATGTTCAACTACAGAGCTTTTGGAGACTTGAAATGTCTTTTAAAGTCTTAAATATATATTTTTTAAAAAACTACTTCAGAAGAAGCCAAAATCTTTAGCAAAGGTTGAAGTTCAAAGCTCCTGATCAGACCTGAAGCTCTGTAATCTTTTAAAAAATGACATACGTGGATCTAGTCATCTACAAGTGGATGAAGCATAAAAAATATGCTCTTTGTCAATTAGCATTTTTTTGTCTGCCTGCTCCTGATTCACAACTATTTGAATGAAGAAATACTCAGAAATGTAATTTTAAGCTTAATTTTCTTCATATGTGTCTTCCATAATCAGAAAAAGACCACAAGAACATGTTAGAAACTTAAAAAAAACATTTTCATTAGAGTGGGTCTTAAATAACTTGAAAGCAGAGTTCATGGTGTATTAAAAAACAGAGTTTAAGTTTGTGAAAGGATTTGTCAGTTCAGGTCACAAGTCTGAGAAGTTATTGTGTATAATGTTGAAAGTTTTTATGCCTGATATAGAGGATGCAAAAACCAAAAAAGGGCACATGAAGTTTTGTACTAAACTTAGGAGGAGGCTTTGTACGAGCTGGTAAGGCAATAGACAGAGACAGGGTGATTAAGAACAGCAACGGAAGTGTGTTCAGAGGTGAAAGTGTGGTGGAAAGATAGATGGAATACTTTTACAAGTTGATAAATGGGAAAATGTTTGGTAGAATAGGTCACGGCGGTGGAGCAGACAGTTGTGAAGATGTTAAACTTAAAGGAAGTAGAATTTTTGGCTATGGTGGATTGACAAAAATCTTGAATTGAGAAGGCCCCAAAAGCATGGGGACAAAGTGAGATTGTACTTTTGTTGAAAAAAGTTGGAAAGCACCATGAAGTTATTGGAACGGAGTGGTGGAAGCTTGGCTGCGGTCAGAAATGAGAATTTGTGAGCCAAAATTTGGTTTAAAGCCAAGAAAATAAACCCTTGATGCAACATTTGCTTTGAGGATGTTTCTGGAAAAGAACAGAGAAGATCGGGATATGGAGAAAGGATACAAAGAAAGGAAGTGTGGTTTGGATGAGGAAGTCTGGAGTGACTGACCGTGGATCACTATGTTTTCAGATGACATTATGATTTTTAGTAACTGAAGGTTAGTGAGACATGTAGATGAATGAAAGCAACCCAAGTGGTGGTGAGGTTAGAGGGAGCACGGGTGGAAAAAGTCTTTAAGCTCTAGGGGTCCAGCAAAACTGGAAAAGAGGTGTGCAAAGCAGGTGAGAATGGGTGAAATTGTCAAGTGTGACAAAAGAGTGTCAACAGGAATCAGGTATACAAAGACAGTGATGAGACCGGTGACGCTAAACGGTTTATCCACAAGGGTGCTGATGAAAAGACAGGAGTCAGAGCCGGAGGCAGCAGAGGTGTAGCTTCTGTCTAGGAGGATGAACAAAGTCAGAGGGACTGCTCACGTTAGAAGTTTGTGAGATAAAATGAGCTAGAATAGACGAGAGGAATCAAAATGGAAATATCGCTGACAGGGTTTCGAGGTCAGAGCTGTCAGGTCAGAGTTCCACAGGAAGACCCAAGAGATTTATGGATGTGGTTTAAAAAAAAATAAAAAGAAGGCAGTGAACTTAGTTGATTTGACAGAAGAGGATGAAAAAGAAAGGGTTACATGGAAGCAGGTGATTGGATGCAACAACCCCTGAACGAAACTGGGACGATCTGTGACCTGGCTTGAGCTTTTGTTGATTTTATTAATGTTTGAAATGCAAATCCGTTGTCTTTTCTTAAATTCTATGTTGCGTTTTCTGATGCAGGGTTGCATTTAAGTCACGTTAATTATTGAAAACAGACTTGGCTTAATTGCTTCTGCTTTTGTCCTTGTTAATGGCCATCCTTTAGTAGATTTAAGTCTGTGGTTTCAGTTACTCTGTGTCAGATCCTTTGTCTTTTTTTGGGTTCGTGTCAATTTCAAGTTTTGTCTTCTTTCAGTTTAGCCAAGTTCAGCTTCTGTTCTTAGTGGTTCTTCCTGTCATCAGTTTCAGTTTAGCAAACATGATATTTGAAAAGACTAAAAGGGTTCAGAGAAACTGAAGCTTTGAAGAAAAGACGATCGCTACACAATATTTGAAATCTATGCAGAGACTTTAGATTCAGAAACAAAAACGGATTATCTAAAAGTTAAGAACTAAAAACCAGAGACTTAAACACACTGAGAGTCATTAACATACATCAGGACATCTGTGGATGATTTACAGTCCAAACCTGATGAGGCAAAAACTGAAGAAACATCACAAACATCTGTGTACAAAATCCTCACATTGCTGTAAATATACTTTTAGCGAGTAGAAGTTACTTATCTAAAACATGCTTTTACAGCGGTTAAAACGAATGCCTAAAGACTCACTCCAATAAAAATGTTGTTTTAAAAACGCTTATAGCGGTGATGTATAAGCTTCAATGTGTGAGCCTCAAGCTCCCTACTTCAGTCAATTCCGATGCATCCAGACAAATAGATCCATGTTGCAGTATGTCTTTAATCTTAGTTTTTAATTAAAATCTTTTGGGGGGGGAATCTTTGCATTCTTTGTAGATTAGATTAGACATTATTTTTGCCACTTATATGTACGTTACTTTTTTGGGATATTTACTCCTGCAAAGTTGGGTTTACATGGTTGTAATTTCACTAAATTGCAGATCTGTTTCCACAGACCAATTCACATTATTTATATTCCTTGTTTTTTGCTGCTTTAAAGTCTACTTGCGTCCGAACTAAACTGGAATAATGATCAAACTCGTGAAAGCCAGCACACCAGCCACACATGAGACAGTCAAATGAGTTTTGATCAGTTGGGAGTGTGCCACAAAAAACTTGAATCAATCTTTTATTAAATATGTTAGATGATGTTAGTCTCTGTGTGCAAAACAGAAACATCCGTTTTCACCAACGGTACAGAAGGAAAAAATAAAGTAAATGTATTCTTCATTTCTCATGTTTGAATACATGTTTTGGTCACGTTAATCTCCTCAAAAAACATTAATCTACTTTGTTCAGACAGTTCACGTCTTTGTGTCAAACGCAACACCAAGAAGTTCTGGGATTTGTTTTGGAGCTTTGGACTTTTAGCTGTTGGTAAAACCAACAATCAGTACATTTTTATTCCCATCCTTTTTTATTAGCATCAGTGGCTTCAAAAATAACATTTTCTGTCAGTACGATATTTTATGCTTTTGGTATTTTCAGTGGTTTCAAGTGCTAAACAATAAAACAGTAAAGAAATAAGACTATAGAATCAAAAGTAGCACACAATATTCCATTCTGTAGATTCATTTTTTAAACTTTATAGACTTGAGATCCTCAAAGTCTTGCCAAGAACGTCACCGCATGAAATAGCAATAACTAAGGCTAATTAAACTGTGCTAAAATGAGACATAAACCATCTTTAAACTAAACATTACTACAAATTACACACCCACACGGCGGGCAGGGCTTCATACTCAGAGAGAGTCTGCCTGCAAATCATAGCATATTTAAAGCTCGGTTGTTTTCCTGGTAATAACCTCATTCCAGTGTTCTAGAAACTTTTCATATTTCCCCATTTAATAAAAATGTTTCATTTTTTATGTGTTCCTCCATGCTTCTCAGTGTATTTGTAGGCAAAAAGATTACTCAAAAAAAAAAAAAAGAAGAAAAGACAGAAATCTACGGTGGCCCTGAGGTACAAATCACATCAACAAATCCATCAACAACGACAATTAAAAAAGCAAACTAAATATGCAAAAATACATTGCATTATAGAAATCAAAATGAATTTCCAGTAATTAAAAAATGAAACACAATAAGAAACCAGAAAAGGTAGGTACTATGGGATATCTGCGATTGGATGATGATGTTTGAGGTAAAGAGTTGATTGAACAATCACCAAGCTTTTGCAGTGGGCGTGGCCAGAACGTAAAGAAAAAAAAAAAACCAAATGAAAAGGTGTCATCATCCAATCAGTGATGTCCCATCATACCTACCTTTTCTGGTTTCTTGTTTGCTTTCATTTTTAACATTTTATTTTCTATTTCTGGAAATTGTGTTTTGATTAATAGATTTTTTTTTTAATCTTAAAATGTAAAGTTGTTTCTTCATTATTTGTTTTGCTTTTTTAATTGTCATTTTATAGTTTTGCGTTGAGTGATTTGTTGGTGTGATTTGCACTTCAGGGCCACCGTAGAAATCAGCATCTGGCTTAAAATGAATCCTGAATTTCAATCTTCTATAAGCTGAAAGAAACTGAAGTCTCTGCTGACTCACCTTCACAAATACTTTTGCATTTCTTGATCCCAGAACCGCAAACCCACAAGTCCACCGGATGCTGTGAAGGATTTCTTCTTCTCTTGGTCAAGCGTTGACTATCAAATCGTAGCTGTGGGGGTTAATGAGGGGTCAGAGTTCAGATAAGAAACAGCAGTTTTTACGGCGCCTTCTGCAACCTGCAGCCCCCTGATAGCTGTCCGAAGCGGCCGACCTTTAACCTCCAGCAGGTCAAGTGATCAACAACCTGGGTCGTTTAGATAGGTCAGATTGGAACAAGTGAAGGATTTGTGTGCCACGGTGAAACGTCCAAAAAGGCACAGATGAATTGTTGGTAATGATTCCAGCCTGATTCGCTTTGCTTGTAAAGCCGTGAGATTGATGCCGGTTATCAGGATGTTTAACTTGGTATAAATTTAATTCATTCTGACATCGATCTGATGTTTTACAGGCTCACTAAACACAGCTTAGTGTGAGAAGAACACTTATATGAAAGCTACATTAAACTGCAGGCTATTTTTCTGATTTTCTGTCTCTTTAATATAAATCAATACCGTCTGTTTATCCATCTCTCCGTCTTTCTCTCTTCCAGCAAAGTGACCATCAAAGTCATTTCCAGTGGATCACCGAGGGGCGACTGTGATTCACAGATAGCACCTTGTCTCCTCCACTGGCAGGCCGTCATTACACCAAACACCAGGAGAGATGGCTTCTGTGGGCAAGAAGACCTTTAGGAAAATGTCAGCACCTCCAGTTTCCACCGTATAACTCTTCCCTCTGCAACACTACCAGCTCAAACCCTTTAATTACACTATCTGTTTTTGTGTTGCTCTGTGTTTGGTATCCGAGTGATTTCAGTAATTTTTTTAATGTATACTTGCTGGGGAAAAAGGTTCCTATATTTAGCCAGTCTCAGAAGAAAAAAAAAATACAAACAAAACCACAAGGGACGGCTTGCCTGTCTTTATATCCTCAGTGTTTTTTCTGTTATTTTTGTACATTTTCAAGTGTGTCTAATGTGACGTCTGGCCACAGAACAGGACACCAGAAGAGATCCAGCTTTCTGTAATTTGAATCATTGCTGCTTTTGTTTTTTTCTTATTTGGCCGTGATCCACAGTGTAAATTTATTTCTTTGGAGGGAAACCAAAAAAAAAGCAATGAATGAAAGCATTAACGCCTTTTTCTGTAGCTATAATTAGCACTTATAATAATGCATGATGTGCAGATTTTAGCATTGATTTGTGATAGAAAGGAACAAATTAAACATTAAGAGAAGTAACGTTGTTCTTCCCCTTATTTCTTCACTTGTTAGCTTAAAAAATCCAATAAATAAAAGCAGGGGCAGAGCTAGGGGGGGAAAAGGGGGCCCAGCTTTCCCTCCAGCATTAAGCTTTGCCTAACAGAACCACCACAGGGGCCCCCAACGCCAGAGAGCAGGGGGGCAAAGGAGCACGGATAATGCAAGCTCCAGCCCAGCCAGAAGTACACACCAGGAGGTTCAGCCCAGGGCTGTGCAAGGACATTTCCTGATTGTTCCCAGTGATGTCCACGCACCCTCCCACCAAGGGTCCTTCATGTCTAAGTTTTGCCCCATACCTGCCCCCCCAATTTTTGAGTCAACATTAGTATCATTACTGACAAAAGATCTTCAATAAAAACTTCTTTAGCCTTTGCAAAAATGACAAAAGCGCCAAATATTTTTTAAAACATTTTATTTTTAAGCAAAATAAATACACCAATAATAACAAAACTGGTAGACATGCAAAGTTTTGGATCCCTTCATTTGTAATGTTTTTCCACTGCTGTTCTCATCTGCCACCCTTTCGTGCCCCCCATATAAAATGTCTTAGCTCTGCCCCTGAATAAAAGCTTTGCTTTTTGACTAAAAATATGCTGTCTTTTGTTTGTTTTAAAGGTTTATTATGACTTTGGGGAAAAAATGTTTAATATTTGAGGTATGTGATGATTCCATAAACTGAAAGGCACCTTCAGTGATTTCATCATTCTTCCTGAGTAATTGATTTTCGGCAGAGAAGGCGGCAGGTTGAGTTGGGTGATGTGTATAAAACCACAAAGCCAAGAAATTAAAAATAACTGACTAATTACTGCGAGTATTCTAACCTTGCTCCACTAATTTTTTCTCTCCCACCAAAGCATGCGGCAAACATAAAAGCTGGGCTCATAACAGAAAACCCACAATCAAAAGTGATTTTTTTTTTTTTGCAAATATTTTAGCTTCTCGTTGTCAGCTGAATGCCAGGATATCCAGACGGTGAATGGACGCAGCTGAGCCATGTACACAGACAAGATAATGAGTATCTCAGGTGACTACATGCGGTGATTACCAGGTTATATAGAAATTATATCCCATAAACATCCTAAACTCTGTCTCTGTGCACCCCCCCCCGTTCAGACACAGAGCACATGCTCACAAAGGCATACTCTTGACAGATCCTTGGTTATCACAACCTTCCAGATTGTTTTCAACTACTTATGGAAAACGCACGCACATCTCAAGATGTGGCCACTCTTGCCAATACGATCCCAGTGTTAAGAGCAGTTGTTGCTGTCGTGTGTGTTTGTGTGTTTCCTTCTTTTTTTTTATTTTTTTTTTTAGCATCTCTAAATTCCTAGCGTTGCTAAGGTGCTTTGGGAGGGGATTAACAGAGGCTGGCGCCGATGAGCAAGCCTTGCAGATTTTCAACTAGCAGAAAAAAGACAAAGAAAGAGGGGAAACAAGGAGGGAAAAGACAGAGAGTTAGACAACGGGGAAAAGCAGTAAGAGCTTGTGTAAGCACGATGAATTGAGAGAGTAAAGAGGTACAACCCGGATGAGTGAAACAGACTGCAGAAACAGGTATAAAGATGAGGCCTTTAAGACCCTCTCTTTAGGCATTTTTCTGATGATGGAGGACATAGATGAGGAAAATTAAGCATAAAATGTATTTCTTTATTCAAATCAGTGTGAATCAGGAGCAGACAAAAAATGCAGTTGGAAAAATATCGTAGGTATGACATAGAAAGTATTACTGCAAGCCACAAGCTCCCTGCTCCGGTCCATTCTGATTCATCCACTTGTGAACAAATAGATCCATGTACCTCAGAACTGGACGGCTGGATACCTCCAATATTGCCTGCCGTTTTTGTTGTAATGTTAAGTTGCTCCTCATCAATAGTTGCTTTCAAAACTCAGAGATGAATTTCTAAAGAACTACTGCCCGCTCTGCAGAAACTATGTCCCAGAAAACAACACAGAGTGTTTTCTTTTTTATATTAGCTAAAAAAAAACAGCAAAATCATGATTAAAAGACCACGGGGAACACTCTTACAATAGATCAAAAAATGATCAGAGTGGGACTTCTGTAAAAATAATAACAGTTCATCTGCTTATCCATATTCCACCCAAAAGCAACAGTTTGACTGCGTTTCTTTCCATCACAGCTTCAAACAGCTGTGACACTGAGGCGCCTGGAGCGGCGGCGTCTGCGCTGTCCCAGGTGAACGTCTCTCAGCGTGTCCTTGATGACACTCTCCTGCTTTCTCCCATCTTGTTGCTTTTAATGAGGGCAGTGGTGGTGGTGGTGGTGGTGGTGGTGGGGGGGGGGAGGGGGTATCCGGCGCAAGCAGCTTAGCCACATTTACCAATTATCGGCCAGTTTCTCAGAGCCGGTCCTTTAATAATTTTGAAACATGAACACAAGCCTGACTTTCATTTTCACTGAATCCCAGGATGTGTCTGCAGACTAAATCTGACTGTTTTATCTAGGGGAGACATCTCCACTAGCCGGCGGACGGCGGGTAGGGAGGCGTGCGTGCATTTCTTTGACTCCCCTTCCCCGGGCTCAGCTTCTCAGGTAGAGTGTAACTGGAGACAGCCTGTTTGTGGAATACAAGGCACTTGACCAAGGGCCAGCACTGCTTCCCCCTCCTCTCCCTCCTCTATCCGTCCCTTACACAGGTCAGGTTACCCCTCAAACCCCCTACGACCCCTCCTTTCATGAGCGGTGGCAGGTAAGGTGTTTTGAAGTCCCATCAGAGCGCAAAGGTGTTCTTTAGCCTGTGTTTGTTGATTTACCGTGGAAGATGTTTGCAAGTCTTTCTGGGCCCTCCTTTAACGGTGCCCGCCTGGGCCATGTTGGCTAATATAACCGGGTTGGCTGAAGTGCCGAGGCGGCTGTCTTTCAACCACGGATCCCTCAAAACTACCCATCTGATCAGGCTGGATCCCGCGCTTCACGGCTGCCGGGGTCACACAATCCAACCCCGGGGTCAAGCAGCTAATTACACATCTCTGTGTCCTCCGTCTCTGTCAGCGCCACAGAGATGGGGACGGCAAGGTGAGAAGAAGCGAGAATACTGACTCGAATATCAAAAGGTCAACATTGAGAATAACCAAGTCGGTTTCATCTCAAAGAAGGAGAGTGGGAGTTTGTAAAAAACGAAAAATAACTTGTCATTTTCAACCTTTGGCATCTGAAAATAAAGAAAAGAACAGAAGCAGGACGTGCACATAAATATGGTTATTTCTTTGATTATTCAGCTATCACTGCAGGCAGAGCTGGGAAGGGGGGGGTTAAACGATGCTGCACACCGGCAAAAGTTTCAACACACACTCAGAAATGTATACATCAAAAGTAAGAAGCAACATTACTATTATATTAGGCTGTGGGTTCATTAATCACAAATGCGAGGGCTTCTCAGCCAGCGTAGGAAATTAATCAAAAAGGGGACATTAATCACATGCATGAACAGCAGTAGTTACACCTGTGACAAAGCCATCTGATTTAAACGTGTTGCTCCAGCCTGTGTTAATGATGCCACCCAGGGGCAGGCAAAGCAACCTCTCTGCCATCACTGAAACAATAATGCACTAACTATGAAGCAATTCTATTTGGCGTTATGAAGGAGTATGCTGATGCACATCGCGCAGAGGTCAGTGGGTGTTGGGGCAATTACCAGTTGCAGCTTTTTCCTCACAGCTTGACCACCAGGCTTTTCACTCACAGCATTGAAATGTCTGCAGAAATTAGTCACGCTTAATACTTTCAAGCTGTTTCGCCTTTGCAAAATAGATCATTAATTTAAAACAACAACAACAAAAAAAGGGTTCTTGTTGTTTTGGGGTTTGATGTGCAAAGTTTCAATGTAATCTATGTGCGTATATGGTCAATCTTATGGCAAACATTATGAAGGACTGCAAAAGTGGCAGAAATCCTGGTGTGCATGTGTGCTTACACTGCCCTCTTTTGAATGCACTGCAGTGTGTCCCGCTCCTCTGCTGCTGCTACGAAGGAAAATGTGAAATTAGCATCTTAAACTGTTCACTAAACTAAAAAAAATTGCATTTCAAGGACAGTCTACATTTTTAAAAGCAAAGAGCATACAATTATGTGTAAAACTGTTTCATTACATTATTGAAATTAAACTAGGGTTTTTTTCATTATTATTTTTTTAATTAAATGTAAAAAAGCATTAATTATTCAACATTTCTTTTTCTCAAGAGTTTGATTATTTACATTCAATTAAAAGAACTTTTGGAGGGTTTTATAATGCAAACCACAAAATATTTAACAAATGGAAATAAATGGATACAAATCATTGTGAATGGTCGACAACAATTTTATTCATTTGCATAGAATTTTGAAGAAAAATTAGAATTTTCGATGTAAAATCTTTTAAAAAACACAAGACATTAAATAAACATGTGCAATTTACTTTGTCAAAATGTAGTTTTTCTGTTTTTTACCAAACAGGTACAATACAGTGAAATAAAGCAAAACATTTTCATAAATCAATAATCTAACAAATAAAACAAAAACATTTTTTTGAATTCTTGTATTAAACAGCAAAAAATTGAAAGACTTTTACAATCACAAAATTGGAATTTGACATTAGGACCTAAAATTATCTGAAATTAGTTTGTATTTTTCTATTCATGATACATCTCATTTAGGAGTTTGCTGAAATATAATAACAAAACACCCCTTTTTAATTGACTTTTTCTCACATCTTTTAAGAAAAACAAAGCAAATTTCCCCCAAACTTTCCGTCTTTTAAAAATATGTCAGTAAGTATTTGAAGCGCTGTTACAGAGTAAAATGATGAGGAATTTCATGCAACTTAATGCTGCAGCCCAGTTTGGTTAAAATGATCACAACAAATAGAAACATTTAGTATAAGTAACAGATTAGATTTTCTCTGTGCATGTTTCATGATCTAAATAGTTTATTATTTTAGCTTCAATCAAAAGAATGGGCGTTTTTCAAACAGTTGTAATGTATTTAAAGTTGCATGCACTTATGTGTGTTAAATTTGCTTTCTGCATCTGACCCATCTCCTGGGGGAGCGGTGAGGCGCAGACACAGCCACGCTCAGGAACCATTTGGCGGTTTAACCCCCAATCCTGCCAAGTGTCAGGCAGGGAGGCGTTTGGTCGCATATTTTGAGTCTTTGATACGATTCGGTCGTGGATTTGAACTCACAACATTTCAATCTCAGGGTGGACACTCTTCCACGAGGCCACTGAAGGGGTTTTTCATGTTGTTTTGTGCTGAGGCTTCAGGAGTGCCTCAAAAACATGTTTTTGCTTGGATCAGTTTACTGTGTTCTCCTTTAGCTCCGTCTGTGGTCCGGTCCGGCACCGCCGCATCCTGACCCCGGCAGGCTGCCCCGATAAAAGCCTATCAGGGAGACCAGAGAGCTGTCCTAAATAACACCTGGGACGAGAGGAGGGAGGAGAGGTTGACAGAGTGGAGGATTGAAAATCAAACAACAGCTTTTCTTATCAAAGCTGCTGAGCTCTTTGCTCTTTAGTGGTTTATAGGACTGTGAAGCACAAGTTCTCCTAAGCTTCTGTCACAAACCTGCTCATCGTTTTGCTCTTGCTAAGCCATATTTTCTGTGTCTTTTCTCCGTATCTTTCAAGCACTTGACACCTTCCTCAGAAAACTTGCCTGTACAGGTATTCCAGTCTTCCAAACGTGTAAGGTGGAAGAAAGTCTATCCCAGAGTGCAAACGGGGGGGAGCTGCAGTAAGTCTAGCCGGTGATGGAGGAGGGTGGGGCAAGACTAGAGACGGAGCAGAAGAGAGAATTGTGTTCAGGCTCCTGGGGACAGGGAGTTTGACGTGCCACTGAACTTGCCCACCCAACATCAACACTCTCAGGTTCCCAGGCTCAGATACTCTGATAATCAACCTCCCTCCACAGGGACCATCTGGAGGCAAGAAGGGGAGGTGAGAACCACGTTTTCTGTCCACAAAAGCCTGGATTTACTCATCTGCAGACAAAGTTTCAAAAGGGCGTCGCCTTCTTTTCTTCCACCGCCTTCTATCTGGGAGCCGGTTCTCACCAAACATTCACACCAACACACAATATGTGCACTAACACCTGAGAGAATGCACATGTGCGTGCACGTGGTCCCTCTGCCTCTTGTCTCAGAGCTTCTCGGGTTTGATTGACAGCCCTTTCCCTGTAGAGATCAGAGGACAGCTACAGTGATTATCATTTCACTGCGGTAACTGAGACACCCTTAATCCCATAATAATCCTTCACAGTCAGTCAGCACAAAAGTCTCCTGACCTCCTGCTATGAAAGTCCTTGTACACAAATACATGTGCACACACACTCATTAACAGTCAGACCTTTTGAAGAAAGAACGTACTAAAGCTGCTGCTGACACTTTTTTTTTTATGGCTCACAAGGTCTGCTCTGCATCCTGACATATTTTTTTCTGAGGCATTTCTTTATATTTTGTAATAAGTCTTAAGACATTTCATTCCATTACACCCTACACCCAGTAAACAACAAATTAAAAAGATAAAACAGCACAACAGTAAGTAAAGTGAATACATTTTTTTTAGCTGGATATTTTTACTCCATGGTCATGTGATGAGGTGGTCATTTTTAAGTGCCTCCCCGCCTCCCTGTAGGCCATGAGTCTGCAACCTTTGACAATAAAAGAGACATTCGGGGCTGTTTCACCAAACCCTAGTAGGAGCTGCAACGTCTTATTTTACCCTTTAAAGGAAAATTTGATATTACTTTTTATTTATTAAATGGTTTTTGTATAATAATTATGAATTATTTTTATTTTTGACATGAACAAAAACAAAAATATATTTTAAAAAAATGACATTTTCTCAAAATTAGACAAAAGCTTGTATGAGTAATAAATAAAAGACATGCCAAACATGATTATCCCATGGAAACTAATGTACTCTTACGAAAGGTTTTTAAGACCCACTCCAGTGAAAACTGTGTTTTTAACATGTTCTTGTAGCATTTTTCTCATAATGGAGGACATGTGTAAAATAATGTAAGATTAAAACAGCTTTTATTCAAATGGCGATGGATCAGGAGCAGATTAAAAACCCAATGTTTGAAAAAGTCTGGGTTTGTGACGCAGCAACTGCTATGGGCGGGTCTAAGTCTCCCTGCTTCACTCCATTTATGGATGCACTTGTAGACAAATAGATCCATTAACGTCTTCATTTTCCTTTCCTTTTCACTTTCCTTTTTTATTTTGCAAAGCTAATATTAGCTTGAGCTTGTGAGGTGCAAACCTAAACACAAACATGAAATTATTGGTTTGGTAGAAATAGTACAAAAAATATACAAATTTGATCAATTCCCCTCTGGAAAAGCTACTAATCTTAAGAAAATGTGTGCCTTAAACTCATAAAATCAAATGAGCAATCAGAAAAGGTCAGACTTTTACCAAAGTTTTGCTTAGTATGTGAAATCCATCCATTCTGGAGGAATCATAGAGCGATCAAGGCATTGGGATGTCAGCAGGATGGAAAAACCTTTACTTAGTTTATCTTACTTCTAGGTTCACCTCAGCCATAAATGTACAAACGTAACTATTCTAAACTTAATCAATGCTAATTAGTAACCATTACTTTCAAAAAATTGCTCTAATTTCTATTTTTTATTTCTTTTTTTGCCAGAGAGCCACTATGTATGGGTAAAACAGCCCCTGCTGCAGAGGCCTGGCAGAGGCCAATGACAGACTGGATTAGCCACCTATAACCATCTTGATTACCATCATCATATAAAATATTCTCACAGGTCCTTACACTTTGGGGAAGTGTGACTTTTAGAACATTGCAAGAATATTGTATCAAGCTTATCCTGGAAATTTAGATGACTGTATCGCAAGCCCAATAAACCAACAATGGGCCAAAAGAAAATACTTGAAATGTCTTAATTTTAGACTCAAGGATCCTGAATTAAACAATAAATCAAATGTTGAAAGTCAGTAATACTCCACAGGACTGGGTTTTTACGCGTTTTGTGCTTCTTCATTCATCGAGCAACGCAAACAAGATTCGCGTCAACATTTCACAACAATCCTCTTTCAGCTGTAGGTGGCAGACATGCGCTATTAAACTGTAGCAAAGGATAAAGAAGAAGAAGTCCCTCTCTGTTGCCTTCTATGAACATGGGCAATAAGCATATACTAGAACACTAAAAGGATCGGTTTGCGCATTTGATAACCTCAGTATTTTCCCTCGAATCCTTTTTTCTTGTTTGGTCTGAAGAGTTAAGATGATGCTGCAGCAAATTGTGTACTTTTGCTTGATGTGAATGGAGCAAAATGTTCTCACTAAAGTCCTTTACAAGGTTAATGGTTAGTGAGGAATTGGGCCTTGTATGTTTTAAAAGGCGTACCCATAAAACACCTTCATTTCTGTTTTGCTTCTGTCCATGTTATTTTAAAAGAAAAATCTAAGAGCCACTCTGGTGAAAATTGTGCTTTTGGTGTTTTAAACATGTTCTTTTGGTATTTTTCTGATGATGGAGGACATATATCTAGATAATTGAGCTCAAAATTGCATTTCTGAGTATTTCTTTGTTCAAATTGTTGTGAATCAGGAGCAGACAAAAAATGCTGTTTGAATGAGATGGATTTGTGATGTAGAAGCTACAAAAGGCAGCAACAATCTCCCTATAGATGACTAGTTCCACGCACGTCTTTGTTTCCCTTGTCTGAGCTGGAACCTGGCTAAAAACTGTACCACTGGATAGCCCCAAATTTTTTTGCCACCATAATGTGAGGTTGGGAGTGTGAGGAGCCATAAGCTAGCAGGAGAGTGTGTAAACAGATGGATGACGGGAAGTGGGGGTGGGCTTTCTGATGAGCTACTGTCACTCTGCAGAAACTATGTCCTAGAAAACGACACCGACACGTTTTGGATTTTGCATTGAAACGGCATCATCAAAATTAAAAGAGCAGCGGGAACGCTTTTATAATATATCAAATGATGATCAGAGTGGGACTTCGAAGACAAATGGAGTTTTAGACAGTTGCGGAGGTACCACCAGCTAATGTGGTATGCTCTTCCGTATGCTGTAAACTAGACATAAAAAACTGTTTCATAACTTTCTCAATTTTTTTACGACCTTTGAAGTTTTTTCATGTTTTCATCAACTTATTCAGCGATGTCAGTAGGTCATTTTTAAAGTCCAATTAAATGTATTAGTTTACTCATAATTGGGGTTCTGTCATGGAAACTCAGAATGACTGTAGCATTCGTCTGGTTGTGTTGTCATGTGAAAAAACACCAGGTTTAAGCGCACCTGAAGTTGCAATTCTAGTCCACACCTGTGATCGGCGGACTTTTCCTCTCTCAAACATGTAAGTTTGCATTTCATGTCCATTTCATGTCCAGCAAAAGCCTTCCTTTTTCTGTTTTTCCAAACTAGCATTCTTATACTTGCACAGAGATGCTTTTTCCATGAGGTTCAAAGTTGGTCTTTGTGAATCAACGGTGGCTTTTCCAAAGAGCAGGAGGGAGAGGTGCAGCATGTTTCTGAAGCTATGACTGCAGTTAGATGTGCTCAGCAGGGAGCCTGGATGTCAATGGATGTCACTGTTTAACAAGCTGTTACAGGTCTGGCATATAGAAAAGGAAAAAAACTGAAGGTAGGACAAAGAAAGGCTGCAACCCCATCTGTGTGTGTATGATAATAACACATACAGCGTTCATGTGTGGCCCTTCAATTTGCTAACACGGTTAGCAATCTGAAAAAGCACACAACCTTGGGCAACAGGGTTGGGGGTCCAAAAGGGTTATTATGTCGTCTCCTTCAAGGAATATGTTACCCGGCTTTCTATTTTGTGCTAAATTGTACTGTAGTGGCTTAAGGGGTATCAAGAAACACAAAATATGTAGCTCTGACGTTTGAAAATGTGAATGCTCCAGAAAAACCTACAACTTTGAAGTACTTTGGCATCATACAGCCAGAACAATGATTATCAGAAACGTTTTTGGTGTTTCTTTCTCTTCTGGACGAAACTCTTTTTTTTTTTCACCTGATTTAAAAAATAATATCTACAGATATTTCTGCCCACTTTTGATTCAACCCTGTTACACATTTGTTGAGCTTGTGGGTTTTGAGACCCACATGCTGCTGTGAAATGAAAGCAAAAGCTTTTTAATTGATGCATGTTGACAAAGGGTCAATCAGACTCACAAAATGCTGCTGAATTTGTCTTCACAGTCCAATGAAAACTGCTCTACAAATACTGTATATTTGGGGCATTTAAAAAAATCATCTCATACATTTTGACTGCTAAGTGAGACCTGCACTTTATATATATAATTTTTACAGTATGTGAAAAAAATCTGAAGAAAAAATTTAAATTATCCAAAAAAAACATTTTTTCCCACTCCGCACTTTTTTATTTAGTGTAAGGTCATATAAGATTAGCTGAAGTACATTATAAGCATGGAAAAATAAATGAAGTTTGCTTAATAAGAAGCTCATTTTCTGTGCAGCCGTTAAAAAAGTTATCACCTGATGAAAACATTTGTATTTACTGAAAATGAGTTTGATGAAATGATTAAAATTCCTCTTATGACCACAAACTGAGATCATTTGAGATAATAAAATGTTTGGAGGGGTAAGATACCAATCAGATATTTAATGAGTTTCCAAATGCGTTTCAGAGGGGGGGGGGGATTAAAAGAAACATTTCCCTGAATAGATGTGAAAATGATGTTAATTCTTTTCCTCGTGGCTTTTTCATTCAGGGCTCCTTCAGCCAATCAGCTTCTTCCATGAGCGTGTAACCCTGTCTTCTGCATTCTCTACTCTAACACCAGCTACCTTCATGTCCAGGCAAAGATTTACGTCGAATTCCCTTCCTGACCTATTTATCTGGGCTTGGGACAGGGACAATGAGACCCTGGCTTGGGCTACAAACTACAGCTGAAGAAGGATCTGTAAATGCTTTGTGATCAGGTGTAGAAGGGACATGTTTGGTAACAAGGACCACGAGGAATAAGGAGGTCTGGCTCACAGCTGTCCTTCCAGTTCATCCCAAAGGGGTTTTATCAGGTCAAGATCAGGGCTCTGCGCTGGAATGTCAAGTTCTTCCACACCAAACTCGCTCATCCGTGTCTACGTGGACCTTTGTCCACAACCAAACAGGAGGGGGGGTCTCAAAACTGTTCCTTTTTAAGCTGCATTCACACCGCCCCGAGAGAACACGTCACCACTGAGTCCACTGGCAATGTATATCACTGAGCCCAAGGTTGTAACACACATTATGATGCAAAGCTCATTCTCTGCAGCTCTCCATGTTATGTTCTTCAGCTAACCTGAAGGCCACTTCAAAACTGAAGGTCTGTGGTGAGAGACTGTTTGGACACCAAGGACCTCATGGTCTGAAAATGTTGAAATAGAAATTGAGGTTTGACAGAGAGGTAAACGGCCCATTTTTAGGTTGAAGCTGCATTTAATTTGGAAAAACAGTAATGTAGACTGCACTTAAAGAAAGATTTTATAACATCTCAGTCAAGAATAAAAGGAAAATCAGATTTACCTACCACATAAAAGCACATTTCTACCACATTTGAGAATATTTGTCTTTTTAAATGGATCATTTCTACTTTAAAATGTAGAACAGTAAACTTCTGAAAAAACTAAAAGCAATGTGGCTTTACTAACATGACTGTAAAACCTGTAAAACAAAGTATTATTTTAAGGTGCTGCAATGAATTTATTCTCGATATAATGATGTAGGTATTTATTTTACAATTGTAGAAACTTGTATCAATATTTTCAACAGAAATTTCAACATTAAATCCTACAAAAAGACCACGAATAGGCCAAAAAATATTACAGATTTAAAAAGCGGACCCATGTCTCAGGGTAAAAACTGCTGGAATTTCTCAAAATAATAAGTTAAATAGTTAGAATTAGCAGCTTTTTGAAAAGTTGGTTAAGAGTTTTTGCCTAAAAACTTAAGTATGATCAGGAAAATAATTACATATTATTTCGAACACATGCATTTCTGTGCTAAATTGGTAACTATAGCAACAGCAAGATACTGACATTTTATGTCAATAAAAAGATTAATTTATATTTTTAACAAAAGCGTGTTTTCTTTGTAAAGTTTATTGAACTTCTTGCTTCTTTTATACAACATCACAACATCAACATGTTTACCCTCTTCCTAACACATATCTATGGTCATTCTTATAGTAACAGAAATAATAGTCACATGTTTCAGGAATAAATAATAAATAAGACTTATTTGGGGGGGGCTTTTAATGAGAATTTTATTTTTTCTAATTTCAAAAAGAACATTGTGTCATTGAGCTATTTGGGACGGCGGAGTGGGTCTCATCCAGAGTAGCACTAGCACTGACAGAGGTGAAGGAAATGATATTTTTTTGCCTGACTGACATTTTTACCTTTGAGTCGGGGATACCAAACATTTCTATGTGGGCACAGGGCTCACTCTGGTGTTCGAATATGTTTGAAATTGGCCCAAAACATGACTTCCTCAAGGTTTGGACAAAACCAAAACATGCCCATGTGTGTGTTTTACTGGTCAAATTTATGTCAAAATAATATATAGAAAAAATACAACTCTCTGGAGTTACATGTTTTTGTTTCATTTTTGTCAGTTGTTCCTTTATTTCACACTCTGGGTTTTTTTAGGGTTATCCGGTGAAAGGTGTGTCACAACCCCTCCTGAACAGGTTATCTAAAGTGAGTTTGCCACATACCTGACACTGTCATGCTCTGTGAGGCGGAGATGCTCACTTCCATCTTCTTCTCCCTTTCATTGTGCCTCAGGTCCTTACTTACCTGAACGTGCTGCAGAAACACTTTGGGGAAAGAGTCCTGCAGCTCACTAACACCACAGGCTTTCACACCTTTATGACTGCTCTCAGTGGTGTAACTACAGTGCACATCCATCTCTTAGGCATTAGCGTGATAGATGTATTTTTCATGCTGCCATTAGGGCTGAAGTAGTATGCTGTGCAGGGCTTAAGTATGCTAATGTGCCCTCTCACACCTGCAGTTTCCAATTACCCCTAAGGAACAGAGCCAAGACTCGGTTTGCAGCCACCAGCAATAATACGAGCAATGGCAAAAATTGAGCAAGTCCTTTTGTGGAAAATTGGAAGGCAAAAAATAGGGAGGGGGGTCATTCAAGAGGTGCTTAGTGGGGGCATTAATACAAATCTGAGGGACAGTTGAAGGCAGGAAATGTGGGGATTTGCTATTTGCTTTTGCTATTTTCCTCATGATTTTAGACTATGTTCAGAACTGATCACTGTGACATTAAAACAAGTGGCTCGATGCTCTCCATTCAAATCTTCAGCAACAGTTGATCAGATATATGTTTTGACGGGGCATGGACACCAGGTCGGGCTCACTCAGCTGCTGGTTGTCCTGGCCCTTGATAGCAGGGAGGCAAAAAATCAATCACTTTCTTTGACAGCCGTCAAATCCAATCCACCCCCATTCCAAATGGGATGAAGGAATGCCGCACACTTAAAGGTGGGCACCTGGAGAAGTCCTGACAGGATTAGAAAGTGAGGAACACATGTTCATGTCTCTCTGACTTGCACTGCTGCTCCAGACGCGTTTCCTCTCCTTAGAACACCCCCCTACTCCATCTGCTTTTCCTTTTCTCTCCATTTTTAATCCACATCCCCCTCTCTTTCTCTTTCCTATATTCTCTAATGTGTGCTCACAAACTGAATATGTTTATGGGATGAGGAGGGGGGCACCAAATCCTTAGAGAGGACTTGGCAGTTGCTCCTCACCCTCTCGCTCCATTGCTTCGGTCCTCCTCAAATCCTATTTCACGGCGCCAAACATCCGCTCCCTGGGATCTCACAGCTCCCCGTCTCCAGACGCAGGTTTTAAGCCCCTGTCTTGGCACCCGAGCCGGGCATGGGGAGAAGAAGCCATGTGACGCGCATAAAGAGCCGCCAGAGATCCAAGCGCACCTATTCTCTTTACGCGTCCTGCCGCGTGCGCACAGCCAGACGCATCAGCTGATCTTCCGGCACGAGTCAAGAGGCCACGGAATTTCTGTCAGCTCATTTTCCCCATCAAGTCACACACACTCCAAACTTCACACGGCTTAACGACAACAAATTACCCTAAAGTGACCCCTGTTTTTATATATAATAAAGGACTGCAGCTGTAATTGCTACTCTTTGTTAATTTGCTCTCCCATGATCCAGAGTAAACTTTAACAGGCCTCCACTTACAGCTAATCAAAGCAGTTAATTAGTGACCAAATTGCCTGAATCTACAAGCGCAAAGGGCAGGTCAGTTTTGCACTATGGCCGCTAGATGGCACCAAATAACTACATTTCCTGCATTCCCTTCCTTCTCTCCTCCAGCCGGTTGGCTGGTTTACAAAAGCAACAAAACACAGGAGCTTTAGTGCGTCTGAAGTTACTCTTTATGTCTGCAATAAACTTGTAATGCAGTGAGATGAATTTCCTTTTAGCTTTAAGTACCTCATATCACGAAAACACGAGTTAAAAAAACAGTCAACAAAGTCTTGACCAATATTTCTCACACACACATACACTCACTGGCCACTTTATTAGGCACGCCTGTCCAACTGCTCGTTAATGCAATTTTCTAATCAGCCAATCACATTGCAGCACCGCAATGCATTTAGGCATGTAGACATGATCAAGACGATCTGCTGCAGATCAAACCGAGCATCAGAATAAGAAAGAAAGGTGATTTAGTAGACTTTGAATGTGGCTGTTGGTGCCAGATGGGCTGGTCTGAGGATTTCAGAAACTGGTGATTTACTGGGATTTTCACGGACAACCATCTCTAGGATTTACAGAGAATGGTTCAAAACAGAGAAAATATTCAGTGAGCTCCAGTTCTGTGGGCAAAGAAATGCCTTGTAGATGCCAGAACTGATGCAAAAACAAATGGCCAGACTGATGCAAGCTGATAAAAAGGCAACAGCAACTCAAATACCCCCTGGTTACAACCAAGATCTGCAAGAGAGAACGAATAACACATCTAACCTCAAGGCAGATGGGTTACAACAGCAGGAGAACACACCGGGTAACACTCCTGTCAGCTAAGAACAGGAAACTGAGGCTACAATTCACACTGGATCACCAAAATCATCCAATAGAAAATTGGAAAAATGTTGTCTGGTCTGATGAGTCTCGATTCCTGCTGAGATGTTCAGTTGTAGGGTCAGAATTTGGCGTCAACAACCATGAAACCATTGATCAATCCTGCTGGTATCAACGGTTCAGGCTGGTGGTGGTGGTATAATGGTATGGGTGATAAACACCGGCACACTTTTGGTCGTTTTTTACCAGTTGAGAATGGTTACAACCCCACAGCCAACGAAATTACGAAGAGTGCTGTGCCTAATGATGGTTCGAATGATTTACTTCTTGAATAAAACCACAAATATGATTTCTTAAAAGAACTTGGAGAGTGTTGACTCTTGCACCGACAAAAATCTCACATGTGCTGCAGCACCCTGGATGTTAATGCAGTTCTGAGGGTATCTACATATGCCACCTGAAGCCTCTGCACACCAGATGCCCTGCAGTTAGTCCATAGGTGTGCAGAATACAGAGCTGTGCATTAAGATTTAAGTTAAAGAACGTTGATTATATCAGAACATAAATAAAACCTGCGTGCAAGATTGTTAGCCTGAGCATTTAATATACAGCACTGTCTGTAAATGTCATTATCATCAGTCGTTTTATTATTAAAGACCCACTCCAGGGAAAATTGTGTTTTTAACATGTCCTTGTGGATTTTTTCTGATGATGGAGGACATGTTTAGTATTGTTAATATTATTAATAATTTATTTTTAATAATATTGTTCGCCATTGTTGTTGCACCAGCTGCAAGCTAGCAGGAGAGTGAAAACAGAGGGATGATGGGACAAAGGGGAAGGATTGTTCCTTGCCAACAGTCTCGCCCAAAACTCAAAGGTGAATCAAGCTCTGCTAGACTTTAGTAATTAATCACTATATTTAACGACTGTTACACTGTTAAGTGCGTCGTTTTTGTTTGTTTATTTTTCTTTTCTTGTTTGTTTTATCGTTTCTTTCAATCAATGCATTTCACTGTCTTAGTAATGAGTTTGATAATTCTGTGTGATTATTCTTTGTCTTGTACTGTCCAATTTATGCAGGAAATAAACCAACATATCAATCAATTTCTAACAAACTCCTTCCGCTCTGCAGAAACTTTGACCTCAGAAGACATTTTTAAAAAATGTTGGTTTTTTTTTGGCTACAAACAGCACAATCTTAATTAAAAGAGCACTGGGAACATTTTTTTAATTGATCAAAACATGATTGGAATGGGTCTTTAACAACATGACCAAAATATTTTACTTTGTAACAAGCACTGAGCTCAATTTTGAACCATTTAAAAATGGAAAAATTCAATGTCACATTTGCTTTGCAAGACTGATCAGCATTGCATTTTTAATAATATTTAATGAAATATCATTTTTAAAACCAGACATTCAAATGCTGTTGTAAACTAGAACTGCTGGGACTAGAAACAACTAAATCGTTGATTAGGCACATTTATCAAGAACAAGCAGAAATACTGAGGGCAATCGGTTCTATAAGCAGGTCGATGTCAACACGAGAGGTAGTTTGGCGCCTCATGTGTTAATATAATATGCTATCCACCAGATCTCAGAAGCAAAAAGCGAATAATGACCCAGTTCATCCACTCCGTGAAAATGGAAGCAGCCAGTCAAGTGTGAGAAAAACAGCAAGGGGAACATCAGTCTGTTGGCTCCAAATTGAGAAACAGTTTTGCCCCAGTTTGTTTAGAAATTAATTCCACGTGTCAACAAGAAAAGGCTGGAAAATTTTTTCAATCTGATTTGCTGTTGGATAGTGAAATATTAACAGGCCTCACAAAAAACAGTAATAATTGTGTGGATTAATTGCTTTTAATGCATCATAAATGTTTGATTGATCATGGCATATTCCATGAAAGCAACATTGTTGCCACAGCTGATAAACAGATGACACTTAATGGTGTTTTCCCAGACTGGCTGTTAGACTGAAGTGCCTCAGAATATTGAGCGATGGAAACAGCTGCAGCAGGCGTTAGCAGGTCAGTGCTGACGGAGCTGGGAGCCCATGCATTATTAATTATGTCTGCGTTAATTGAAAGTCTTAACTCTGCAAATGAAAAGTCTGGGGCAGACATCATGCATTGCTGCCCCTGCTGTCAGAAGATCTAGTCGTGGATGGATGTGCAGCTAATTTTAGGCGTTTGTGCTGATCTATAATCCAGTTTGGAATTTTACATTGTTGGACAGCAAATCTAAATGCAGCCTACTGCTATGCTGCCAAAGGAAATGCTTCAAAAACAGAATCATGTTTTTCACTTCCAATTCTAAAACTGATTCCAAATTACCTGGATTCAGACAGGTTTTCTCAAATCAATAATCCTTTATTGGTATTTATTTTTAATTCTGCTTTGATTTTCTTATGTGACCAGGGGCGTGTTTACCATCAGGCAAAGGTAGGCGATTGCCAGGGGCCCCCCACATTTTGGGGGCCCCAAGCTGAACACTACATAAAAATGTTTCAAATAATTTTCATGACAGATATTATTTCATTTAAAAACAATAAAATCACTGAAATGGCAAAAGACTGCTCATGTGAAAGTGTCTCATTCTCTCCCTGTCTCTCATGTATATTTTTGCCCTGTAAGAAGACGGTGTTGTAATAGCTCGCTTCATTTACATCATATCTTTCATTCACCCAGATTGCATTTAAATTAAGCAAAATTTGCCTTCAAATTAGGTCAATATTGTAAACCAGACGTGTCCAAAGTCCAGCCAGAGGGTCAAATGTGTTCAAATTTCCACCAGCCTGTGGGCTGGTTTCATAAAATCAATAAAGGTGACCCTCAGAACTTTATAGGAACCGTGTGAAGGACTTGTTGGTTGTGACTGGCTAAGTTACTACTTGACCTTCAAAGCCTTAAGGCCCAAACACATGAACAGAATGTATTTGTTTTTTAAACAAAACCAAGTTGTTTTCTACTTCTGGATAACGTAACTATTTGTGTTACTATCCTTTTTACATGTGCTGTAGCAATTCATATGAGCCCAGATTTCATCATGACTAAAGTTTTTTTCCGGACTTTTGTTTTAAATATGTAAGTAATAAGTAACTGGTTTTCAAATGTAAAATTCACAGAAATTTTGGTTAAAGTTTCAGGTTTATCTGTTATATGTGAAAAAACGAAAAGCATTCCTTTGCAAACATTTTCATTAAATAGTTGGATAGCACTGAATGTAAATATAAGGGTTTAAATATTGCAGGCCCTCACAGATTTTCACTTCATCAAATTTGGCCCTCTTTTCAAAAGAGTTTGGACACCTTTGTTCCTTAAAAATTGTTTTTCTCATTTAAATAAATTTCAGAACTGTTCCACAATTTTATTTTGTTAACCTTTTCCCTCCTTTACAATTTACTCTGATTTGCCTTTAAAACAATTTTCGAGGCATTGTTTGATGTCCACCTCTTTAGTGCAACCCCTGCTTCTTTTTTACAGACCTGTTTTCATTATATTACACAAGAATATCACAATACACTTGAAACTGAACAAAAACCTCAATTCTGAATAGTAAGTGTCATTTTTTTGTGCAAAAATGACAAAACTCTAGATTAAATTGTTTTTGTTTGTTTGTTTGTTTGTTTGTTGTAGATCTAAAGCAGGGAAATGCAAAGTATGACCCAATGTCCAAATCCGGCCTGTTAAGCAATTTAATCTGGCCTGCCAAACTGGAATAAATGATTTTACTGATCCTTAAAACAGTTTTATTTTCTCTTTAATTCTGGTGTCTTCCTATAGATTGGATAAAAAATAGATTGACCTTTCTATAGGTGCAGAAAGTTATTCTGCACTCATGTGGGGTTGGAAGATTTGTTGTTTTTCTGACGTTCATGTTTTCTGTGTTGGACAACGCATGAACGCAGCATTTCTCTAATTTGTCCCTAAAGGGACTTCAACCCATTGTTGCAGCTTGTATTTGCTCAAGGGTGGTTTCCCTCCATATGATTTTTTTTTCACATGGTTAAGAAGATTGCGTGCATAAGAATTGAAGTGGGAGTTGATAAAGGTGCAGATATGTTTTCTGGTTATTTTTCCAATATTGTCATGGGTATTGTGTTGAGTTGGTTTCAGCCAAAAAGCATTGGAGTTCAATGATGAGGCAGAGGTGAATCTGGGTTTTGGAATAGAGACTTTTCTTGCGTTTGCAGGGACCAGATGAATGAACTTTAGTGGAGGTGAGTTATATGAGGAGAGGAGTTTAATTTTTTGTTAGCAGTTCTTAATGAACTTGATGAAACCCAGCAACTGTTACAGATGTTTGCATGAGGTAGAAGTGGATCATTAATATTAGAAGATCTTATATCTTTATGGGTCATGATAAATCAATGCACATAGCCTGTGCTGCTACTGTATTCAGCTCTGCATAAAGGTAATTTAAATCACTTGTTATAAAGAACTCATTCATTTAATGCTTACATAGGAGCTTTAATTTCAATTCATTTTGATTTGGGATGATTGATTGATCAGTGTATTTTAAGTGATTTCAAAAACAAGGGAAAATAGACAAACAAATAGATATAACAAATCCTCGTTCTCATCAAAGATTGTTTTTTTCTGGATTTCAAGTTAGTTTTGTTTCTATCAATTTCAGATTTCACTTGAAACATCATGGAAGTGAGACAGATCTTAGTTTGGAAGAAATGTCTTTCTTGCTTTGTTTTGCTTGATTTTTTTCTACAGCTCAAGTTTTGGACAACACTCAAGTTTGTATTTTACATCAGAAAGCTAGAAGATTCTTTAAGGCTTTACGGTGAACCTGCTAATGCTACAATCAAGTTTAAAAATGTGTTGTATCTACATACATAACAGTATGACTTCTTGTTACTTAAGGATGCTTAACGACCTGAATTACTGTCAGTACGGTAAAAATACCTGATTATTAGTTACGAACTGGTTGATAACTAATGGAAAGTAAATGGTGTGGTCGAGTTGGGGTGGTATTATATAAATTCGCTTCCTCCCACTCCATTTCAAGCAGTCTGTCTTTCGATGCCTAGTTATCCTACGTTTGACACGTTTACGGATGTAAATCTTTGTCGATTGATTGTGTTACACGTGTGTTATTCTTGTCTGCTTGAAATAAACCATTTCCAAATCCAACCTGAGCTTTGCCTGACTCCTCATTTCAGCAGCTTCTTTAAAACCAAACAAACACAAAGAGCAGCTGAAGCACATTTGAGGAAATCTCTTCCGTTCTCCTTTCATGGTCATGCCAGCTCAGCTTCAGTATCAGAGTTCAGGAGCACAAACTGAGTCAAGAATGTTACTTTTGGCCTCCAGGCTCCAGTCTTCCAGTGAAACATGGCTGATCTGCAGGGTAGTGGTTTCTTCATCAGGGGGCAAAAGAGGCTGCTACACCCACACATCTGAGCCCTTCAAGCAGCTGAATAGGAGCCATGAGTCAGCAGAAGAAATCTGTCAGATGATGTGGAGCAGCTGCTGGGAGCAGTAGATAGACACTAGTGAGGAGGATTCGGTGGCTCCACCCATGCAGGGCGCCTAGGATGACAGCCGTGATGTCCATCAGTGTCAGCAGAGGGAACGCTGTGGCCTTCAACAGGATGTCCAGAGTTCTGCTTCTCTGTGAAGGTCATGTCCTCATCTGGCCATAGGCAGTTTATGATGTTTATGGTTGATGAGGAATGGAAGGTCTGCAAACACACAACAATAACACAATTGTCACTTCCATCAGATTTCTTCAAAACTCAAAGTCTCCATAAAAACATTGTCTATTACTAATAAAAGTGCATCAATCCTTCTTCTCCTCATGTTGGAGAGAGCTGCTCCTCTGTTCACATGGTGGAACAGGCTGAGGATGGAGCTGGGCTTGTCTGCTCCAACTTGGAAGCCAGTGTTCTGCAGCCATAACCCGTGCAAATGGAGAGCTGGTTAGAAAAAGAAAAGTCATTCTGTCACTCTGTCTTAGTGTGGAGGTTTCCAGTGGAAACCCCAAGATTTTTCTAAAGGTTTGTTTGTATCAGTCCATGTTTAACAACACCTGAGCTCCATCCTGATGACCGTTTGGATCCTTCTTCAGCAAACAGCTCCAACCTCCCCACCATGGCATCACTCTCTCCTGTGGAAATGAGTTGGTTCTTCTAGTAACTAATGACATCAGGACTTCAAGTGAAAATCCTAACACTCAGACTGAGGCTGTGCAGACATGCTCTGATTTGGCCTTCAAAGTGTTCCTATTTCCAGAAGATGAGAGAAACTCAGAGTTCATGGTTCAGAAACATGAGGAGGAGCTGACCAGGAGGGAGAACTTCCTGAGCGTCTGGTCTTCCCTTCAGGAAATCTGCTGATGAACCAAATGAGATGGAAAATGGTTGATTTAACCAAAGATCTGAGCTGCACTGAGCATCTTTCTCCTGACACTGTCCTACTATGGTGGAAAAGTCTGTGTTGGATTCCATAAACTGTCATTCCTAAGTTCATGTTAAAACATTAAACTAAACTAAACACAATGAACAATCTATTGATAAAAACTCTAATAATATAAAAATTGTTCAATGTAAATTTAAACTGGAAGAGAGTTAAAAAGAAAATGATTATTCCAAAACTCTAACATGAAACTATGCATTCCAAAACACTGAACAGTTGAATCTATAAATTATAAAGAATAAATGTCAATTGTTCATTACAAGTTAAAACAAGAAAAAAGGTATCCAAGTTCACATATTGGTGAACTGCATAGTGGAGGACAGGAGCACCCGGACACAGTCGTTTGGCTGGACTTTCCTCTTGGGCTCCAGACCTTCTCTCAGGCTCATCGGCTCTCTGTAACAGACATGAATGCAGCTGAAGGATGAGTTCTAGTTACTTCAGTAACCTCTGGAACATCAGGGGTTTGTGTGGTTTTTGTCTAGAATTCTCATTTTTGCATCAATGTAGCATATATAACATGTTGAGACATCTGATGTCATACTTACGTAACTAATGAACAATCGGATCATCAAGGCTTTTGGTGAATGTATTCTCTATTCATGTGGTCTATCACACGTTTTCCCACCAGCATGAAGCAAAGCTCAGTCTTTGTTGTTCATTCCGCTTGTTGAAACCATTTGGATCGGTCCAGTTCTCCCAGGTTTTTTTTATTATTATGGACTTGTTCAGTTAGGATCCATCAGGTCTTGTGTTGTCTTCCTATTTCTTCTCCAAGCTGTTTGAATGTGGCTTTTCTTCTTAAGGATGTGGCTTGCTCTTTTCTATCTCCCAATTGTTCTTGATTCCTTTATGTAGACGACTCAGTCCTTTAGTTTTTCTTTTAAAATGTTGATTTTTAGTTTTGATGTTATCAGCTGTACAATAACAAGTGATGTTGTTTTGTCTTATTTGTATATTAGTGTTTAGTTTAGAACGGGGTGGGCAGACTACAGCCCATCAAACTATTTAATCTGACCTGCCAAACTGGAACAAAATACATTGATAATCTTTAGTAAGGTTTTGTTTCCCTTATACTTCTGGTGTGTCCTAGATGGTACATAACAAATTCATTGATAGATGCATCTATAGGTGCAGAAAGTTATTCTGCATTTTTGTGACGTTGGAAGATTTGTTGTTTTTCCGATGTTGCGTGTTTTTTGAGCCGGAAAATCATTTTTCCGAACATTCCAACACCACTTGAACACAGCATTTCTCTAAGTTTAAGTTTTTCCCTGAGGGACATCAATCCATTAGTGCAATTGATGAAAGAGGAACCAAAGTCACAAACTTTAAAATAAAAAATCCAAAATATTGATTTTCCAGCAAAATTACAATATGTTTTCATCAATGGTTTTTTTTCTCTTTTAAGATGGATTACAATGAACGCACGCATCTGCTCCTGATACAGACTGTCACAAATATTCAAAACTAATAACAGTTTTTGAAACCTTCTGTTAAATTTTGGATGAAAACTGTACTAATGGTGGGTTAGCTTTACATCACAATACACACCCTATGTAAATGACAAATACACCAGTTAGTGCAAAGACTATTAGGGCTTAAATTCTACAAATTTCTTGTTTATATAATGGACAAATGTTTGCTGTAAAACAAACGTGAAGAAATGCAAAAAAAAAATTCCTTAAAAAATTTTGGTAATACCATTGTGGACAAGCTTTTGAGACAATTACTACAAGGAAATGTTTTTCATAACTTTCAATCGGAATTTTACATCTGTTTCCTCCTTGAGAACAAACTGCTCCCATTGTGTCAACTTTGAAAGCAGTATTCTTCAGACTACATGTTTCTGATCCTTTCATGGATGTTCAGCAGGATGTAAACCAGAGCTCAGCTTTTCAGAACTCTCCAACTGGTCAGTCATTCTTGAGGGTTTTTTAAAAATTATTATTTGTGTTTTTATTGTGGGAAGACTTACGTCCTGCAACACACTTTTTCACACGAGACACCACATTTGGCACCAGAATGTCCGCAGATTTCCTGTGCAAGAAGCAGCAAAGCAATCCCAGACCATTACCAGCCTCCTCCATGTTTTACTGCTGTAGGAAAAGTGTTCTTTTCATTTTTGCATCACACAGCAGACGTGTGTTGTAAAAAAAAAAACCTCCAGTTTGGTCCCATCTCCCAAAAAATTAATAATAATAATAACTGTGGCCTGACTATCTGGAAACACTTTAAAACATTTAAAGCTACGTGTTTTTGCGTTTAAGAGCTTAAAAGGAACCGTTTCAAGGGAAAAAAATAGTGCGCATGCGCTGTTCAGTCATCTGACGCGCGCGCTGAGGACACTTCGCAGCAGCAGTACACCGAGGGCCACCGTTTCTTTCCACAGATAGCCGCGTACAACCCGCGCGCCTGTTAAGAGAGTTCGTTTCACGGACGCTTGCGGACACGCAGAACCAAAGGTTCGGGGAGAATTCTGCGGAAATGTCACCGACGACTTGAGAGACCCGCTGGTTTCGGTCGCTCCCGGGAGAGAAGGAGGAGGCGGGGGGATGCCATGAAAATCAGAGCAGGCGAGTGACTGAGAGACCGCTGCTCCTCGCTCATCACGGAGACGGCGGCGGGGATGCTGAGAGATGGATACGAGCGGACACAGCCACGTTAGGTAGCGTTTACGAGGACTCGGAGGGAGCTCGACGTCTTTCGCACAACTTTGGGTCGCCGGCGGAGCTCGAAGAAGGATGGATTTCAGCCGGCTCCGGAGGATCATCACCAGATACGTGAGGGCCACCGTCTGTCAACACTCGTCTGTGTCGCTCTGGGATGTGCCGACAACAGGAGACGGTGCCGCGTCTGGGTCCAGCCTGTGTAGCAAATAGATTTTTGAACGTTACTCAGACAGCGGGGGTTGTTGTTTTTGGTGGTGCTGGGTGTCCATGTGGCATTTGGTCAGCTTTTGGTTGGATGTGTGCAGCTGAATGGAGAAGGTACCAGGCTCTACATGTAGTAGAGACCGCTGAATGTGCGAACCAACCCAGCTGGTCCATTTAAGGGACCCACGCGCGCACAAACTGTCCTGATGGCGTTCCAGACGCACCGTTCTGCAGAGGACATAAATCCCAATTAGGGCTCATAGAAAGGAGAAGGCCTGCAGAGACTGTTCCGTTGACCAAATTCTCTGATTTGTATTGCAGTGAAGGAACGAATTCAGCAGTTTTCTGGTCAGAAAGTGCCCCCCTAATAATTGACAATCAAGTTTGTGTGGAAGCAGGAAATTGTTGGAACTTCGTTGGTTGCTCTTGTTTAATTAATTGGGTCTTTCATCAGCATACTTCGATTGTCTGAACAGGAACTGCTTGTTGGTGGGTGGCACAATTGGAGCAAAAAGTGTCTTTAAGAACGCATATGTCAGGCCTGGAGAAACCTTTTAGTAAATCACCATGCTTGCACTTTGCAAACCGACCGATCCCATGGCTCAGGTGCTGTAAAGGTTATCAATCCTGTTGTTTACATATGTGTTCAATTTGATCTTTGCTTCAGTAGAACTAAAATCACAGCAACTGGTTGGTAAGCAGGGGGAGTGAAGAAAGTGGATGTTGGGTATTGATCACGGCCCTCATCCTTCCCCCCATTGCTACTGACTCAGGCGAGATATCAGGTGGAGCTGGGCTATATGGACAAAAAATAAAATATCCGATTTTTTCACATTTTTTAGCCAATGGTGCTCTCACCGGACAAGCAGACTTATCCCTCTTTTTCTAATGTTTACCAGCACTACATGGTGCAAAATGTCAAAGCGGTGCAAATCTCGTGAATTTTACTCTAGATTTTTTCTTTCACAGATTTGTTCCCTTGTATGACTGACTCGTTGTCATGGATAGCCAGCCTGGTACAAACCGCAATTAGTAATTTCTCTTCCATGATCCATTTTCAAACAGTTGGGACTTCAATTAATTAAAAGGGAACTATCTGTACATCACTACCAAATCTGAGGCCCAGATTGATCAAAGTTTGACCTGGTTTAACTTTCAAGTGCACGTTTTGTACGGATTTACACACATTTACATAGCCTCTTCATTTGGAAGTGGCAGCTTGATCTCGCTTTGCCAAGGGTGGTGGGAACGTAGCTTTATGGTAGTTGAAAAAGCGTAAACATTGGAGCTAAAGCTGAGTTGTTAAAAAGTTAATGGTCCTACATAATAAAGCAAATATTACATCATGAAAAGTGATTAAATTAAAAAAAAGTGAGGAGTTCAATCCTTCATAGATGGATAGAAATGGTTTGCTCCCCATAAGGTCACAACTGAAATGTTTCCCAGCTCAACTGAATTATTGAATGTACCAGCTCCACTAAATAATGCACTCATGTCTCAGTCAAATCTTCTTTAAACCAAGGGAGCAAATTTGAGGCATTTTGAATGGTGCAAGTTGCCTGAGTAGGTCATGTGGTGCATATGCCACATTTGTCTGCTGACTCATTCCTCTTTGTGCCAGAGTAATTTTCTGGTCGTAATAGTGATGGAGTGATGCCATTGGCGGACACAACTCATGAGAATTGTATGAAATACTTTACTCTAGGGCGTCCAAAATGAAACAGTTCATGTCAGGTTTTAAAAGCCAGATGAAATTGTAGACATGCAGACACTAGATGGATAATCTCTGACATCATCACTCATTAGATTCTGCATGGCTACAATGAAGCCTGAAAGATACTTTAAAAGAAGTTAACTCTAACCAACTCAGCAATGTTCCAAAAAAACAAAGCAAGCGGTTAAAATGTTTACTTTTTGTGTAAATACTGACTTTTTAATGGGGGTTAAAGAAGAATGCCTCCCTCATATGCAACCAGCTTCCAGTGGCCATCAGTGG
>BSAI01000005.1:5999813-6070511 GCA_036245035.1 Adrianichthys oophorus
ATACAACTTCCAATGAATACGTTGGGTCCATTCACTGTTGCTCTTCCAGTGTCTAATACTTTAGTTTCTAGAGCGACTTGGTCAAATGGAAGTCTACTTTCAGCCCCCAGAACTGCAGTTCAGACTTTGCTTTGATTATTTTATCTTCAAAATCAGACCAAAATCAACACCTCATCTGTCATTTAAGAATGATTCTATTTTTTTCCTTTGACAGACAGTGTTATACAAAATGTACAGATATGAAGCGATGACCAGGAGGACCACTAAGATTCTTCAGCTACCACCCTAAATTACACCTGATGGTTGTAAAAGAGGCTGTGTTCTATAGTGATCGTTATGATACTTAATGCCATTCAAGAACATAACATCAATGCTGTTGGTCCTCATATTTACATTACTGCTATAAATGGTCTTTTTCCAACATCTTGAACTCATGTTTAATGGGGCATGTTGGGTAGACAGTGGCTGTAAGAGACAAAAATCCATCAGGTTTGCATTTCTGCCAGATTGGTATTCATAGAAAGTATCTTTCTTGTGTTTTGTTTGTACGTAAAGCACTTTTGTTTTTGTGTAGCATGGTGCTGTTTATACTAGGAACAACTTTTTGACATGTATGGCAAACTGACAGGAAATGCATAATAGTTGAAGGTGGGTTTTTTTTTAGTGTGAATTGCAGTGACGGGGAGAAGGAGACAGGAGAGGGAGGGAAGAGAAAAGTAGCACAGCTGGATTAAAGACTTACATAACTATTGGATCACAGAGAGTTGAGAGAGAGGAACCTGGGATGTCAACTGAATACAAATGTTGTCACCTCAAGGTATTCTCAAATTCAACCTTTGTTTTTTATTTCAGGTGTTTTGGTGATATGCTTCATTAGGCTTTGGGTGGCTTTTGTCACTACAGTTTGTGCACATCATGAAGGGGCTGAAGCGCTAACTTTTTTAATGTCTTGTAGACCAAATTAATGGAAAATATGTCTTCTCTTTGCATCCTGGGGGATTTTTACAATCATTTGTATTTGATAGAACACATACTTTTATCTCAATATCTGCTCCCTCATCTTATCACTGTTGTTTTGATCAGTTTTTTAAATTTGTCTTCCTTAAAACAGTGCTTGCTAAGCCTAGAAAAGGTCACAATTGAACATGTAACAAGCTAAGACTTTAGAGATGCTACAAAAATAATCTTACCTTGTATTGGATTCTTTTTCCTTCAAGTCCAGCATTGGACATATTAAACCTTCAGTCTATAATGAAACTTTGGTATATTCTTGTTTCTTTGAAAATGCTCCACTATAGAAAACATTGCAGCATGTTGCTATAGTGATCAATACGTAGAAGGAGCTAGGTTCTTCATTTCGAACTGATCAAGGTCTGAAAGTATCCATTTTGTGTGAATTGTTAAATAACGTTTACCCATGATTAGTTTAGATAGTTTTCTAATATGTTTTGTTACCAGGTTCCTCAGTAAAGGTTTACTTATCAGAGAAAATGACAAATATTGAGACTAAAAGCTTTGAAATCATAAAACTCAGTCTAACTTCTTTTACCGTAGTTTTCCTGAATGTGTGAATTATTAAGATTTTATGTACATTCATCCAGGTTAACTAGTGAGTTGTTTATAGTCGTACCACTGAAAAAGATGAGACATCTGTAATATTCATTATAGTTACACTTCAACTGTGAGAAACAATGTAAAAAAACCAATTAGGGAAGTCACATTGTTTGAATTTTAAATAATTTATTTGTGTAATGGTGCAGAAAATAAGTATTTGGTCAATGACAAAAGTTCAGCCTCAAGTAATGTAACCATAGTAATGATAGAGGTCAACCGTTTACAGTAAATCTTCACCAGGTTCTCACACATTGCAGGTGCTATTTTGGTCCATTCTTCCACGCAGATCTTTTCAAGAGCTGTGATGTTTGAGGTCTGTTGCTGGGCAACACACTTTTATATCCGTCCACAGATTCTGTATTGGATTTAGGTCTAAAGACTGGCTAGACCACTCCAGAACCTTAAAATGCTTTTTACATAGCCACTCCTTTGTTGCCTGGATGATGTGTTTGGGATGATTGTCAAGCTGGAAGATCCAGACATGTTTCATCTTCAATGCTGTCACTATTTGAAGAAGGATTTTGCCCAAATCTCACCATACGTGGCCTCATTCATATAATATGGATCAATCATCCTGTCGCCTTTGTAGAAAAGCAGCCTAAAGCATAACCCTACCCCATGCTTCACAGTGGTTATGGTGTTCTTGGGATGCAACTCACCCTTCTTACCCCTCCAAACACTATGAGTGGCGTTCATACCATAGAATTCCATTTTGGTTTCATCTAACCACACAACATTCTCCCAGTCCTCCTCTGGATCATCCAGATGGTCTCTGGAGAACTTTAGCCAGACCTGGACATCTCCTGCTTTAAGCAGGAGGACCTTTGGAGCTCTACTAAGATCTGAATCCATGACAACTTTGTGTGTTACCATAGTAGCCTTTGTTACTGTGGTCCCAGCTCTATTCAGATCATTGACCAGTTCCCTGTGTAGTTCTGAGCTGTTCCCTCGCCATTCTCTAGATCACAGTTTTATCACAGTCTTATGCAGGAGATCAGTCTTGTCCCTGGTGTCCAAAGACAGCTATTTGATCTTGGTCATGGTGGAGAGGTTGCAGTCTCACAGTTTAAAGTCCAATCATCTTTTGGTCTATTGTAAAAGCTTTCCCATTGGTCTTTTAATTATGATTATGACCTTTTTAAGCAAAAAAATGGTGTTGTATTCTAGAACTTAGTGGTTGCAGAGTGGCATTCCATCAGAAATTTGCGTCTGAGTTGTGGACGGGCCTGTTGATGGGGAGTACACCTTCGTTCATATCCTATCATCTCTTTGTTTACAACCTCTCTTGCTAGCTTACAGCCCCTCTGCATGTGGATGCATGGGAATGGAGCAGAGCAGGGAGCTTGTGGCTAGCCGATTGTAGTTGTACGTAGAAATAACAAGCTTTTTCAAATGGCATTTTTTCGTCTGCTACTGATTCACCACAGGTTGAATAAACACAGAAACAAGACAAATTCTTGATAAACAAGACAAAATTCTTGCTTAATTTTTAGGAACTTCTTTTTTTCTGCACTACTATCCAAACTAATTCTATAATTTCATTTTTTTTACTTTCTATTTCTCATAGTTAAAGTTTGTTCCGATGACAAACATTGCAGACCCCTCACCCCTTCCTTTTAAACAGGACAATTCGCAGAATCTGTGACTTTTTTGCTTCACTGTGTATATCTAATTAAATATTAATACATCCCGTGCTGACATGTGGAATGCATTGAAATCGTGCTTGTTTCAAAGAAATTTAATCTTTGAGTTGTTAAGAAATCTGTGGTGAACATGTCGAGCACTCCTGTTATGCAGTATGGCGGGACAGTGGAGGTAGTGCACAAGGTTGTTTGATCAGACCAGTTAATGGTGTATAACTTTTATTACATCTCTATGAAAGGAAGGATCTACATCATGGCAATGTACTGATTGAAGATGCGTGCATCCAAACTGCTCTAAGATTTTGCTGAGTAAAGCTTCTGCAAGTGTATGTACATAAATATGCAATAGCATAGCTATAAATACTTCCATGTTTTTTTTTTTAAAGCAGCATTTTTCCATTCTAGAAACAGCAAGCCCTCTGCAAGTCTCTTTGTGAACTCAGAGTTCACAAAAATGTACTGTGGAGCCTGCATCCCAGTGCTGACGGAAACATAATAGGAGAAGCTGCGGTGTTGGGATATTTGGTTGTTTACGAATCCATTGTGCCACTGCTGATGATTGATGATGGAAAGCCAGCCTTTTGTCAATAAAGATAAAACCTTCACCTAAAACTAACCAGCAAACCACATACTGTAGTTTGATGGAGCGGTTTAGTTAAAGTGGATCGTTGGTACACAGGTTTTTATGGATCAGTAATTAATAATGATCAGATTACTACTTCAGATACAGCGAATACGTTTTTTTTTTTAGCTAAATGAATTTGTGGTTCCCAAAAGCCAAGTTCCATGACCGGGGTTTAGGCCGCCGAGGCACTCGCCCTCGACTGCCACCCAAACCACATCGCACCGGCCCCTTCTGAGCTCTCCTGCAGGTGGTGGGCCCACTGGGGAGTGATCCCACGTTGATCGTTCGGGTTTTACCCGACCGGGGCCCGTGGGAGGAGCCCCGGCCACCAGGCGCTCGCCTGCCAGCCCCAACCCCAGGCCTGGCTCCAGGGTGAGGCCCCGGTAACGCCAATCCGGGCGACACAACTGGATCTGTGATGTTTATTTTCATAAAGGGGTTTGTGAACCGCTCTTTGTCTGGCTCGTCACCCAGGACCTGTCTGCCATGGGAGACCCTACCAGGAGCCGAAGCCCCAGACAGCATAGCTCCTGGGATCACTCGAGCACTCAAACCCCTCCACCACGTTAAGGTGCCGGTTCATGGAGGGGGTACCAAGGGAGGCTGGTAACATTGAGTCTGAATGGACCATGTTCTCCACCTCCATTGTCTCTGCTGCTGTTCGGAGCTGTGGTCGCAAGGTCTCTGGTGCCTGTCGTGGCGGCAACCCCCGAACCCGTTGGTGGACACCGGAAGTAAGGGATGCCGTCAAGCTGAAGAAGGAGTCCTATCAGGTCTGGCTGACTTGTGGGACTCCAGAGGCAGCTGACAGGTATCGGCAGTCTAAGCGAGCTGCGGCTCAGGCTGTAGTAGAGGCAAAAACTCGGTCCTGGGAGGAGTTCGGTGAGGCCATGGAGAAGGACTATCGGTTGGCCTCGAAGAGGTTCTGGCAAACCGTCCGGCGCCTCAGAAAGGGGAAGCAGCTTTCTGCAGGCACCATTTTCAGTGCAGGTGGGGAGCTGCTGACTTCGACTGGGGACATTGTCGGGCGGTGGAAGGAATACTTTGAGGATCTCCTCAATCCTGCTGACACGCCTTCTCTTGAGGAAGCAGAGGCTGAGAGCCTTGGGGTGGGGCTGTCCATTACCCAAGCTGAAGTCACAGAGGTAGTTAACAAGCTCCTCTGTGGCAAGGCACCGGGAGTGGATGAGGTCCGCCCTGAGTACCTCAAGTCTCTGGATGCTGTGGGAGTGTCTTGGTTAACACGTCTCTGCAGCATCGCGTGGCAGTCAGGAACAGTACCACTGGACTGGCAGACAGGGGTGGTGGTTCCCCTTTTCAAGAAGTGGGACCGGAGGGTGTGTTCCAACTACCGGGGAATCACACTCCTCAGCCTCCCTGGGAAAGTCTATGCCAGGGTACTTGAGAGGAGAGTCCGGCCGATAGTCGAACCTGAGATCCAAGAACAACAATGCGGTTTCCGCCCTGGTCGTGGAACTGTGGATCAGCTCTACACCCTGTCCAGGGTGCTGGAGGGTTCGTGGGAGTTCGCTCATCCTGTCCACATGTGTTTTGTGGATTTGGAGAAGGCGTTCGACCGTGTGCCCCGTGGTGTCCTGTGGAGGGTACTTTGGGAGTATGGGGTCCGGGGAGCCTTACTCAGGGCTGTCCGGTCTCTGTATGACCAGAGCAGGAGCTTGGTCCGCATAGCTGGCAGTAAATCAGACCTGTTCCCAGTGCATGTTGGACTCCGGCAGGGCTGCCCTTTGTCACCGGTTCTTTTCATAGTTTTTATGGACAGAATTTCTAGGTGCAGCCAAGGTCCGGAGGGGGTCTGGTTCGGGAACCACAGGATTTCCTCTCTGCTCTTTGCAGATGATGTTGTCCTGTTGGCTTCATCGAACCAGGACCTCCAGTATGCATTGGAACGGTTTGCAGCCAAGTGTGAAGCGGCTGGGATGAGGGTCAGCACCGCTAAGTCTGAGGCCATGGTTCTCGACCGGAGAAAGGTAGTTTGCCCTCTCTGGGTGGGTGGAGTGCTCCTTCCCCAAGTGGAGGAGTTTAAGTATCTTGGGGTCTTGTTCACGAGTGAGGGAAGATCGGAGCGTGAGATCGACAGGCGGATTGGTGCTGCGTCCACCATTATGCGGTCGCTGTACTGGTCCGTCGTGGTGAAGAGAGAGCTAAGCCAGAAAGCAAGGCTCTCAATTTACCGGTCGATCTACGCCCCAATACTCACCTATGGTCATGAGCTCTGGGTCATGACCGAAAGAACGAGGTCCCGGATCCAGGCGGCTGAAATGAGCTTCCTCCGTAGGGTGGCTGGGCGCTCACTTAGAGATAGGGTGAGAAGCTTGGTTACCCGGGAGGAGCTCGGAGTAGAGCCGCTTCTCCTCCAAATTGAGAGGAGCCAGTTGAGGTGGCTCGGGCATTTAGTTCGGATGCCCCCTGGACGCCTCCCTAGGGAGGTGTTCCAGGCATGTCCCACTGGGAGGAGGCCCCGGGGAAGACCCAGGACACGCTGGAGAGACTACGTCTCTCGGCTGGCCTGGGAACGACTCGGGGTCCCCCCAGAGGAGCTGGAGGAAGTGGCTGGGGAGCGGGAAGTCTGGGCATCTTTACTTAGACTGCTGCCCCCGCGACCCGGTCCCGGATAAGCGGAAGAAAATGGATGGATGGAATTTGTGGTTGGGAACAAAGAGCAACAAATAATGACAACTGAGCCTGTGAAAGAAGATTTGTTTAAAAACTAGGATGTCTAAAGAGAAGTATTTTTGAAAGAGTGATAGGAGGTCAACTGTGGATGTGATGTTTGAGTTGGAGATAAAAGGAATTTGCATTTAAGATTTAAATAATACTAGTTTTTATTTTTACTTTATTTGTTTTAATGCATTTTTGCTTGTTGTGCTTCAGCCTTCCTTCTCACTTTCCTATTTTACAGTGACTCTCAGGGTCATGTTGCACACATGAGTGTTTTGGACGGGTCTCCAATTTGCTGCCACTGTTGGCCACATGTCTATTTTTATTCCACTGTCAAGTGCCTGTTGAGCAACAGATGATAAGTTTAGATCTATGAGTCAGACTCTTTCCTATGGACTAACTAGTTCTATCTTTATCAAATTAAAGCCTTCAGTTTAAAAAAATAATAGAATTCCTGCTTGCTTCTGTTGCTCGCAAACCGTAATTCATGAAAATGGGTAGCAAAAAAAACCAGAAAAGACTTAAATTTCACAATCAGCACACCATCCAAATCAGAAGCAAATACTTGACAAGAGCAGTTTTTACAGGAACAGGAAAAACCATAGACTACAGTTGTGTTGTGCGTTAACCCTTTAACACCAAAGCTGTAGCTCCATCATTTACATTCTTTGGACTATCATAACTCTACCATAATTAAACTAATTAAACTCAATCCAATGAATCTGCTCTTTGTTTCAGCCTGTTAGATTTTTAAGCATTTCCAATTTTTATTTTTTTGTTGTAGGAGCATGCTAAAAGGCTTTTTAAATGTTTCAATTCACAAAGAAAGGTTGAAATGCTGACTTCATGCAGAACCTTAAGTCAGCAGAATAAAACTGGAAGCAAATCTTAGTTAAATAGTGCACTCTGTAAAACATAATTGTCCATTTTTTTCTCAGTGTGTTGGAGAGGAAACCTGGGTAGGGAGTCGAACAGTCTATATTGGACATAAAGAACCCCCTTCATGTGCTGAGGCTTATATGCCTCAGCATTATCCTGACAACCGCATCGTCTCCTCCAAGGTAAGCAAGCCTCAGCTGATCAGTTTTTATGACACTAAAACAATTTCATAACTTTCAAAGTCGACCCAACTTTCTAGTTTTGCTTGTCAAGCTTTAGACAAAAAAATCTTTTTTAAATGTTTGCTGTTGTCGACAGTTGTGTTTGAAAAGTCTTTTTGCTTTCCCTCTTTCCCAAAGTACACTTTTTGGAACTTCATCCCAAAAAATCTTTTTGAGCAGTTCCGGAGAATTGCCAACTTCTACTTCTTGGTGATATTTTTGGTCCAGGTAAGTTTCCTATTCCCGTTTGAAGCATCCACAGCAGGGGTGTCAAACTCCAGGTCTCGAGGCCCGACATCCTGCTGGTTTTCCAGAAGTCTTTCCTTATCTGTTGCTGATTACCTGGGTTGGATTTTTTTATTTTTTTTTATTTTTTAGAATTAGAAGCTTAAATGATAATCTGGTTGGAAAATATGTAGGACACTGGCCCTCGAGGCCGGGAGTTTGACATCCCTGATTAACAGTATATGATGATTGCAAATTATTTTTTCAAATATCTACATTCAGAACCCTGGAAAACATCATCCTGCCACACCGCCACTTCTCAGAGTTGAAGCTCAGCTGATTTACCAGCTAATGTTATAGTCCTTCAGTATTTGATCAGTACAGTGCCTCCATCAGCTCCCTGTATGAAGTATTTCACTGTAGCAACCTTCATCGGAAAATAGTTTAAAGACAAAAGAGAAGCTTTTGGTTATAACAATAGATTCAGAGAATTGCTTCAGTTTCCCATTCAACTTCTCCCTTCTGGGGTCGCCACAGCAAATCTCCCCACGATTCACACATGCGGTTTGGCTTTAGTCTTGCAACAATTGCCCTTTCGATCAGGACGGTATTACTCAGACGAATGGAAACACTGGAAAGTCCCATTATGTTGTAATCATTTTAACTCCTGATACCGGGCGGTTACTTATCCAAGAACTAACTGGGTCTAACCCTGCTCAGCTTTAAGATCAGCTCTGGCATGTCCAAGTGGCACAGCCATAAACTATGATTGTTTTACAGTCTCCTGTTCTGCTTATGTTGTTCTCAACAACATAAGCCTCATCACTTCTGCGTTTTAGTCTCCCATCTTATTTGTTTTCTATTTGATGACGAATGTTTTGAGATGAAGCAAATGTAAAAACAGATGCTGCATTGTTATTGGATAAGCCATTCTTTTAATATATAGCTATGTCCTTTAATGATGTAACATGATAACTGACAAATTGTTCCTTTATAGCAACACTCTATTTGAATCCACCAGCATCTTCTGATGAGTACTTACCTTCAGTCTGCAGCTGACTTTGTTAACCTTTCGATTTCCAGCTGACTGGCTTTGAAAATACATTTATAAAATTAGAACATTAGACATGTATCAACTGGACTAATCATTTCTGATGTTACCCTGAGCAGCAAAGCAAAGCCACATTGAATAGAGTTTACTCTGCTACCACTAATTTATCAATGTTATGAAAATTGGCAATTTGACCAATTCTAGGATTTCATCCACCTGTCACCATGACAATAGCCAAATATGAGTTCTTATTGCATCAAAACAGCTAGCTGGTAAAGACAAATCAGTGCCCCCACAGTTTTCATTTATAGAAAATAAAGCAATAGACATCAATAGATGTTGATTTTTTTTACACAGTGTATATAAAATACAATTATATGTTTACACTATGTAAAATACACTTATTTTGGTGTAAATGTAGTACTGCAATTTTAAGCTGATCTTATTTGACCACCTCCCCCCTCTCCTGTCTGTTGTTGCTCAACCCCCCATCCTCATTGTTCTTTTATTTCCTGCAGCTTATCATTGACACCCCCACCAGTCCAGTCACCAGCGGTCTGCCCCTCTTCTTTGTCATCACTGTCACCGCCATAAAACAGGTATAACATAAACATATCTGATGAGTCTCAGGCACCTTGATTTTTCCTCTGACAACCTATCAATCCAGCTTATTTCCAGAGTAAACGCATGCTCCTGCTGACCAGCTCAATTCTCTGTACATAAAAATTCCTTTCCCTGTGAGAGGACATGTCATTGAATATGTCTGGTGATGTGAGAAATGTGATAATGAATGCTCCCTTCTGTTAATCACTTCAGGGTCCTGTTCCCCTCTTCCGTGTTGCAGAACAGAGAGATGTTGTACTATCGAAGCTGGAAAGAACACTCGAGCTACAGAGACATAAATCAAAACTATAAGAGTCACCTTCAAATCTTGAAAAGAGCTTGTTTAGCAAGTAAAGGAAGTGCCATGCTAATTAATGAACATGTTTGACCAGCAGCCCCCATTTGCTCTAAGTTCTGGCCCTAACATTCAAAGCAAACACTTGTACACTGCAGTTTCCTTCATCTTCTCTTTACAGTGAAGTTTATTGTTTCTTTTTTGCTGTAACGCTCTCAGGGCTATGAGGACTGGCTGAGACACAAAGCTGACTGCTCCATGAACGAGTGTCCAGTGGATGTGGTGGAGCAGGGGACGGTGGTGAGGACACAAAGTCACAAGCTACGGGTAAGAATGGCCTCATTAGAGCAGCAGTACCTGAGGCCACAAAGTAACGCTGCTGCATTGCTCACTTTTTCTATAAATGTCCCTTCGACTTCTCCCCTTCTATTCCCTGCGGTGCTCTAACTTTTTCTCTCTTGGCTCTCTTCTGTTTTTCTAGCCAATTATTTGCACTCAAACTGCGATAGACCGTCCTTTAGTGCACCGCAAAAGAGAATGACCAAGGGTGATGTGCTTCATGATATGTCTGGTATTTTACACTGATGTTCTTTCATGTAATTCTGATGGAAAAGCAGGACTTTTTTAGTTTTTCTGTCTCATTCCTACACATCCTCACTCCCAAGTCGTCACATATTGACGCATAGGTAAGGACCCTACTCTTTGACGCTTTGGGTATCCCCAATTCATTGTTTTTTTACATGCCGACTGTTCAGTTTAATTTAGGGGTCCAGTCGTTTTGTTGGACATGGTACCGAACGTGAACCGAACCTCGGGACACATTCACTACCTAGCCCTTGCTTATAAATTGGTAACTGGTAGATGGCTAAAGTTTACCCTTTTAGAAATCTTGTCCAGTTTTAATTTTTTTAATTGATATTTGGACATGAATTTAAATATAATTAAATGTAATTCTGTTTACTTATAAAGTAGTAAGTGAAAGAGCTCCAAAAAACATTTGAACAACCTTTGTTAATAAAAATGATGACTAAACTCAGTCCTGGTAATTCCAATACAGTGGTCCTGTGGCTGTTTTGTAGATTTTTTTTAGTATGATTTAGTACAAAAGGCAATTTTTTTAACTAAAGCGCATTGTGTTCGTCATCCTGATTGCCCGTAGACCATCTACAATGTCGTCTGTGCCTTGTCTCCTGGACGCAATACATAAAGTTTGCCATAATTTCATGAATAAATGATTACTAGCAGATCTTTGTTTTCGTTCTTTAAAACAGGATATATTCTCTAAGAGAATTTGGACTTTGAGATTTAAAACAAGAGAAAAAAGTTTAAACTGTTAATGTCTATCTGAGAAAAGTTTAAGTATATAGTAAGGGGTTTTACAACCTTATGGTGTTTATAGTAGTTGTAAAAAAAGTAAAGTTTACAACTAAAGAAATAAGGTAGTCATTTCAGCAGTTACAGAGCAGGAAGCAGACAAGGACAAATTCACCAAACATCTGTTTTAGAAAAGAGATATGTTTGTGATTTTATTGCAGATTTTATTGGTGGAACTATGACTGACATTTCACCTTGATAGGAAAATCATAGAACCGGAATAGATACCAGGCCCTTTAAGAATGTTTTTTGTTCTGTATTTGTCTTAGTTTCTTTAGGTTTTTTCAGCTGTTGTAATTTTGGGAGACAAAATTACAAAAGAAAATTTTGACATTTTTTTGGTCTACTTTTTTCAAACAGACTTCTATGGAAAAACAACCACAGTAAATACAAAATGCTTTGTAGTTTAGATAGAAGTATTTATTTTATTAATAGACAAGGTCTGTTAAAATTCATATTCCTTAATATTCCACACAAATTCCCTTTTTTTAAAAGTTAAATTGTCCCATATTTCCTTGTAAGTTGGTAAGAACACTTTGCTTACAGCTTTCAGGCCTGCTCATTGTTCCCTGAGTCTCCAGGACTGTAACTGGAGGTGAAGTGTTAAGTTTGCAGGCTGGTTTTCTGCTGACCCAGCTGCCAGTTTCTGTATGAAATGTTGGCACTCTCCTTTGCTTTCAAGAATAAGTGCAACCTGAACCTGTTCCAGAAGTTTGTGTTCATTTAACTGTTGTTCTTGCAATACTGCTTTTAATGATCTACCTGTTTGTGTTTTTAATATTTTGTATTTCCCTTATGGAAGAACAGGAATTAATTAAAGTCTTTGTTAATTATTTATGAGCTTTGGCAACATAAGTGCTGGTTGATGCCAGAACCAAAAAATGTTGAAAAACACAAACCACCTGACTGTAACTGGCTGACTGCTCCGCAGACCTCTTTCCTCCGTCACCCCGTTTGATGAAAACAGACTGTGTAATGTGACCGATGTAGCTCATCACCTCCGGCGCAAATCTATCGATTGAGCGTATATATTTCTGTCTTGTAGCACCCTGTTGTCAGTAGGTAATTGGCGGTGGTACAACCAGTTTCTGCTGCGTCTGCTTATGCTGAGAATGTGGGATGGTGAGGGGGAGCTCAGAATGTACAGCTGAAGAAAGTGCAAAGCTCCACAGATTATGTGCTCATAGCAATAGATTTCTAGAAAATTGGATTGTTTGCGTTAGAAAGTTTGCTCTCATTTCACTTTTTTCTTTGAATCGGGTGACTTTTTCTCCTCTTTCGTGCCTGTGTTGCCATCACTTGTTCAATTTTTTCCTTCTTACCGTGCTGTATTTGTCAAGGTCTGTCAGAAGCGCGGATCAAACGGAGAGGATTAAAACGAGAATCAGGAGTGGGAATAATTATGAATACATTAAAATGTATAAAATCAGAGCTCATGTGTATGGTCACCGTGGAGACGGGATTTACCAGAATTTAAGCTGCTCAGCTCTCATAATCTGTTATGCAACTTCTCAATCCTTTGAAAAAGAAGTGGGAAAGGATGAGCAGATGGTTACCCGAATGTCTCCATGCTCGTTTGATACAGTGTGAAAAAGTGTGCACCGCACAGTGTGAAAAAACCCCCAGCTTTTTGTTGATTTGGATGTTTTTTTTCTTTGTCAGGTAGGGGACATTGTCATGGTCAGGGAGGATGAAACCTTCCCCTGCGATCTCATCCTTCTTTCCTCAAGCCGATACGATGGGACCTGTTATGTCACCACCACCAGCCTGGACGGGGAGTCTAGTCACAAGGTGTCACGACGAGTTAAAGTTTTTCTTTTCTGTTTCGTCTTTCTTGAAGTCCCAAAGTGGTCTTTGATCACACAGACATGAAAAACATAGCGCTGAAAGATTTCTAAAAGAACAACATACCACAGATGTAAGCTTCTTTTTAAAACCTAACAATGCATCCGTGCTTACTCAGAACTATGTCAGTTATGTAATCGTATAAATCTATTTTTGTTAGTTTAAAAAAAATAAAGACGGCTTCGCTTTAAAGTCACATCAGATGAAAGATGCGTCTGTTGTTCCTTTGCTGGTATTAGATTTCATACATGTTAATTTGGGGACAATTTAGAGAAAATATCTGCAGCTGAAATCTATTCTTTTTATCCTGTAAAGATGTCATGTTTTTCTTTATAAAGGAACATTTCGGGGGAAAAAAAGAACAATTTCTATTTTTTGTCAAAATATTTGTTAATTTTTTATTCTTACAAGAAGTTTATTTATCTTAAAACCCACTCCAATCTTATTTGGATCTATTTTTAGTGATTTTTTAATTAGGATTATGCAGTTTTTGGCTAATTTAAAGAATTGTGTCGCTATCTTGTAGGGATGTCCAAATCCAATCATGTGATTGGAAATTGGGCCCGATCACGATCTAATGTTTGTAGCTCAGTGAATGCACCAAGCGGAGACGCTCGTCGGCCCTGGGTTCTGTCATTCAACCTGTTGTCAGGGATTTTATGGAAATAAAGGAAGGGTGGCTGGTATGTGAGACAGAATTAAGGCATTTGAGGAGCGTAGCTCCACTAATAAATCAAAAAATAGACTAAAAAAGTAACTTTTGGTGAGCATTTCTTTTGCTGTTGTTGAGAGCTGTTTGGCGTAAGCTGTAAGGTGTTGATTATGGCCTGCAGTAACCACAACATTTCTAGATTTAAAACAAATTATGTCTGCGACTAAGTGCAGGAAAGGGAGAGAGTGACGCTACAGAAAATTCTTCACTATCTCATTATCGCTAGTTAATTATTACTAGTTAATAGTTAACTTTATCTTCTAGTTAATAGTTGCACTATTTTTACTTGATTGTCAAAGCTACTTTACAGAAGTGCTCAGTTTAAGTGTTAAATGATAGAAGAATGTTAATAAAAGAAAAATAGGAAAAAAAAACTCGGGAGTCAGATTGGGCCCAAAAAAACCCAATCGAGACATCCCTACTTTTTTGGACATGATTTCTGTAGAGCAGAAGGAGTTCATTAGAAACTCACCTGTGGGTTATGGACTCGACTGTACACGCTCTCGCGCTAGCTTACAACCCCTTACACCCCCAACTTTCTATTACCGGTGTAACAAAAAATGGCGAGCACCATTGGAGCAATCCAGCCGAACATTTTTGAGCCAGAGACCATACTTCTAAGACAAGGAAAATAAAGACATTCATGGATCTAGTCGTCTGCAAGTGGATTCATCAGAATGTAGCGGAGCAGGGAGCTTGTGGCTTGACATGGTAACTTCTACGTCACAAATAAGCTCTTTTTCAAACCTAATTTTTTCATCTGCTCCTGATTCACAACTATTTGAATAAAGAAATACTCATAAATGCAATTTTGAGATCAATTTTCTTTTTATACGTCCTTCTTCATGAGAAGAATTTTACAAGAATCGTACAAGAACATGGTAAAAAGATCAAAAACATGGTTTTCATCAGAATGGGTCTTTAATATTTGACAATTTTATTGTAAGATAATATAAAAAACATCTTTTTTTAAAATTCTTTTTTCTACTTTCACCAAGTTTTGACCATGTTCTTTCAAAGACCTAGACGACACCGTGTTCTGACATGATTTCAAACTTCTCTCATTTCTTTTGTTGTTCACTCTAAATGCCTGACATAGCAAAGTCACACACACTGTAGTGTTTGTTGTGTATCCTAGAATAAACTGTCCATCTTTGCACAAATGCTCAGGGGGGCCACTACATGATCGCTCTGTGACAGCTTGTCTCCTTCCTCACACTTTCCTCAGGTCATCTCAAAATCCCATGTAGTCCGAGGCACCAAATGAACCTTGTCCACATTAGTGACTGTGTTGGTGACATTTTCCTCTGTTGTCTTTTTCTTGTTTCCTTCTTTCTCGACCTTTCTGTGTCAGACTTATTATGCTGTACCAGATACCATGGCCTTTAGAACAGAGCAGGAGGTGGATTCACTACATGCCACTATTGAGTGTGAACAACCGCAGCCTGACCTCTACAAGTGAGTGAGACAAACGCTGCTGAAGTTTCTCCATGCACAGACATGTCAAATGACCTAACCTTTCTCCCGTTTGCAGCTTGATTTAGTTTGACTTTTTTTCCCCCCAGATTTGTTGGACGAATCGACATTTATAAAGACAAACAGGAACCTGTGGTTAGGTGGGTGTATTCATGTGCGCCAGAACTATGGAGTGATTTTTGTGCCACCATATTGCAAGCAAAATTCACAGTTTTGGGATCAAATTTTAATAAATTGCATACAAAATGTAAAGTTTTAAGCATAAAACTTCTTAATTTGCAAATAAAACATTTTATATTTGCTTTCAAACTTTTTCAGAGAGATCTGAAAATGACCATGCATCGATGCTTTTTTTTTTTGGTTCCAAAAAATATTTTTGCGTTTGCAACACAAATATTTTCAGATGCATAGTGTCTCATCTCGCTTTTCTCATATCTTTGTTTTTGTGTTCTTAAGTTACATGTGATATTTGTGCCACCAAACTGCCAATCACACACAAGAGGGTCCATGCTGATTGGTCTAGATTCCATCCAATCAAGTGTCTGCCTCGCATGGATGGAGCTTGAAGGCATAAATGGACTTTGGACTTTGTATCGGTTCTGTTCCACCGGGTTTCTGCAGTCTTCAGCCATTCTGGCCCATTTCTCTTTGAGCAGAACTCAGAAGGAGCAGAAAAGCCAAAATATAGAACAAGGTTCTGTTTTTTTATGTTAGTATAGAGACCAGTGTGTTTAAAATGTCAGCAGCAGAAAAACCGTCGCAGATCCACCTCCATCCAGCCGGTTGTTACAATATGTTACAATTACGATTTGCATAAATTAAATATAGTTTTTTTCACGAATAAAAAGTTCAAATATTAAGAGAAAATAGCATTTTTTTCATGAAGAATTATGTTTTTACTTTTTAGTTTTGTCCTAAGACACTCTGTGAAAATTAACATTCAAAGTTGACAATACCATTGCTTCTGCTTATACCTGAAGTCTACTTTGGTGAGCCATTCTTTAATTACTGAGTACTGCTGTTAATATAATCCAAAACACTGTTGTGCAGCAGAAGATATGATGTGCTTCATTTTCTTTAAAATAAACAGATCTTAAAGTAAATCAAACTTTTTACCAATATTTTGCTCCAAAGAATTAATAGATCACTCAGGCCTGTTCAGTGTAATGTCAGCAGATAGACTTTACAGTTTATTTTACGGATTTGAGAGATTCTCAGCCATAAATTCACAAGTTTGACTAAATGAAATGTAATCAATGCTTAAAAAAAGTACGAATTATTTTTAAAATGATTAAGAAAGATTTCTTTCTCAAAATCGAGGGTGAACAATCCTGTCAGGGTTTGAGCCCCAGTAGCAGACACGTGTTAGATAAATATGGCGATTTGATTGGATAGAATCTAGACCAATCAGCAGGCTGTTTGGTGGCACAAATATCACACAAAAAAGAAACTTTTTAAGTAAAATTAACACGAAATTGTAACACGAACAGTGAACGCAAAATTTAGAGGGCAAAAGCAAGATGAGATAACGCATCTGAAAACATTTGTGTTGGAAATGCAAAAATATTTTTCGAAAGTAAAAAAAAAGTTTGCAAAAACAAAAACATTTTTTGAAAGAAAAAAAGTATGCAAACGCAAAAATTGTTTTGAAAGCAAAAACGAAACGTTTTTCAAAGCAAATCTTAAATATTTTCATTTGCAAATTGTAAAGTTGTATTCTACATTTTGTATGCAATTTAGAACATTTTGATCTAAAAACTGTGAATTTTGCTTGCAAAATGGTGGCAGAAATATCACTCCATACAGAACTTGTATATTTTAAAGTGGCTTTCATGAAAGAAAATGCTATGAAATGCGATCAGTGATGTTTTCCGAGTCTACATCCTCCTCCTTTTATGTTTTACCGTTACAGAACACTTGGAGCGGAGAACTTGCTTCTGAGAGGAGCCACATTAAAGAATACACAACACATTTATGGTAGGATTCTAAATGTGCTGCTTAAATTATTTTTTGGAGTATCTGTGAAAAAGCTCTTACTGCAGTTGTTTTTCTATCTTTTCGGCTTCAGCTGTTGCTGTCTACACTGGAATGGAGACCAAGATGGCTCTGAATTATCAGTCCAAATCTCAGAAGCGTTCTGCTGTGGAAAAGTACATTTATATTCTTTCACTAAATGCTTTTGGTATACTGTTTACCTTGATTGTCTGTGTCACTAACAACTTCTCTGCTCTGCTGTTCTCTGCAGGTCAATGAATGCCTTTCTGGTTGTTTATTTGTGCATCTTGATTAGTAAAGCAGTGATCAACACTGTCCTCAAATACGCTTGGCAGTGGTCACCTGACAGAGATGAGCCCTGGTACAACCACAGGACTGAGATTGAGCGTCAGCGCCACGTGGTCCGTTAAAGCCCCCTGTGTTACAGTCTAGAGCAGTGGTCCTCAATCTATGGACCACTACCAGTCCATGGCATCACTGGTATCGGGCCGCAGAGGAGAAAAAAAACAATTTTTTTTGGTTTTATTTATGACCTGATTCCAAGTTTTTTTTTTTTTTTTTTTTAGAAAACAACTTCTCCACACCACATTTGGCTCATTCTTTTGATGCTTGTCAAGTTGCTTGGTCACGTGTTGAAAATGCATCTGCTACTTTTTTGAACCGGCTGCGCGGTCACTAAATTAAAACCCCCAAGCTAACAAAGCAAGCTGCATTTAACAGACAAAAACCAGGAACCTTTACTCCAAATATTGATTTATTGTAGCAGTTGTTCTACACACCATAATAATAATAAAAAATATTTATCAACCGGCTGTCTAATGTTACGAGGATGCTGCTTATAAAGAAGTTGGAGACCACTGCTCTATAGAAATGTTTACTTTTTGTCCTTTTTCCCAAACTTTGATCAGCTGCATTTTCATTGTTTTCTTTTTTCAGGTGATCCGAGCTTTCACCGACTTCCTGGCCTTCATGGTTTTGTTCAACTACATAATTCCAGTGTCCATGTATGTAACGGTGGAAATGCAGAAATTTCTCGGCTCTTATTTTATTGCCTGGGATGAAGAGATGTTCGATGAAGAGCTGGGGCTGGGTGCTCAGGTCAACACCTCTGACCTAAATGAAGAGCTGGGACAGGTACGTTCCTCTGCATTAGAACAGAACTTTATTCCTTGAGAGAAATTATATCGAACAGAAAAACTAAAAATATTAAGGAATAGCAAAAAAGGATGACAGAGAGAGATTCCTGGTTGTAGTCATTTTTACTTTGCACTCCAAGCTTGTTTTCTGTATTGATCAATGATCTTCCAATTACCAAGATAATCAAAAATGTATTTATTTGTACTTTTTTTTTCCAATTTGACTTTGTGAGGTTTTTCATTTTGTTTTTGGAAAACTCATTATACTCTCCTACAAGTAAACACCTTTGAGGTTGCATGAGTTGAAGCAGCATTGGATCCATGGCAGCATATACATGTTTGACAAGAAGAAAACATATCTAATGGCTGAAAATAATGACAGACTTTAGCAGAACTGCCATAAGGGACCTTCATTTACATGCACATCTGATAAAACAGTTTGAGACATAACCCTGCCTGCTGCTGTGTCGTCCTCCCTCAGGTGGAGTATGTTTTCACCGATAAGACCGGCACCCTGACCGAGAACAACATGGAGTTTATTGAATGCTGCATTGATGGAAATGTTTACATCCCTCATGCAATCTGCAACGGCCAAATCCTCAGTGCTGCTTCCAGCATAGACATGATTGATTCATCACCTGGAGGATACAGGAGAGTAAGTGTGTGATTTAAGCTAAGCATCAATAACTTCTATTTATGTCAATGCCTTTGCTACATCAAACTTGCCTGAGAGTGGAAAAAAAAACATGTCGCTAAAATTTTAGTGAAAGTCACTTTTTTAGTGGAAAAAGTTTCCGTCATCAATGTCTGCTAAAATCTGTCTCACACAATTAATACAGAAAAAAAGTGTTTTGAGTTTTGCTGCTCAAGGATTAGTTCAGATTCTTTGTAAACAAAACTCCTTTAGCAAGCGATAAACTGCAAGTATTTTGCTGTGATCAAGCAGAATCAATATTGTGCACAAAATTGGCAAGAATTTTTTCCTTGTTTTCTTCTGTCAACAAGAGGATCCATCAAAAGCGCTGAGCTAATACTGATGGTTGTGGTCGCTGTGTCTGCAGGAATGCGAGGATTGGTTTTTCCGGGCGCTGTGTCTGTGTCACACAGTGCAGGTGAAGGAGGAGGAAACGGTGGAAAGCATAAAGAGGGGCATCCACCAGGGCAGGTCCACCTCTTTTTACATTTCTTCATCACCCGATGAGGTGGCCTTAGTCGAAGGAATGAAAAGGTAAACACAATGTCTCTAGTATTTTTACTGGACTATCAGGGGAAAAAAATCAATCAGGTTGAAACCTCTGATTGCAATGAAGATTTATGTAACTGGCAAACTGCACGCATCCGTGCAAGAGATGAATAGATTGATTGACAGGATCAACACCCAATCAGGACACACAGCACAGTGCACTGTGGAAAGAGAGAGGGAAAAAAAAGAAAGCAAAACTGCACTTAAAAAAATTGCCAAATAGCGAGACCCCAAAGCTGAACGGCATATAGCAAGAGAACATGGTATTTTTTTTTCACATCTGTCTGAAGTTAGTGGGACATATATAATAATTTAAGTGGAATTTCATCTTCTAATTTATCTTTTTGTTGTCAGGCTTGGCTACACCTATCTAAGGCTGAAAGACAACTACATGGAAATCCTCAACAAAGATGACGAGATAGAAAGGTATTTGAGCTGAAAGTGTTATTATCAGAAACCCTAAAAGCGATTTTCAAAAGAATTATTTGTCGCAATCTGCAGGACAGAAGTACAGTGCATCCAGAAAGTATTCACAGCGTGTCATGGCCTTCTTTAAAATGGATTAAATCCATTTTCTTCCTGAAAAATTCTTTGAAAAACACCCCATAATGACAAAGATTATAAAGTTCTTTCGAAATTGTTGCAAATTTATTTAAATAAATAAATAATAAAAAAATGATATGTACAGAAGTATTAACAGCCTTTGCTGTGACGCTCCAAAGTGAGCTGAGGTTTATTCTGTTTCCACAGATGAGCCTTGAGATATTTCAGCTGCTTTATTGAAACCAACCTGTAGTAATTCCACAGGACTGGAAAAGGAACGACCCCGTCTACATGAGGTCCCAGGGTTGACAGTGCATGTCAAAGCACAAACCAAGCATGAAAGAAAAGAAATTGTCTATATACCTCAGAGACAGGATTGCGTTGAGGCACAAGGCTGGAGAAGGGTCCAGAAACATTTCTGCTGCCTTGAAGGTTTCAATGAGCACAGTGGCGTCCATCATCGGTAAGTGGCAGAAATTTAGAACCACCAGGACTCTTCCTAGATCATCTAAGATGAGTGATCAGGGAGAAGGGTCCTGGTCAGGGAGGTGACCAATAACCCAATAGTCACTCTGTCAGAGCTCCAGTGTTCCTCTGTGGAAAGAGGAGAACCTTCCACAAGAACAACCATCTCTGCAGGACTACACCAATCAGACCTGTATGGTAGAGTGGCCAGACGGAAGCCCCTTCTTACTAAAAAGCATATGGAAGCCCGTCTGGAGTTTGCCAAAGGGCACCTGAATGACTCTCAGTCCATGAGAAACTAAATTCTGTGTTCTGACGAGACCACAATAGAACTTTTTGGAGTGAATGGCAGGCGTTATTCTTGGAGAAAACCAGGCACCGCTCATCACCAGGCCAATACCATCCTTGCAGTGAAGCATGGTGGTGGCAGCATCATGATGTGGCAATGTTTATCAGCAGCAGGATCTGGAAGACTCGTCAGGATAGAGGGAAAGCTGACTGCAACAATGTACAGAGACATCCTGGATGAAAATCTGTTCCAGAGCGCTCTGGGACGACGGTTCATCTTTCAGCAGGACACTGATCCAAAGAACACTGCCAGGATATGGAAGAAGCGGCTTCAGAACAACTCTGTCAATGTCCTTGAGTGGCCCAGCCAGAGCCCAGACCTGAATCCCACTAAACATCTATGGAGAGATCTGAAAATGACCGTGCATCGATGCTTCCATCCAACCTGATGGAGCTTGAGCGGTACTGCACTTTGGGCAAAAGTGTCCAAAAAAAAGGTGTGCCAAGCTTGTGGCGTCATATTCAAGATTACTTGAGGCTGTAATTGTAATTTGAAATAAGGCTGTGACATCATAAAATGTGGAGGAAGTGAGGCGCTGTGGATACTTCATGGATGCACTGTACATATGTTGAGTCGTTTAGTTTAGGTTGTTCGCGACTGTGTGTTTGATATTCTGCAGAGATCACAAAAACCTGTAAACCCAGAATGCTAACAGAGATTTTTAAGCATTGGAAAGATTCCAGTTTTGTGGAAAGTTTCCTACGCTTTGATCCATAGCAAGTGTTTGCGTAAGCACCCTCTCTCTCTATCAGTCTTGGCAGCAACCTGTCAATAGTGAACTATTTTAGGGAAGCAGGACAGCTGGAGTGGGGAGGGGTGTAGCATTCATCCAGAAGTTGAGTAGACTTTGAAGTCTGTGGGAAGGCGAATACTTCCGCGGCCTTCTGCTGCTCTCTGTTTGAAAGAAATATAAAGCTAACATTGTATTTTTAAAAAATCATATGTAAGAGCCATTGAACAGGTTAAGAGGGGTTCATAGCAGCTCCATACTATCAGAAGGATTTAACAATTGTATAGGCCTAGGGGAGGGGCTTGTTGGTGAGCAATTGGTGGCCAGGACCATTGACTGTATAAAAGAACTGGAGCAAGAAAACGGCTTACTATTGGCTCCAAATAATTGAAGTCACTTCGCTTGCCATTTTTTTAAAATATAGACATATAGATGTTGCCATGATGGAGCCAGCCTCATTATTCCGCTGCATGTAACGCTGTGATGCAGCTGCATTCAGACCTCTAAACAGCAGGTCTCTCCACTAGCTTCTATTAAAGCTGCATAGGGTCCTAAAAATGCTTCCAGCTTGTTTTTAAATTTCACAGCTTAACATGAATTTATGTATTACAGAAAAATAAAGACATTCTTTTAAGTCAAAATTTGCCAAATGAAATCTTCTATCAATATAAAATAGCAAATGTATATTTGTACGCTGTATCTGTTGTTCATTTATCATTTTGCATCATTTCATTCAGGCAATTTTAAAGGAATATTTCTGCAGAAACTTGAGTGCCAGCAAGACTTAGATGACTTAATCACTGACACTATCTCCTCACAGGTTCGAGCTGCTCCATGTGCTCAACTTTGACTCCGTCAGGAGAAGAATGAGTGTCATAGTCAGGTCAAGCTCAGGTAAGGTTGTACTGCAGGACTGTGTAAACATGTTTTCAGAACTCTGTCACAGTCTGCAAACTCCTTTGTGTTGTTTGTGTTCTTAGGAGAATACCTGCTGTTCTGCAAAGGGGCTGACTCGTCCATTTTTCCTCGAGTTGTGTCTGGAAAGGTGGAGCAAGTGAAAGCCCGAGTGGAACAGAATGCAGTAGTAAGTAGACAGTTTGGACTTCAAGATTTTTTAGTAAAGATGTAAAGATGCAGCGCTCCCATGGGAGGGGGCTCTTTCAGCTCAATACTGTTCTGTATACTAGAGACTGCTGAAAAACTTTCATTCAAAATGGAGACATGTCAATCACTGTATTTAGAAAAGGCAGTTTTTATGAATGTCCCATGAATTAGGTTTGTTGTATTAAATTGCCACGTCTTAAAGTCCACTCTGTGAAAATATTCTCTGACTTTAAAGCAGTTTGTGGTCACAAACTGGCAGCAAGCGGAACAGCTCGTTGGCATAGCATTGGTTGTAGCATGATAGCATCAGTGTGTTTCCAAACCAACACTTTTTATTAAACTCTCTGTTGCTGCTTGTTTCATTCTAAAACTAGGAGGGGCTGCGGACTCTGTGCGTGGCATACCGAAGATTGTCAGAGTCCGAGTATCTGGAGGCAAGTCATCGGCTGACCGAAGCCAAGTTGGCCCTGCAGGACAGGGAGCAGAGGCTCGCTCAAGCCTATGACATAATCGAGAGGGAATTTGTTCTCCTGGGCGCCACAGCAGTGGAGGACAGGTTGGTCGATAGAGAGGGAGCAAAGAATGGAAAAATGTAGGAGCAGTCTAACAGCGGGGGACAGAAGGGGATTAATGAATCATTAAAGCTGCCTTCAAAGTATTCTCATGACTCAGAAGGGTAAAAAAGAGACCATTTGAGCTTTACTGGTGACTTTCAAACATTACTGCTTTTGTCTTTTACCCTCCACTGTGCAAAATTATAAGTTGTTTTTGTCCACTAATGAGATAAATGTGTGTATTGACCCTGACTGATTGATCAACTACTTGACAGTTTAATTTCCTAATTAATAAACTGCTGACAGGGCAGGGCAGGGGTGGTCGTGCATTGATAAGTTATCACTGGTAGGTAATAGATTGGTTGAAGCTCTGATTGATCGTTCAGCCTCACTCGGCTTAGGCCACAACACTTATTGACTTATCGATGCACAGGCTCCAGGAGAAAGCCGCAGACACAATTGAGTCTCTCCACAAGGCGGGGATGAAAGTTTGGGTGCTCACTGGGGATAAAATGGAGACAGCGGCAGCCACGTGTTATGCCAGCAAGCTGTTCCGGCGCAGTACACAGATCCTGGAGCTGACCAAGAAACGCACCGAGGAGCAGAGCCTGCATGATGTTCTGTTTGAGCTGAACAGGACTGTACTCAGGCAGCGCTCCATTTCTGGGTATGGACTTTCACGTTGGCTTGTCAGGAGCATTCGGCCCATTAGTGGTGTTGATGAATCTCACCGTTTACCAGGAGGTTTTGTGTTTTACTAGTCTGTCGGTAGACTGCCTCGATTTTGGTCTGATCATCGACGGAGCCACGCTTTCAGGGATTCTGAAGCCCAACCAAGAGTCTGCTGGTCATGGCAACTACAGAGAGATCTTTCTGGAGATCTGTCGCAACTGTAGCGCGGTGCTCTGCTGTCGCATGGCACCACTGCAGAAAGCCCAGGTAACAAAATTGACCTTTAGTTTGCAAATCAATTCATTAAGATCTCTTGAAAATTAAAACGTTTTGGCTTTCGTAGATTGTGAAGCTAATAAAATCTTCCAAGGAGCACCCAATAACTCTTGCCATTGGCGATGGAGCCAATGACGTCAGTATGATTTTGGAAGCTCATGTGGGCATCGGTGAGTTAAGGCTTTTCTATAGTCACTTCAAAACTAACAACAGTGTCAGGTTTTTATTTTCTCTCAAAGTAGTACCGTATTTTCCACACTATATTTAGCTTCATGAAACATAAGAGGAATGTAGTATATCAGCACAACATGAACAATTATTACATAAAAATTAATTACTGGTTGTTGGTATTTGTTTTTGAAAAATCACATAAAACTTGCACCTGAGTGTAATGCTACACACACACCAGGCATGTGTTGTACGTTCATGAACGCACCTAACCTGCGTGCTTAATTTAAGACAGGAATAGGCAACTCCAAGCCTTGAGGGCCGCATTCCTGCATGTTTTCCAACATACCACACTCTGGCATGTTCTCATTGGCTGAACACACCTGAACCAGGTAATCAGTCATGAAGTAAGGCTTGGATATCTGGAAATCATGCAGACACTGCTGCCCTCAAGGCCTGGAGTTCCTGATCTAAGGTGTTCACGCTGGACTGTTGCTAACAAAACTAGCACATATGCTCACAGATGGAAGAGGCTTGATGCGAAATGTCAGAACGGTGCAAATCTTGCTACAGGTTTTTTCTTTCACAGCTCTATTCTGATATATGAAATACTTGATGTTATAAAATTCTGGCTGGGCATAAACTGCAATTACTGATTTCTCCTCCATGATCAATATTCAATTGGCACTTCTGTGAATTAAAAAGGACCCCATGCATGCATCACTACCAAATCCCAGTCCCTAATTGGTCAAAGTTCAACTGGTTTAATTTTAAACAAACATTTAATGGCTACACGCTTTAGACGGAGAGCCCAAAAGCTTAAGAAGACTTGTGCATCAAAGGTTGACCGCTTCAGTTTTGAAAGGGGAAACCCAAAAATGTACGCACGTTTACATAGACTTTTTATTGGAAGTGGTCGCTTAGACGCGGGTTGCCGAGCCTGGTGTGAATAAAGCATGAGTTGCATTCCCTGCCAATCTACACAAAAAAACTGACTTTGCCTGAATAGGAATTCTTCCCCTTGCCCCTACGGCTTCTGTCTACCCCTCCAATTGTAGAGGCTTTTCTAAGGGTAAGGTGTCCAAAATTGTTTAACGTGTAGAGACTTTTGACTGTGTATCCCTCCGCCACGAGGGAGTTCTGCGTCGTGCTGTGGAGAAAAACCTAATTTCCTCACTTAGGTGTGCTCCTAAGCACAGAAGTTTACATTTAAATGTAAGTAATGACTTGTTGTTTTAGCATGACTTGCTAAAGGTATAAAACCGATAATTTTATGTAGTTTGCTAGCTCATACAGCTACGTGCGAATGTAGATGACCGGCAAATAATGATAATATCATCGAGGGGTAGTGTCATCCGAATTTAAAGACACTTTTTCCATAACTCTCCGTTTGGAGGACTAAATGTAGGGATAGTGAGAAGCCGTAGGGGTAGGAGAAGAATTTCGCCTTATACTCCGAAAAATATGGTACTTTTTTTTTGCCAGGAATCTATCTACTTTAACACAAAATTTGTCCCCAAAGAAATCTTAATGAGGTCATTGCGGTTTTGCTGGAGTTTACACCAGAGGTTGTTTTTTTTATGTCCTTCCTCAGGCATCATGGGTAAAGAAGGCCGACAGGCAGCTAGAAACAGTGACTACGCCATCCCCAAATTCAAGCACTTGAAGAAGATGCTACTGGTTCACGGCCACTACTACTACATCAGAATTGCTGAGCTGGTTCAATACTTCTTCTACAAGGTACCAGTCAAATAGAAGCCTCACACGCTTCCATCCAATCATAGAACTCTCAGGGAAAGTCATAAAAAGCTAGATGATCTTATTACTTTAAAAATGATCGGATTCAATGAGTCCCTTGTTCAACATTTCCTGGTTTCTGTGACAATCGGCGTGGGTGCCTTCTGCAGCCAGCATGGATCTGCCAACAAACTCATTAGCTTCTATTTGACAATATGCATAAAGTGAATTGTGTAAATTGTCAGAGGCTCATCTCTTACTCGTCCTTTTTTCCTTCTCTGATCTGTTTCCAGAATGTTTGCTTCATCTTTCCTCAGTTCCTTTACCAGTTCTTCTGTGGGTTCTCACAGCAGGTGAGTTCTTTATACTGCATGTATGCTGATTCATGTCCGCAGGCAGCACAAGAGTGTAGTCACATCCATCAAAGAAAAATTATGTCAAGTGTGAATAGCTCTGGACAGTTTTTGCCTTAATGTTTAAGAGTGTTTTAAAGCTGTAAATGTTTTGTAGCATTTGCAGAAAACTAGTAGGTTAAACAATCTGCCTTAAATGAAAATGACAGACTATACTCTTATTCTCTTTAAAATCACACAAAAAGTGATATCAAAAACATGTATGTTTTAGAGAATAGTGATAAATTGTGTTTGTAGTTTAGACCAACTCCAATCACCTTTTTTGCCATTTTGAAAGCAGTGGTCTTTTAATTATGATTGACGTTTTTACCCACAATCAACAAACCTATTGTTTTCCTGGACATAGTTTCTGCAGAGCGACAGGAGTTCATTAGAAATTCACCTCTGAGCTGTGGGTGGGACTGTTGGCCTGAAGAAACCCCGCCCCCCTTCCCCATCCCGTTGCTGATAGCTCGGAGCCTGGACCTTGACCAGTGTATTTTTTTATGTCGCAAATACAATAATTTTGAACAAAGAAATACTCAGAAATTCAATTTTAAGCTTAATTTTCTTCAGACATGTCCTCCATCATAAGAAAAAATGTATATGCTTTATAGAATGTGGCTTCTTTTTTGAGTTAGCCTCCAGCCAACAATAAAGGTGTAGGCAGCTTTAGTACGTGTGTCTGCGTTGGAGGAGAATATAGTTTGCAAAAATCAATGAGTCAGCTCTTACCAGAGCCTACATGGGCAAAAACCGTGCAACAGATTGACACTGCGCTCTCACAGGCAGTCTCTTCTGAAAGAAAACTACTGAGGAACCACATACTCAGACCTAACTGGCTGTTTTCAAACCTCACAGCTGAAAATAATCGCTCAATTCAACTAGACTTTTTCCTCCTGTTGGCTCTGAAGAACATCTTTTTATTTGGTCAAACACTGTTTCTACCATAGTAGAATGGAAATAGCTATTGAATTATAACATTTTATTACTAATCCTATTTTTTTTACATTTTTTTTCTTTATTGCAAGTTATTCAAGTTCTAATTTGACAAATCAGATTCCTCATTAAAAGTATGTGGCCTCATGTCGAACGTCTGAAACATTAAACATGAAGCCATTTTCTCTGGGTGACATCACACTCGCTCGGTCCAGTTCTTTAATAAAGTCAGTGGTTACTAAGCTTTATAAAGTGCTTTGAAAATAATGTTTGATTTAATTTAAGGGGACAGATATTATCTCAGATATTAGTTAACTCAGACAGAATTTCCTTTTCAATTTTCTGATGTCTGTCTTCTTTGTCGTTCCTTCTGCAGCCTCTCTATGACACAGCCTATTTAACACTGTACAACATCAGCTTCACCTCGCTCCCCATCCTCCTGTACAGCCTGGTGGAGCAGCACGTCACTATGGAAACACTGAAGAAGGAGCCCTCCTTGTACAGGTGAGGTCAGATGATCTTCTTTCGTCCCCTGACCTCCTGCAGAACTCAGAGGATAGCATGCTTGGTTGTGCCTTTTTCTCCCAGGGACATTGCAAAGAATGCTCTCCTCCGCTGGCCTGCCTTCCTCTATTGGACGTGCCTGGGTGTATTCGACGCCGTCATCTTCTTCTTTGGTGCCTACTTCCTCTTTGACAACACCACCTTTACCAGCAACGGCCAGGTGAGCCTCTGTGTCAAAGACCACAGATTATATTAAGTCGCTGTGTGAGATGTTTGTTACAGAGAAGAATATGGATTTGAAGTTTTCATAGGAGCTCACTCATCTTCACTGGAGAGTCATTATTGTGGGATTAGGTGCAGTAGGTGTTTCGCTTCTGTGTCAGTAGCTCTGCAATGGTAAAGGTGTTGTCCCCCCATAGATCAGCAACACTGGATCTCCATTCATATTTGCAGCGCAATAGCATCTTTCTCTGTATTATTGATTTGTACCATGTCAACAGTTTTGATTGCCTTTAGTCTTGTTTTTTTATCTTTTAAGTTGAGACATTCTAAAATTCATTTTACCCGTTGTCCTGATTCTTTTCTCTTTTCTTTCCCTCTTCCCCCCCTTTTCTCTGCTTCTTCTCTTTTATTTTGCTTCTCTCTTTGTTCTCCTCCTCCTCTTCTTCAGCTTATGACCACCAACACACAGATGGTAAGCCTGTCTCTCTCCCTGACGGCCCTTTCTGTCTTTCACACCCCGTTTTTTTTTTTTTTTTTTTTTCCGTCGGTTCATTTCCGCTTTTAGTTTGACCTTTCATCTCGTTCCATCCTTCCTCACTTTCATTTCGATGTGTAGTTTCCTAGTACTCCATTACCCCCCTCGTACTCTGCAAAAACCTGAATCCCGCAAACTGTTTGATCTCAACAATCCCACAGCCTAGTAAACATTGTAGGTGCTTCTGTCCTTGTGTTTTGTGGTAGTAAATAAAAGATATGGTACAGATTAAGACCATGCATCTGTTTGTCTCTTTGTCTGCTGTGTTTGTCTGCACTTTTCTGTTTATACGTCTTTGCATTTGTGCCAGAAGTTCTTGGGATAGGTTCTTTTTGCCTGTCATAGTTTTTTAAAGGCCCACTCCAATGAAAATTGTGTTTTTAGCATGTTCTTGTGGAATTTTCATGATGCTAGATTAAATAATTTAAGAAAAATAAGCTCAAAATGGCATCTCTGAGTATTTCTTTATTCAAATCATTGTGAATCAGGAGCAGACGAAAAAATGCTGTTGGAAAAAGAGCTTTTTTGTGATGTAGAAAATAGGCTGGGTGGGCCACATTCTCCCTGGTCAGCTTCACTCCTCAAAGGAGTGGGGGGCAGCATTACTCCATGCCAACAGTCCCACCCACAACTCGGAGGCGAATGCAGAAAATCTGTCCTAGAAAATGACACAATTTAAAAATTTTTGACTAAATACGGCAAAGCCATAGTTAAAAGAGCACTTTTAAAATTGCTTAAAATGATAGGAGTGGGTCTTTAAACAATATAAAAGCAAAATCTTACTGTCTTTTTTTTACCAAATGGTACAAAAAATGAAGGCCTTTTTCATGCAAGTGTGAATTTTTCTTTTGGTTCAAATAACCAGCTGTAGCTGTTACATCAGTTAAAAAGTTTCTTGGCCTTGTCTCCTCACCCTCCTTCCTCTTTCATGCTCCCATTCCATCTGTTCATTACTGATGTTTGGCTTATTTAGGATTTTAGATTGTAGTAAAATGCAAATTTGTATTTTGAAAGTTCTTTAATCTTGAAATGTAATTGGGAAAACATTTTAGCGTATTTACTATGGGGTTCGTTTATCCCTCATTTTGTGAATGCTTACAGCCTCCCTGCATCATTATAGGATACTTTATCAGTCATGGTGAATGAGGCTGCCAACTTTCTTCTTGCTTTTCTCCACAGATGTTTGGGAACTGGACATTTGGCACTCTTGTTTTTACTGTACTCGTCTTCACTGTTACTCTCAAGGTGTGTGTCACATTAACTTCTGCACAAAAAGCATTTCATAATTGAAATAATATTCACTAAATATGAATCCTGCTTGTTTTATTGACCTGGTTTTTCTTTGTTGTTAATAAATTGTTTGTTTCAGCTTGCCTTGGACACACACCACTGGACGTGGATCAATCACTTTGTCATCTGGGGCTCCTTACTGTTTTATGTCATTTTCTCTCTACTTTGGGGTGGCATCATTTGGTAATTACATGTTTGATTTACGTAAGGGATGTATCACTGGAGTGCAACAGCTTGTGACAAATTGCAAACGACAAACAAGGCAGCAAAGCCTGCATGGTTCTTCATTTCTTTATGTAGAAAGCAGCCTTACGTTGCTGGAATTTTTAACATTTATATTAAGTTCCTTCAGGTATTCTGGGAACACGTTTGCCTTACAGTTCAGTGTAAGTCTAACTGAAATGTATTGTTTTCTGTCTCTGACAAGTGTTAGAGTCCCACTTCGACCATCTGTTGATCTATTGATGTCTATATCTATTCTAATCATGATTATGTCATTCTCTTGCCAAAATAAAAGAAAACTTTTTTTCTAGGACATAGTTTCTGAAGAACAACAGTAGTTCATTAGAAATTCACCTCTGAGTTGTGGGTGGGACTGTTGGCACGGAGCAACGCCGCCCCCCGTTCCCCTCTTTGTTGCTGACTGGAGCAGGAAGCTTGGGCTTGCCCATTGTATTTTTCTACATAACAAGCATAATCTTTTTCAAACTGCATTTTTTTCGTCTGCTCATGTTTAAACATGTTTAAAACACCAAAAACACTATTTTCATCAGCGTGGGTCTTTAAAAACTTCAAGCAACGTAGAGTTTTCAAGTTTTCATTTACAAACTGCAGGAACCAATCTTCATTTAAAACAATGTGAGACCTTGAAATTCTGTTAGACTCCAGCTCTGCGGTCTGAAGTGTCTGCCCTGAGACTGGGAGGTTGTGAGTTTAAATCCATGTGTTACCAAAGACTAAAAATGGAACCCAAAGTCTTTCTCAGCATTAAAGGGTAGGATTGGGTGTTAAACCACAAAATGCAGCTCTGTGCTCCCCCAGGAGATGAGTCAAACGTAGAGAACAAAAGTCACCCACTATGTGTGAGTGCTTCAAACCAAAGTCAACTACACCTCATTTCTAAAGATTGAAAAGTAAATCTGACATTTTCGGCATTCAAATTTTACACAGCAAATGACCTATATCAAATCTTAGCTTAAACGCTGTTGGGACTGGCATTCAATACCAATATACAGGGATTTCAATAAAAACTTTATTATACCTTTTTGATGTCTTGTCCCCACCTTGTTGCAAGCTGTTGCATCCCATTAGCTACAAACTCTAACATCAATGAGGTTACTGTGGATGGCTCTGGTTTCATACCCTCGTCTTTTTCTGCTCTTGTTGCTCAGGCCCTTCCTGAACTACCAGAGGATGTATTACGTCTTTATGCAGATGCTGTCCAGTGGGCCGGCTTGGCTTAGCATCCTCCTCCTCATTACAGTCAGCTTGCTGCCAGATATCATCAAAAAGGTCTTCTGCAGAGCCGTCTGTCCCACAGCCACTGAACATGCCCAGGTACGATTGCCACTGAGGCACAAGGTTGGCTTTCGCTCATAGACTGTAGAGTTTTAGTCCTTTTGCTGTAGTAAAATGATTTCCACTCATTTTTATGCATTTGCATGACCAATTTGTACGTTTTTGAAAACACTCACTGCTTTAAAAGTGCTTGTTGTTTTTAGTAATATTGTTTAGGTCCTTATAGCAGCACATAAGGACACAAAAGGGTTTTTTTTCCCTACAAGAGCTCACACAGATTTATAGACACAAACGGCAGTTATAGTCTCTGATTTGTGATGTAATCTGATAGTAATGCGTCACACCAATCAATGGAATGGATCTCTCCATCATGACTGTAATGAACTGTGTTGTGCGCGCATTACAAGATCCTCTGTGTATGATCTCAAAGGGAGGCTGGCTCAATGGACCCCTTTTTATGGTTCAGTTTCACTGCAGTCACGCATGGGCAATCTGATTGGCTGGTTAGGGTTGCAGAAAAAACATGTGTGCATGCGCGCAGTTCTGCAGATCTGAAAAATATTTTGGAGGACATAAAATACTTTTGCAAGTGTGCAGAGCATTTTTACAGATATAAATCTTTTTTTCACTTGTACTTTTTTATAATCAAAAATGTTTTTTAAAACATTTTTTTAAATGTGCGAAAATCATTTTACAACTGCAAAATACTAGAATAAAACTTCAAATTACACTAGATTACATTTTTACATTGTTAAATCTTATAAATTAACTAAAGGCTTTACTAAAACTATTAATACTTTTTTTTTCTTTTTTCATCACTTTTTTTCTCACCATAATTCAAATTCTCCATAACTTCTTTTCTTCTTCCCTTTTCCCATATCCCAACCACCTCCTTCATCCTATTTTCTTGCCCTCTCCCCTTAATCGCCCCTCCTCTCCTGTTTCATGTGTGGTTTGCCCCCATTCCCCCTTTGGGGTAACTAGTCCACCCGCCCGTGCCTTACTGTGGAGCCCTCCACCATCTTCATGCTTTCTCAGTCCTCCAGCAGAATGAGTTTCTGATTGGCCCACAGAGACAAAGGAGGAGCAGAAAGTTGAGGTGACTCTCTTTTTTTAAAGCCTTTACCTCTGTGCATGGCTGCATGGTCCAGCACAAGCCACATATAAAACATAATGTCAAACTAACATGCTACTGACGGGGCAGCAAACTTTGGTTTATAAGACAGGTCTGGTAAGTAGTGTTTTTTTTTTTCTTTGAATAAGTTTGCACAAACAACACCAGATCGCCTTGTTTTCAAATGCTCAATTTGTCATTTATGTTGGTAAATGCTGTTTAGACATATTGCATTTTTTTATGTTGCCCTTTAGTTTTTATTAAATATTAATGAAACATTTAAAAAATTCAGTAAAGCTGCAAGGTTATCCCCAACTCAACTTTATTGTACTAAAATAATCATTGACTGCATATGAGAACTGAAATGAGTGGACCACCACCCCCCACCCCCCGCATTCCAAACTGTTAGTACCTGCTGGTCCCAAAGAGCCAAAATCCCATGGACTTTTATTGAGAAATAAACAGCTATTCCTCAGTCAGTTTATTTTTCAGAATAACTATTCTTGGTCTGCCACCTTTTTTTTTAACATGTTCTCGGTAATCCAAATTTTTTTTCATGACATTTTTCTGTAGTTCAAGTTATTCAAGTTATAAACTGACCAATCCGATGCCTCAATAAAAGTAGATGGCCTCGCGTCAAACGTTCGTTTGACGGATTCTCCAGAGCCCGCTTTCAGTGGAAGAGGTGTGGCCTTCTAACATGCTCACTACTGATTGGAGAAAGTGGTTGCCATGGAAACATAGACTAAGACCGAAACAGACCAATCACAGCTGACTGAGGGCGTCTGGTACCAACATGACAACGTCCGTATCACGGAAAAATGGTGACTGAATTGACTTCATTTGGTTGAAACCGGAAGTAAGACGTTTTCTATGGGTGACGTCACACTCGCTCAGTCCAGTTCTCTTATACAGTCAATTGTCAATCCGCACATAATTACAAATAAAAAACCTGAATTTAGCTGATATAGTTTAAAAAATGTATGCAAAACCTTATTTTCGTGAACAGACAAATACATGTAAATGAAACCTTGCAGTAATTATAAGATCACTGAAGCACATTACTTAAAATTGTATAACAAAGCTTTACAATCTTTAACACATTTAAACTAGATTTATTTTATATTTATTTAGTATGAACAGATGAAAGATTCAAATTTGAGCATAGGAGAAAATTCTGTTTAACCCTTTAACACCTGAGATGTCGCCAGCAACACCTAAATAACAGACGCTCTTTGACATACTGTAAATCTTCAACCATTTATGCAATCAATGTGAATCAGGTGATTCTGATGTGCAGAAATGTTCAGACGGCTTTTCATATTGGCTTTGTATTGTGCTGATATGTAATGCTGTGCTGTTATTACTTTGCATAACGTCCCAAAGCACATAAAGTGTTGCACAATGGCGCAAAGTGGCTTTTCTCTGCCTCAGAATCTGCTGAAATAACAGCATTTGTGTAGACTTCCAGAGAGTTGTGGGAGTTGGAAGAATGTTAACACTGGAGCTAAAGCTCCGGTGTTAGAAGGTTAAACATATCAGAAATAAAAATAAGAGGAAGAGTTGAAGTTACATCTTTGCAAAAGTTGACAGGTTTCATCTCAGCACCTTGCTTTTTCTCTGAAAAGACTAACATGCAACCAAAGTGCTTCTGTCTGCGCTTTAGTAAGCGGTAATTCGTCATGTTATGTGACCAACCAAAACTTAAAGCTGTCTTTGGTACCACCGAAGGTAAGGCTGCAGGGCTGTGTGGTTCCCGGTTCCTCTGCTGAAGGTCTAGGCAGTGAGAGGGACCTGCTTCACCCTCGTAGGACTTGTGACGTCTCGCAGAGACAAATCCGCATCTCAGCAACCCTTACCTCCCCCACCTCATCTCCATCTCCCAGTGGGTTAGAGTCACCATGGTAATGGCATGCAAGGGGGTGTTGTGTTTTTAGGCTGCTGATATATTGCTTTTTTTGTGTGTAGCATGTAGCTATGGGTTTGATATTTAGAAGGCTTTAAAACAATTAAAACAACTAGAACTGTTGCCGCACAGGAAGCCCAGCCCACTTCCCATCATCTATCTGTTTACCTGCTCTCCAGCCAGCTTGAAGCCACTCACACCCCCAATCTAACATTAGTGGTGAAACAAAAATGGTGAGCAATATTGGAGATATCCAGTCGTACACTTTTGAGCCAGATGCCAGCTCAAATGGGGAAAACGAAGATATATGTGGATCTATTTGTTTACAAGTGGATGCATCTGAATGGGGCGGAGGAGGGAGGTTGTGGCCCGCACAGCATATTTTCTGCATCACAAATACAATCTTTTTTAAACTAAATTTTTTTGTATGATCTTAAATCCTAACAATTTAAACTAAGAAATTCTCAGAAATACAATTTTAAGCTTAATTTTATTTATATGTGTCGTCCATCATGTGAGAAATGCCACAAGTACACTAAAAACATGATTTTCATCTGAGTGGTTTTAAGAGTGTGAATTATTAAGTAATCTTATTTATCTTAAGAAGCCTAGTAAGAAATAATATTTTTCTTTTTATTTTCATAAATTTTTAAAACTTACAACTTTTTCAGAATTTAGCTTTTTTTCTCTTTTTCAACATTTTTTGAGTCAAATTAAATATACAAGAATGTAAATAATGTGTTTAGTTATGATTTAGTTATAAAAACAGTTGTTGGCTAAATATAAAAGGTTTTTTTCTCCTGGTAAGGTTGCTAAGACAATAACAATGTAAAGGCCAGAAAAAAATAAGTATGATCTATATTTATATTTTGAAAAAAAAAGCAAAAAAAAAGGATGATTATCATAAAAATACATTGTGCTTCATCTAACACATCACTAAATTTCAGTCTGAGCGTCTCTATATTAAAGGCTTAAGCTTTCAAAAAAGTTCCCCTAATGTTTGTCTTTCTAATCTCACATCTCTTAACCTGCGTGTTTGCTCTGCATGTTTCTGCTCCTCTAAAGTGTTTTCTTTTTAGTTTGGAATTCTCCTTTGATGGGACTTTATCTCCATGCAGAAACATGACGAGCTGTTGCCCGATCGCGTGGCTGAGTGGTCTCCACTGTCTTTTGGGCGTTCCTGCAAAGGCACGAGCACAGAACCCTCTCACCTCAATCTCGGAGCTGCAGAAAAACTGTCCATCCGCAGGTCAGACCATCTCCCCCAAAAACTTCTGGCTCATTTTGCCGAGGGGGCAGCGGCAGACCTGTGCTCTCTCAGCTCTTACATGCTGCGCCTCTCAGGGGCGGGGTTCGCCTACTACGCTCCAGGACCGGAGACCTCTGTGTAGAGAAACAAACGTCTGGGAACTTGGTGAATCTCTTGAACTTGTGAAGAAGAAAAAAAAAAAAAAAACCCTGAGATGTTTGTTGTTGTGTTGGAGAAATCGAGGATTCTAGATCCAAGCAAATGACTTTCATAAGGAGCGTGGCCGCTCCACGCTCAGTTCACCCTGTGCTTTTTCTGAGCTACAGCTGTATGGGCATCCTCCCCATTTTCATACTTTTGTGGTTCATTGTCTTCTCCAAACTCCGCTCAGACTTCTTTTTGTAAGGATTTTGGGTGTTTAAGTGGAACCATTTAATGACATCATTACGTGGAACTGTCTTGTTGGAAGATTTTTCCAACCTCAGATTTTTTTTTTTTTCTTTCATCTTTTGCCTGTTCCCACACTTTTTTCTCATCTATTCAGCTTCTTTGTAAATATCAGTTACATCTCATATTCTGGCCAAGTAAGGGGAAGCCGTCAAGCTCAGCCCTTTATGTATGCGTGCTTGTGCATGTGCGCAAGAGTATGCATGATTTTTGCCTGTTCTTGTATGTTTGTATTGGAAACACTTCTGCCTTACTGGGGACACAGCAGCAGTCTGGGAGCCAAAGGAGAATAGTTTTCTTTTCAAAGAGCGAAGTTGGTTTATTACAAAGCCTTACAAACACTCATACGCATCAGCTGAGGGGTAGAGTCAGAAAGGGACAGCATTTTTAGCCACCTGCCTTAATTCATAGAAGGCGTTCTTAGTGAGTTCGCTCCAGCATTTTGTGGAATTAAAGAGAGATTTTGAAAGCATTCATGTGTGATAAACGGTCACCACCGTTCCGTCATTTCTCACTTGTGTCCAGCTTTGCGTCTTGTGTCTTCGTCAAGTCTCTTGCCTTCATGCTGGACCCTTATCCTCTTTTGGAATTGCAGGCACAGTGTGCCCTTTCCTGCCACCATGTGGCCATATAGGGACGCAGCCTGGATCTGAAAATGTGTTTTCGCTGTTGCAACATGCTTGTTTGTTTGCTGCCATGCTGTGTGTCATACAAGCTTTATGTCGCAGTACTAATGTCCTGTAGGCATGATCCTAGGGGTCATCTCCTGCGTTGCATTAACACATGCGTTCTTTTGTATTGTTCAGAAATTATTGATGTCAGTCACTGTTTTATGTACGGATATAACTTAAGAAGTTTTCTATATTTCAGTAAGAGATGGTGTCATAGATATAAAACTGCAGATTGTCGTAAGTAGACGAAAGACTTGAATCGGCGATGTCACAATCAAATTAAGAATGTTGAACTGAGTTGTCCATCATGTCCTCCAGCCGACGATTGTAGCTCATAATAGATCAATATCTTTTCTGCATTTTTAAACAGAGCTTATATCTTTTTTGTTGTTCTTTTTCCATAACAGATCTCTCTGGTCGCAGAGAAAATGACTAATCCTAGAGGTCCTGAATGTCAGATTTTGGAACATTTTTGTATGTTTATACGTTTTATTTTCACACACATCGCCATCTACCAGCTTGTAAAGATTTAAGAACAAGTTTTCGATATTTTTCTATGGGGTTTAAAAAGTCTAAATTTTAGTAGCACCCCAATCTAAGCCTCCAAATGTTTTAGGACATATAGGGGCCTTAACATCCTGACCTCAGAGGAGATGGTGCTTGAATTACAGCGACCCACCTCACCGTGTTGGTGCAATACTGCAATATTCAGTATTCAGCGTGTCGTATTTACATCATCCGGTGGGGAAATGGTTTAGATTTATTTATCATAATGTCAAGTGTCATCTTTCTCCTTTTGTTCCTTTTGTACCTCGTATATTTTAACTGTTAGAATGTTTGCTCAAGTTTGTAACCAAAATGAGAACGATAATATGACTATGTGATTAGTAGACTCACATATAGGTCACACTGCACTTTGTTTTTCAACAGCCTAGAAAGAAGGTTTATCTATCAGCAGAAGTTTATCATTTACTTTTCCTCACCAGTTATTTTTCTAAGAAGATTGTGTGGGGCAATAAGGGAAAAAAAGACCAAATAACTTGACTAGGAATGAACTGAGTGGGTGTTCGCCTCTGTCAGTGGGTTTGTTGCACCAGCTTTCATCAGAATGTCAAATTGCTTTTTCTAATTCCATCAGCACAACAGCAGGTGTTCATGTGGTCACTCCTGAGCTCGGTAAAGGTCTGAAATGTTGGCTGCTGTGCTCTGAACAGCATGCTTCATGTCACACCTTTAGTATTATGGCACTGTTTGTATTAATAAAGATTTCTGAGAATTTTTTTTCTCTTTTTGGATACATTTTCAAAGGTCCACATGTTGACTTTTTGCCAGCCTGTCTGTAGCAAACGAGGGCAAAGCACTGTAATGTCATTCTGCCTGTAATAAAGAGAGTGGAGACTATTTCCTTCAGATGCTAGTGTTATTATGAGTCACTTACAAGTGTATAATTGATCTGATGATTGATTTGTTCTGCTATTGTTCTAATGTCAGATGCAAACCGACAGTGTTGACATTTGCAGCCCGTTATTCCCTCCCCTCCTGTAGGTGTCTAAAGGGTTCTGCCTCCGTGGGTTGATCAGGTAAATTACTGCTCTTAAAGTATTTCAGAAAGCATTTCCTGTCTCTTAATGTAACGTTTTTGATCAAGAAGGTTTCTTTTAAAAATGTTTTCTTTGTTACTACAAAGCACTTCACTGAATGTTGTACTTTAAAGTTTGTTTTTCTTTTTCTTTTTCTTTTTTTTTTTACATCAGCCTGTCTGGATTTGCAGACAGTGATTCATCAGGATGCCCTTTGTTGCTTCCAGGTTATGACGAAAAAAGATGGTGGTTAAGTTGTGTAGAATTTTTCATGAATTTATTCTTTCTCTCTGACCAGAATTTGCTAGAATTATGTTGATGTGAACATCTGGAAAAAATATTTATTTAAAAAGCTTTATGTAATGAAGGATTGGGGTTTATCTGTGCAGCGTTAAAACACAAATCCCAAATTTATCCAATAAATAGGCCTATTTTAAATGTAATAACTAAAGGTTTTTGTAATAGCTTTACAAGGTAGCAAATGGTTAAGGAAGCAAGAAATTCCACTTGAAGAATATTTAACTACCTTATGAAAATTCAAATGGGTATTTATAAAAAGTGATGTCCTAGAGGAGCAAAGACTATCAAAAGAAAAGATGGGGGGGATCATCTTACTTGTTAATAGGTGTTTTGATTGTAACATACCCTTAAAAACAATCCACTGTGCCAAACTACAACAGCTTTGAAAGTATTACTGTTTACCGTGCGTAACATCAGTGAAAGATTCACAGAAACTGAAAAAAATCTGGAAAAGATACAGTTGGACAAAAGTGTCCATCACAGATTGTGCAAGTTCTCCTACTTAAAAAGCTGAGTTTGGTCCGTAATGTTCACTGAGACAGAATATAAAAAATGAATCCAGGAAAGCACATTGTATGATTTCAAACAATTGAATAGTATGATAGTGTGAAAACAATAAGTGTTAGGTCAATGACAAATGTTCACCTCAATACTTTGGAATGTAACTCTGGTTAATAATGACAGAGGTCAAAGGTTTCCTTTATTACTCATTGTAACAGCTATTTTGGTCCATTCTTCCATGCAGATCTTTTCAAGAGCTGTGGTTTTTGGGGCTTTTAATGGCCAACACAGACTTTTAAGACCTCTGGCAGCAGGAAAAGTGTACATCTTCATCTTGAGGAGCAACATCAGACGTCTGGTCGACAGCTAAAGAGGATAAACCAAAGTAAGATCTGGATCCAGATAGGCTGGCTGTATCTGTTTTAAAGATATTCTCAGATCAATTTACAAGAGTCTGTGTGGACATTTCACGGAATGCAGCTTTCCTCTGTCTTTGTGTGCTTCAAGTCTTCCATCCTTGTGTCTAAAGAAATCCATTGTCTTCTGGTTCAATGATCACAGACAGGTGAGTCAGAATCCAGCCTTGAGGGCCGATGTCCTAAATGTTTTCCAACCAACCTTCCATTAAAGCTCCTTATTTGGCCATATAAAATATTGGTAATCAGCAGCAGATGAGACAGGATTTCTGAAAAAAGCAGCAGGAGGCCAGCCCTCGAGGCGTGGAGTTTGACACCCCAGCTGATGCGTCAGCACAAAAGGACTATCATATTTTCCAGAGTATAAGTCGCACCCCTGGCCAAACTACCCAAAAAAAACCAAACAAACCGCTAAACTGAACTGAGACTGAACTGCATACATCAAAGAGGGCCAGGTTGTTAAAACATGTGGATTGTAGGAAATTCTCCTCCAGATCTGGCTTCACTATACACTGAGGTTGGAAAAATGCAAAGTAGATTTGATATTAAAGACTTTCAAAAATGTAATCAATGCATTTCTGTGTGGTACACCACATTAATGGCTGGAATCACAGATTGAATCCCAAAATGGTTTGAGTGTGTCTGCAAATAATGCTCACTACTCTTAGGGGATGAACCCAATACATTTTGCAGACTTTCTCTAACAGTAGAGAAATGTCCTTAGAACAATTTAGCGAATGATTGGTCAGTTAAGTGGATGGTGCAGTGCTTTTGCCTCACAGCAAAAAGGCCCCGGTTCAAATCCCATCTGTGTAGAGTTTGCATATCTTTTTTGTGCATGTGTGGGTTTCCTCCGGGAATTCGAAAGTTTCTCCCACAGCCCAAAGACGTACTTCATTTGCTGATTGATTACTTTAAATTGATTTATTATTTTAAATTGTCCCAAGGTATGACTGTGAGTGTGTGTGTGGGAGTGATTGTTTACCCACCTTCACCCAACAGTAGACAGTTTAGGCTCTTGCAGCCCTGTGACCTCGAAAGGGGTTCATCGGGTTAAAAAAATGGGTGGATGATCAATCAAGCTTATAAGTATAGATCAGAACCATAGAAAAGCAAATAAAATCTCTTTATACTGGACACGTGCAGAGGCACTTATTTTTTCTAAATTAGCTGCAGTTTTACAGTTTCAAAGTCAGAGTTTAATATGTTTGTTCTTACTTCAACACTCCTCCTTAAACTTGAATTATTTAAAGAAAAAATTCCAATCGGATCATGTTCTTTAAAACTATAGCTTTACTTCATGCACATTTGCTTCAATTTGAATTTGCTGCACCAATTGGTCTTTTTTGCCAATAATGTTTTGGTTGTAATGTTTAGACAGTTTACTCTCTGATTCCTTAAGCTATATAATATGTCATGAGAGGAAAATAATTACAGAATAATCTAATTACATTTATTTATTTCAGGCTTTTTCTAAATAATTTTATTTGTGGGGATATTTCTTGGATATTTCTTGTTGAATTTTTTTTTCTACCTCAGATTTGTATAATCATCTGGCCACGTTTGCATTTCTTTTTAATCCTGGAGAACCCAAGGGGTCAAATTTATCCTCTTTAAAAATGTTATTTATTTCTATGTATTTATTTCATTTCGCGGCTGTTCATTGCTGCTACCCACATTGATCAAACAAAAAGTCAAATTTACTTTAAAAGCCCAACAGAAATTTGTTCTTGTGTTCTCCAGGATTCAATCTCTGTCTCTAAATTATTGCTTCTATGATCAGCTTTGTCAAATTTAAGATTCAGTTAAAAAAATATCGTTCTGTTTATTTAAAAATAGAAAATTTGCAATTTCTTCCTAAACGGTTTGGAAACTCTTTTAAAGTCTCACTCCAATCATCTTTTGAAGTGTTTCCAGTGGTATTCTAATCATGATTACGCTGTTTTTAGCCAAAATCAAAAACCTTTGTTGTTTTCTAAGACATAGTTTCTACAGAGCGGCACTATATGTAAAAAAAAAAAAACCCAAATCACATTTTTCATGGTAGTGGATCTTTAAAGATAAATGAATGCATGTTTTATTGGTAACTTCTCCCTGCAGAGTTTATTTCTGTCATGAGTTTGAGGTACTGTAACATAACAAGTGGAGGCAGACGGAGAGACGCAGCTGCTGTGCCTTCTCTGCACACTGGGTGTCGCTGTTGGATAGAGTTTGAATGATTCTGCAAGGCTGACCTTCACTTCCCCTCCCCCCCACTCTCTCTGCCAAGTCTGCACAGGTTTGCAGCATCATACATGCTGAGGCTGAAACATGCATGTTTGAGGGAGGCTGTCTCCTGATCCAACTCCATCGCATCTCCACTGGTGCCATTTTTCCATCCTGCTTGGGGGTTGTGGCTCCATCTTCAGCATCTCTCCGTCATCCGCCTCTCCAGCATTCTTCTCCTCTGGCATTTTTTTTTCAATCATCTCGGCTCGCCACCTTCTTACATGAAAGTGGTGGGATTCGCCATTCGATTGCCGCCTCCATCCTACATTTTAGGCAGTTAGACAGCAGCTAGTCGCATCCTGGGCGACTTCACCCTGCTGCGTCTCCCTTGTTCCTTCTGCTCTGCTGGGCTTGTCAGTGCAGATTCCCTCTTCCCTTCCACTTCATCATCCACTGTCTGAAGCGTTGTTGGGAACACAGCAGGCAAGCTGTCTCTACTTCCAAAGAAAGGGTGTTTTGGCTGGGCAGCTGGTCTTCCGCTGTCCCTCTGGAGGATGATCTTTTGGATGAAGACAGAGGAGATGGCCCTCGGGGAGCTGCTGGAGAGACTGAGATCTGTCACACAATGCATAGGTGAGTGAAAACTGTAGGGAAACCACCAATAATGCATGGTTATATTGTTATTTGTGAGAGGATTCAGGGTTCAGACAAAGTACCAGTTATTTAAAATACTGGTGAATCAAACAAAACCTAAACTGCGGTTAATATTCTTGTCTTTATAATGCTAATGCCTGAAGCTAAGCATATTTTTTTCTCAGTCTTTCTTTTTTAACCTCTATCTTACAGTTTGTGACTGATTGGAAAGCTCCCATCAGGCTTATTCTACTCTATAGATTAAGAAAAAAAAAAGGAAATGTATTCCCTTGTAAAATATCTTTACATTTCCTTAATACATCCTTTTTAATAGTTCTGTCCCAAAAACTAAAGCTGTGGTGTGAATTTTCCATTTCCCCTGAAATAACAACTTGCTTGATGGATCAATTAATGTAAGTCATGATGGGAAAAGATCACTTTTGCTTGCATACCCTGAATCACCTAAAACAGGGGTTTCAGAGTCCAGGCCTCAGGGCCAGCATCCTGCTGGTTTTTCAGAAATCCTGCCTCATCTGTTGCTGGTTACCTGGTTCAGATGTGTGTTTAGCCAATAAGGAGTTTCAATGGTAGATTAGTTGGAAAGCGTGTAAGGCATCGGCCCTCAAGGCCTGGAGTTCAAGTCCTGTGACCTAAACACTCAACATCTTCTAGCAGATGTCGAAGACAAATACTAGTTTGTATTTCTCTTGTTGCATCCGCTTAACATTGAGAATCTGTCATTTTTTTGTAAATATTTTGACCATAGGGGCAAATACAACAGGGAATAATTTAAAATATGAGATCCAGCTAAAGCTGACCTTTTTGAGTTCTTGTGCATTACAGAATGTATATTCTTTTTTTTTTGTTTTTATCAGCATCAAACTTTAACTTCGGTGCATTTTTTTCGTCTTCTTTTTTTTTTGGAAACATGGTCTTTATTTGTGTGTTGTGTTGCTCAGTAAGCTTTTGTTTGTGTGTTTTTGCTCCTGTCTAAAAAAAAACCCCATCATATCAGGGGCTGGTTGAATGTCTTCCTTCTCTGCTGCAGAGATGGTGAAAGCCTGTCTGCAGTGAGTGGGTGGACTTGAGAAACAAGGGTAACAGGCCAAGCTGAAGAAACGAAACTGCATTTATTTGATCCACAAAAAATACAGTTTAAAAGATATACCTATGGGTTTTATAATACACACTGTAGGCAAGCAGCAATATATATGCAACAAGTCAGAGACAGAAGGACTCTGAAAGCACTGACTAAAGAAGGCAGCGAGGAGGGGAAGTGAAGAGGTGATTCTTGATCTTGGTCAGTTGTTGATCAGATTCTTCTTTCCTAAACTGCTTGAGTGGAAAGCTCAGCAAGTGAGCTGTGCTGTTCATCCCTAAAGGCAGAGCAGGTGTTGGGCCAGATGGATGCAGCCTGCCATGATTAGCCTCCATTCAAGTAAGCTGTATAAGACGGAAACAAGCATTCCTGTGGCATCAAATTCTCTGTGTTTTAGCATGCATTGGCATTTAGTTTGTAAGTTACCATTTAAAAAAAACGTGTCTGATTACATCCAGAGAGACTGCATGAATGGAGGAAACCAGACTATAGAGCTGGTTTGCTTTATTGGGGAAACATTTATTGGTAACAAAACCTTTGACCTTGTGGTTTAAACCATGTCTTTATATCCAGCGCTGAAACGTAAAAGTGGACTAAAGAGTGGATTGCTGAATGTCTTTAAATCTATGCTCCTAAATCATCTTGTGTGGATTGGACTGATTTTCTGCAGGACACAATTTAAGCTTGTTAGTTGTAATTGACTCTGTGAAAATTTCCATTCATTCAAGTCTTTGTTAGATAATTTTGGCTCTTTAGTGCAACTGAACTTTTTAAGATTCAACAAGATATTTGCTGCTGATGTGAGCAGCAACTTCTTGATGAACCTTTAAACTCCAGTTACTCTGAAGAATGGAAATCCGAGACATAATTCTCCTCATCGTAGTGCAGTTCATGCTCTGAGGGGACTGATTCCACTCTTCATGAGAAGCAGACATACTGGCTTACCCACATCCCCCCTGTCTCAGCGCTCCCTGCACCTTCGGGTTGCAGAATGCGTTTTAACACTAGTTTGCAGTTACATAAGCAACAGTGAAAGGCTCAGAGTATTCAGCGTTCTTAGAATTTGTTTGTTTGTGAAATGTGCACCTCCTGGGAGTTTCGATCCTCAAGTGACCAAAGACAGTGAAAGCAGGAGGTGTGTGATTCAGAGAAACAACCTGAGCTTGAAAAGTATTTTGATGGGTTTCCAGTCATGAAGTGTCCATAGTAACGGTATATTAGCATTTATGTGTGCAAATGTTGTTGTCTTTCTCAATGAGTCTTGACGTTTGACACTACTGTATGCTGTGGTCACTTTAAACTAGCCTGTCCAGTTCTGATTGATCCATCAGCGCTTCAGAGCTAAATCTGGAGGTAATCTTTTTAGATTGAGCAAGGAAAAATACAACAAATTGTAAGATATGGTTTGTATTATAATGAAGAAGATGTTCTAAACCTCTTGAGAAACAAGTTTGAGACTGTCCCATTGACTGCATATGAGAACTGGACGGAGTGACCTTTCCCCCCATTCGCTTCAAGCATGAAGTACCCGCTGGTTCCAAAAAGTCAAAATCCCTTCGACTTCTTTTAAGAAATAAACAGCATGTACTCACTATGATTGTCAGATTAAATATTCTTGTGCACTTTTTTTACGTTATTAATATTCCTAATTTTTTCATAATATTTTTCTGTACTGCAAGTTATTCAAACTATAAACTCACCAATCAGATGCTTCAATAAAAGTGGGTGGTTTCACGTTGAACATTCGAAACGTTTGATTGACAGTTTCTCTTGCGCCCGCTTTCAAGTAGTAGGGGGTGTGAACTGCCAACAAGCTCACTCCTGACTGGCGAGAGTGGTTGCCATGGATATGTTGACCCAAACAACTCGGTCCAATCACTACTTACTAATGAGGTTTGGTTCCGTCATGGCAGCGTCCATATTGCGAAAAAAATCGCGACTAAATTGATTTGATTTTGTGGATACCGGAAGCAAGTCATTTTCTACGGGTAATGTTGCACTCACTTGGTCCAGTTCTCTAATACAGTCAATGGGCTGTTGTGCTTTAAAAAAAAAAAAACAGCTGATCACACTTGTGGTCATTTGGGGCTTACATACCAACATGACTCTGTGCTAGCTCTTGTCTAGAACTCATTTGTGAAACTGCTAGTCAACACCCAAAACAGAAACTGGAACTGAAACTAAATGAGAGTCTCTCTTTGGTTTAGTCTAAATCCGTGTGATTGAAGGCTGATTTTCCATAAATCATTACAGTCTGAGATTCCTCAATGGAACCAGAACTTTTAAAAAAATGTCTGAAAGTAGTGACTTTTAGGACCCTGTTTTGTTTTTAAAAACGAACACAAGGTCAGAATATTCATCAGAAGTTGTGTTTTTAGATTAGAAGACTGCTTTGTACTGTAGATGTCTATCATTGTGTATTTGCAACCACCAGAGCCTCCATCACTTCAGGACTGAGCATTGAGAAGGTGTCTGTGTTTGTGTTTTTGTTTTCACACCTTCAAGGACAAAAGAGTTCACTGTCAGTGGGATGGATGACCTGGAGCTCAGTACTGGGAACTGTGAATGTCATTGGATACAGAACTGACATTGCGTCTGGTCCTCTGCAGTCTCCTCATTAGTCTCCCAGAATGCTCTGCTTCTTCTTTTTAAACCTTAAAGCTGCAGGTTGATCCCCACTTTTAACTGTAGGATTCAGCTACATCTTTTAAAAAAAAAAGAAGTTTGTCAAAGTTTTAGCATTTTTGTTTAAAGCCGAATAGCATCCACAGTTTCTCACATTTTAGTTTCTTTCCTTTGGCATTCCTATTCAACAGGAATATAGTGAATTGGGAGAGATTTAAAGAGGGAAAGAAAAGGAAGATTAGTGAAAGAGTGGAGGAATATAGTTAGCCTGAGGAACAGAAGGGGATTTATGCCCCACCGGCTGCCCTCTACTTCTGTTGCGATCCTCCCTCCTCCCCTCTTGGTGCTTTCCTAAAACCTCTCACAACTTTCAAGTGTCAGAAGTGTTGGGAGCACTTGTGTGTTGTCATCTCTGCGAGTGTTTGTGATCTGGTCTCACTTTTTGGAGTAAACAAAGCCTGGAAGTAGAGTTTGTGCTAAGAGTGAGTCAGCTCTTTTTGCCCGCTTTGCTCTGCACTCGTTCCTGAATGTGGCACTGCAGAGGATGCCGGGCTTGTCTTGCATGTATCCAGAGCAGAGGTTTCATCATGGGATGCATGTGAGAGCATGGCGTTGTGGTCTTCAGTGACCCGGCACTTTACAACCAAAAGACAATCCTCATTTGCTTGCATCTTGAAGTCCAGCAGTCATGTCTCTGCATGAATTCCTGCGGGAAGGTGGTGAGGCATCTTACCGGATCGTGAACCGCCTCAGCCTTTTAATCCAGAACTTGGACATCTCTGGGTTTGGTTCTCCTTTCCCTTTCAGTCCCCCTGGCCGCAAGAACTCCTGGACAGACTGGGATGGTAAGACTGACAGTAAGGAAAACACTAACCGTTTATGTGCGTGTTTGTGTAGAATCTACTGCACATCTGTGCGCATGTGGAGAGATTTATGCAAGCTAGCGTTTTGTTCTTAATGCGTTCCTGATGGGTGCACCAGACAGGGTTCTGCAGGGCACCATGCCTGGACCCTCAGACACAGGGTTTCCTGTGAGCTCTCCGTCTCCCCTGAGCTGCTCTTGTCTCTATGCATAACATTTTGTGTGTGAAAGCACGTGACTGCGCCGCGACTTGCAGATCATCACAGCTGCAGTGAGCATTTGCTGCACACAGCCCCCCTTTACCTGCAGATGCGCTGCTGCAGGATTCCTGCTCATTTCTGCTCTGGAGTTGCTAGTGTTTGTCAAAGGTTCCGTTATTAAAAAAAAAGGATGATGAAGAAGAGGAAGCGAGCATCTGAAATGGATACAAGCATACAAATGGTACCACTTAAATCATGTGAGTCAGAGGCTATACATTTTGTTTGAATGCATCTTTTGTACAAATTTCTAGATGTTTTTGCAAACTTTCAAAAAGGATGAACTTCGTTAGAGCTCATGCACTCAGTAAATATGAAAAACGCCATATTTACATGCTGTAGCGTCTCTGTCATTCATCTTTTATGCCAAAATGTCTGAGTATTTTTGTTGATTGTGTTTCAAACTGTTTCTGCTAGAAAGGGTCTGTCAGTAGATGAAGCTGCGTGTGGCTGAAAGGAAGTTTCCCTTTTGGTTTTCACTTCTGGAAAAGTCATTAGCTGTAAGGATCGTACAAGGAAGATGTTTTTTTTCTGAAACTACAAGTCAAAGGAAGAGAAGCGGAAAGTCAAATCTATAGAGGAGTTATAAATCTTTTCATCTGCTGGAGCGCTGATCCTTTTTCTACCAACTTCTGGGCTCACTGTACTCTCTGGGAATGTCTTCCTACGGAAAACTGTTGTAGATGTTGGTGGTGGGGGCTCTTTGGTGGGGGCTCTGTCTTTACTCAGATCGTTTCCCCATAATGTTCTCTTTTTTTCTGCGAAAAACAAACGTCTTACTTAGCCATCTTTGTCTTTATTATGTCTTGCAACGGTCCTGGACTACGAGAACCATATTGCTTTCAAGGTTCTTTCTTATTGCACGTTTGAGCAAACAATCGACACCGTCACTTAGTCAAAACCTCACCAAAGCTTCACCTAGTACCCAGTGAAATTGAATTTTGGGCATTGTGAACGAGCGACAATCTCCACCCACCCACCCACCCCCACCCCACCCCTACCCCCCAAATAGATGACATCACAGCAGGCAATACTGTTAAAAAACTGAATAGATCACTGAACCAAAACACAAGTGTCTGGGGTATTTATAGGAAGTTTTAAAGTTATTATGGGACGGCCACAGGACCTACAACTTGGCAGCTATTTTGTTTAAAAAAATAAATTTAGCGATTTGCTCACAATATAGGAAAATCAAACTTTTTTTATTTTATTTATGAAATGTCACCAACTGAGTTTTTGTTAACCTTTGACTCGAGAACAGGCTGCCATTTTGAATTAAAAAAAATTATCTTTAGTACCTTCTACAAATGTATAATACTCCTAGGAACTTTGATCTATTGCGTTCTTTCTCCTTGAGGATCATTGGAAGCTACTTGGGAAAAATGTTTTGTTTTAATGTTAGTAAATTTTGAACTGTGTGACGTGCTAGCAAGTGGCATTCCCCTGTTGCTCGCATAGTTTTTACCCGAATATTTTGAAAATGTATTACATGAATTGTTGGCTCAAGCTGAAGGAACCAATATGACATATGTTATGAAGATAATAGGAATGTGTGCATCGTTAACAAAAACTTCAGTTGCCAAGAAAATCCACAATACGACATTTACCAATTCTTTAAAAAAAATACATTAATATTTTCATCACCCCCCCAGTCAACCAAGACATAAAATGGTTGCTATAGAGATAAAAACCAAGCAACCATTTTGAATTTAAAAAGTAAATAAAATATTATTAATAGTTAGTTTATTAATAGTATTAATAAAAAAATTTATTAATTTTTCACAAATAGGTCTGACCAGGGTGGCAGGGGAGGGAAAAGGGGACAAAAAGGGCAAGGGAGGGTAGTGCTTGCAGGACATAAAACGCCACTTGCAGTTTTAATATATCTAAAATCTTTACATTTTAATAAACGTTATATATTTTTTACAGAAATAGAACCAAACTGTTTTCTTAAGGTCACACACAGAATCCTACCCTGATAGCCAGTATTGGGATTGCTGCCTTATAAGGATGTAAGTCAAACCAGCAACCTTTCATTAACAGTTTCAGTCTGGTCTATTTCAGTCTAGACGCTCCAGCCCGCCTGGAGGCTAAAAGTGTTCCAGATCAGGAAAAGTGTTACAGAACATCAGAACTTGTCAGTTTCCCCATGGTTTTGTTTTACCTTCTAGAAAATGAACGATATAAAGATATACGAAGAGATATACGAAGAGAGTATATTTATATCATATTCTAGTATTACATTTTTGACACTCCACCACTATTTTTTTCTACTCTTACACTCTACTGTGACAGTGACATCTACTTAGAGAACCCCTACACGGCTCAGTAAGTAAAAGTACAAGAATTCAGACAGTTGTCTGCCGTTTTAATTAGGATGGGTCTGTTTTAGGATTGTGTATCTTTCCCTCTCACATGATTGGATACGCATCTCGATACGCTGTCCGCTAATCGATACATAACAGATTCAACTAACTTGGTGACGGTATTACAGTCCAATTCTTTTACCTAAATGGATGCAGTCTAGATACGTATTAATCATTTGAAATTTAAAACTATAAAGGAAAATGCCTTTTATTGGAGAAACGATTTTTCCCTTCTGGTAGTTTTTATTTTAAGCAGCAAAAACAAAATGTCTTTGAAATAACAACTTCAAAAATTAAAACCTGATATTTTGGGTCTTTTAAACTGTTTTGCTCTTTGTGGTTAAAAGTGTAATTTTAATTTATTCAGGTATTGTTTTGTATTGCAAGCTTATGATTGGACGTCTTTTTGTTTACATTACATGTAGATACAAAGGCAGTCATTAGAGGCACAACAGGAAGAGAAACTAACAGTTAGTCAGAAATCCATTCTTTACTTCCTGATTGATTTTATACCTTTTTTACCAACATAATCTTGTTTGCATCTGTGGTTTACAATGATGTTGCTGTTACTCCCAGTACGAGGCTGAAATTTTTTAAATGCATATTTGTTTCTTTGACATCCCTAGCCTGCAAGTAGGTAAATAGAAGAGAGATCTTTATTGTAAAAGTGAAGGCTAAAACTAGTTTTTGAACAGGCAGCTGAAGCTTTCTTGAGTTACGTTGTGAGCGGCTTTGCTGATGAAGCTGATGTTTTGCAATGATAGGTGCACAAAAATATTTCTTTTAAATGCCCATCAAAAAACTCCCACAGTTTATTTTGACCTTACCAAAACACTCACACCGTCTATTGCCCACATTGACATTTTATGGAAAATCATTCAGTTTTTCTGAATGAACTGATAATCTTCTGTTTTTACTCTTTTTAAAATTTTATTTTGAACATTTTTGCCTAAAAAATACTTTTTTATATTACAATCATGAAATATTTTGAGTCCTCTGGGTCGCAGAAAGTTGTAGAAAGAGTTCTTTTGAGAGAAATTAGCAAGAATAGAGGTCTCAGTTGACAGTCAGTGAATGGGTAACTGGGAAGGCAGGCAGTGCATGAATGGTCCGGCAGTCAGAATGGAGGCTTTGTACATTTGCTGCCCATCTTTTGAGATAAGACAGAGAAGGGATTTTGTTTGGCGAGGTACATGAGCTGTGGAAGCTGCAGTATCTAAAACACGGAGATTTTACTGCGCAACATTTATTTCCTGTTCTTGACGAGCTTTTAAGAGGGTCGTGATAGTATCGTCCGTCATTCGAGGAGACTGTAGCCTTTGTCCTTTCAGGGTTCGGAGAAGGGTGGCTGGGTGAACAGAGAAAAGTGGGAATGAGCTCTACACTGTTGCTTTTGTATAAAGGAAAGGTAACATGAGGTTAGAATAGGAAGTCCTCTCAATTACTGACTGATGTTTGCAGGCTGCTGAGCACCTGTAACCTGGCAGCAGGAGGAGGCTGGATGTGGAGTTTGAGGGGAGGTGGAGTCAGCCTGACTAGGAAGCAGTTTATGCAATAATATTTTCACAGAACAAATGTTGCCGAGCAAGAGCAAACAAGGAATGGAATGGAACAGGAGAATGGATGAAGGGGAGATGCTAGATTCAGGCTTTTTCATGGAAGAGGAACCAGAGTTTGACTTAGAATCTGGGTTAAGCATAGACCTTCTCTCAGATGGGCTTTTGAGTTTAGATGGATGTCAAGAGAGAGTAGAGTCAGACTGGGTCATGAGTACAGCCCTGAGGGAGCTCCTGTGTGTGGATGATGAAGAAGGAAAAGCAAGACTAGAAAAAGACGAAGAATGTCACACGGAACCAGTGAAAAATGTAGAAGCTGAAGACGAGTATGAGAGGAGCAAAGATGAAAAGATGGGGAGAGCCCCGAGTGTTTGTTTAGGTCCAGGAGAGGGGTGTGGACTCACTGTTAGGATATCCATCGAGGAAATGGAGAGTTATTGCAGGTTGTCTCGCCGCTGCTGTTGGATTTGTGGTAGGTGTCAAAATCGTTTTGTTTCTAGTCTGAGACGATCTCTTTTGTATTTCTGACGCATCAAAAGACGTTTCCACCGTGGCTTTTAAAAATCTCAAAACACCCTCACTTCCCTTTACGCCCTGCTGCTGTCAGAAGGAAAAACATCAGAGATTTGCAAATTGAGATTTACCTAGAGATCACCTGACCTTCCCGTTTGCGCTACAAAGAGGAAGTTTTTCCAGCATTGTCATGCTCTGTGTTCACACCCCTCCTGTTTGTTACCTGCAGCATTCAATGCCGGTTATTATTTCACTGGACTCAGCATGTTGTCCTCTGTTGACCTCTTTGCACAAACACAGCCACTCACTAGAAACTGTTATTAGGCTCCCCTGATTAAAAAACTAAGTTATGGTGAGTGATGGAAAACATGAAGAACAATTCTGCAACGGTTGAAGATTATTGTTTTCATGTTGTGTTCACTTTACTCCATCAGGACATGCACAGACAAATATTTGGACTTGCATGTATCTGAATCTGGACGATTGATTGCATGACTGTTGGATCAGAAACCATACCTGCAGCTCAGCTGGTGGGCGGAGTCTCAGTGGGTGTCTTTTATTCTTGTTTAATCTGTGTCAGTTCTGTCGGGGTGTCCAGGTGTGTGACAGTGACCTACTAACATTTGACTTGTCAGCCTGAGCGTGAGCGGAGGCTAATCCCCTTTGTTAAGCTTTTTGAAAGAACATTAACTTCTTAAGCAGCATGTGGTGGATGTGTGTGTTTATGTGTGGGCGTGTAGGGAGAGTCGTGGAGGGTTCATGCTCAGCAGCAAAAGTTACTTTATCACTAAGGAGCAGGAAAAGTGACTTAATGATAGCATCGATGATGAAAATTGATGGGTTTTTTTTGGCGTTTTATACATATATGAAGAAAATTATGATGCATGGTACCACCCACACTCTGATGAACTGCTGCTCTGCAGAAACTGTCCTGGAAAACAATGCAGGTTATTTGATTTTGTCAAAAAAATAATCATAATTAAAAGACCACTGGGAATGCTTTGAAAATGAATCAAAAGATAAACAGAGTGGGCCTTAAGAAGACGGACAGATGTTTTTGCTATAACTTTTTTTTTTTGTTTCAGAAATTTGTAACCTTTTGATAAATGTTTACACGATAGATTCAAAACTTTATGAACTCCAACTATGAGAAATATTTTTACTTTATTTATCAAACCTAAACTTAAAATGCAAAGACAGCATTGAGGAAAAGTAGCTGACCCTTATTACATGTATTTTTGTTGTACGGTGAGTATAATACCAAATGAGAGGTAACTGATCATCATGTAGTTTTGGGGAGTCTGCACACTTTTTGTGTTTGAAAACAGCTGAAAAGAAGCCAATCATGTTTTTGTTAAAGTCAGTCAGTTTAATTTAAAAAAAAAACATTTTTACAGACATGGAGGGGTCAATTGTGAATCATTTAAATCTAAGAAAGACTTAATAAACGACAAAAAGCAAAGTAAATATGTTTAAGCATCTGGTTAGGAGCCACTTTAGTTCAGCCAAAGTTCTGAGCATTTTGAACAGACTGACCTACATCAAAACACTGATTTTTAACCAATTTAAACAAAGTTGGGCATTAACACACTGACAATTGTATTAAAAGAATGGGGAAAAATGTATAGATTAGAAGAAACTGCACCAGAAATCTGCAGTTTTTATTCTGTTTTCGTAGAAGTATAATTTCTGGTAAATTGGCAATTATTTCTTTGTTGCTTGAAAAAAAAATCATTTCAAAGCCTAAAATGAGGAGCCCCTTCTTTGTATATGTGTAATTGTAAAACGGATCAAAATGAAAATTCATGGTTTATTTTCCCCGTCCTCAGACACTGGACTGAAATTGTTTCACTGTTTGTTTGACGAGAGCTTCAGTTGCATCCGATACTGGCCTCGTGTTTCACAGAGGAGGCCGGAGGGGCTTTTTCAATTGTCTACGATTGATGAGAGGTGAGGAGACCTCTGCAGAAGTCTTGGAATAAGTGACTGTGAGGAGGTGTTGAAGCTGAAATTGGGCGTTCAGGAGGGGATTTTTCAGTAACAGAATAGCCTCTGTTTTGGCCTGGAGGGGGTGTTGCCCTTGATGTGATATGCGTGAGAGGTTCTTGGGGCAGGGTGTGGCGGGCTGACAAAGCAAAGTCCGTTTAGAGCAACAGAAAATAATGGAGGTCATGAAGTCTATTTGAGCACACCAGGAGCATGTGACAACCCACGAGCATTTTGGTGATGCCTCTGACACCCGCAGCTTTGCTTCTATGATGAAGTTGGACATTTATGATTTAAAAAGCACTAATTTTACATGGGAAAATCATGCTTTTTCAAAAATAAAGTTTAAATATTGAATAACAACGAATCAGTTTATCTTTTTCTCTTGTGTTTAATACAGCTTAAATCAAAGTCTTTGTACAGAACTCCACGTTCACAAAGCAGGACGTTTATTTTATTTTATATCATCAGTGCTAACATGTGCAAACTGTACTTGTGTTTTATCTTAAGCTCAGGAGTTCTGTCTTTTTATTCTTTCCAGATGAGATCATGCAGCTGGACAACAATCCACTCCGAGCTGCAGACATCACCGCCGACCTAAAAAAGCAGTTCGCTTTCCTTTCAGGTGACTCGTTATACTTTTCTGTACTTTCAAATGTAATGTAATACACTTGAACCGGTTACGTTCTTCATTTTCACCTGCCATGAGTTCAGTATCTGTTATCTGTTCTGCTTGATATTTGCTTATATGAATTCTCCTCGTCTGGTATGTATTTGCATTGCAAACGGTTCATCCTTTTTTCCTCTTCATTACCTGTCAGCTTTTATACTCCTCTTTTCATACCATCTGGCTCTTCTCATGTCACTTAAAAACTCTGGCCAACATAAACTATCGGTTTTATAGAGTATTTCTTCTCAGTTTCAATAAATTGTGGATCTACTTTAGAATAAAAGGGTTGTAAAAAAAAAAAGAAAAAAAAGATCTGTGTACTACTTAGAAAGGATTAAAAAATATTTATGCTCTGAAAGCAAATGCACAAAGATTCTAGAAAAAACAAATGCAAGATTTAAAGATATTATCTCCAACCTTATTTTTTTAGCGATAACGATAATTATCAAAACTAGCAGAAATAAACCAACAACATAAGAGTTTGTGATGACTTAATGCTTTACTATCACAGTACTGAGTTTCACTGCTACAATTTACCAAAATAAATAAGTGTGATGATAATTAAATGTATTAAAATGCATATATTTTGATGTTTTTCCTGGAGTAAATCTTTGTGCCTGCAAACGTGAGATTTGCATTTTTATTTTTTTACAAAGCATGAAAAGCAAATTCTACAGTACTTAATATTCAACATCTTAGCAGGAAATTCAGTTATTCTGGCATTTTTAATTTTTATTCAGCCTGTACTTATTGAGGCAAGCCCGTTTAAGTACAGTATCCTCATTTTCAACTAGCAAAAGGCAAGACCTCTTGGAAAAAAGGCAAAGCAAAGCGGTTTGGAACTTCCCAACTCAGGAGAACCATCTTACAGAAAAAAACATCCAAGAAGAAAGCATGACCATGCACTTGCTGTTGCTATGGAGATGAGAGAAGAAAAGGCAGACGCATTGAAATTCCAGCCACATGCTCTGATAGAGTGGCTGTTCTGCACAGAAAAGGAGGTGTTTGTGTTTGCCTGTTTTTGCTGCGTGTATAAAGGATGCCAGAGTGTTCATGAACGCACTTCATCACTTCAGACATGATGCTCTACAATAGCTGCTTCAACAGTCGGTCAACGTACTAGTAGCTTTTTTTATACATTTATTTTTCATCCTCTTTCCCTAAAAAGCTGTCTGCTAAAAGGATTCCAGTCAGGTTTTCAGTCACAAGTGTGGGACCATCTCTTTGACACATTTGTCAAATTCTTGTTTTATTTTTTTGCCTGAGTAGGATTTACATGTTAGTCAATGCTCATGTGGATTATAATAGAGCTCCAGTATAAATGCAAAATTTTTCTTTATGTACTTTTATTATATCATCTGCAGACGGGACTTTTATTATGAAAACTGAATATTTGACAGAAATATTGATCTTTTTCTTTGTCTCTCTTTCAGGGGGTAGAGGGGATAATGGCAGCCCCGTCATCGTGTTCCCAGAATTCCCTGCGTTCAGTGAGATCACGGACAGAGAATTTCACAATGTCCTAACCTACCTTACAAGTGTGCCAAGGTATAGTTCATCCACACAAGCACATCAACAGATCATCCAAAATTCTTATTTACACTGCTCCTGTGTTACTTCCTTGTATTTTTTAGTGCTTTGTTTAGATGCTAATCAAGTTTTTAATAACAGTTTGTTAAATAGATCAGCTAAAAAAAGAGAAGAATTCACTTTATTTAAAAGAAAGCAATTAAATACAAATATAGAACAAATATTTTAACTTTCATGATAGACATTCTAATAAGAGGTGAGGGGTTATAATGGGTTTTAGGGCATGTCAAATGTGCAGAAGTGTTTCAAAGTTTAGGGTCAACAACATAAATAACTTCACCCCCTGTTAACACAAGAGTCGCATGAGGCGTAAAGGAGAAGATTCAATGGCTCTTTTCATGTTTGAAAATGAATCCTCAGTCGCACTTTTGCGAAGAGAAAAGGATTCAATAAATGGGACATATATGAAGAAAATTCAGCTTAAAACTGCATTTCTTAGCACTTCTGTATTCAAATCGTTGTGAATCAGGAGCAGAACAAAAAAAATTGTTATTTGTGATGTAGAAAATATGCTGGGCAGAGCACAAGCTCCCTGCTGTGGGGATGGGGGTGGGGGGCACAATTTGGAGTCCAGTTTTTCATGAGCTAATGCAGCTCTGGAGAAAGGATCTCCTTGAAAATAACACAGATTTTTGGATTTTGGCCCAAAATGGCTTAATAGTAACTAAAACACTACTTGGGAAAACTTTTAAAATATAGATGAATGAAGTGGGGCTTTAAAAATACTCAAGCTAATGTTTCATAGTTTAAAGGGAGTTTTACGTGCTTATGCACAGTTTTCTCTAACAAACGGGTTATTCTAGAGAACCTGTAACAGCAGCTGTTGGAGGTACAGCTGGTTTTAGTTCAGCTTTGTAGAAGTAGCTCAGTTCCAACTCTGGCTACTCTTCTCTGGCTTTAGCTGCATACATCTGCATCATAAAGCTTCCTTTTTTCTTTGTTTTCCTTTGTTCTATAACCCCCCCTCTTGGCTGAGTTACAGTATAAAGCAGGTTATATTTTATTCCCTGGGAAAATGGACAAGAAAAGAAAATGCTTTAAGTGATGACATTACCTTGAGATGATGGATGTGACATTTTTTAGGTTTTACAGTAGATTTTTTTTTTTTTTTTTTTTTTTGGGGGGGGTGTTTTTTTTTTTTTTTTTTTGTAGATTTTTTTTTTTTTTTTTTTTTTTGGGGGGGGTGTCTATAGAGATTTTATTGGAGTGCATATTTTCATTAATGTGACGTTTGGCTGCAGTAAACACAGCTCCTTTTTTCTGATTGGTTGGTTTAAAGATGGGCTGGATTTCTCTTGTAGGATAAAGGCTTCCCCACATTCCTCCTCAAACAATACCTCTTGCTGGAAACTGCCTCGTTTTGCTTTTATTGTGTGACACCCCCCTACTGTACGGTACATAGATGCAGTTTGTGGATCAAAGGAAGCTGAAAGATTTCTGGGATTTCTCTGCATGAAAGGTAAAAGCTGTGCTGAAGGGATCATCTTCACCTGAACCGTGGATGCATAATGTTTTCTTGCAGATTCGTAGGGGGTTATAGTGAAATTTCTGTTTATTGTGGTCCTATGCAGGATATTTTAGAACGAGGGGAGGCTTGATGGCCAACAGAATCTGTATAATCTCCACAGATTCTCCCTGAGTGCCACAGCAGCTGTCTGTGGAGATAAGGAGCGGCATAACAAAGCAGCAAACTGTGAACAAGCATTTGGCTTCACTTCTGTCATGTCCTTCTCATTGTCAGCTCTTTTGTTCAGGAGGACTCTTCACTTTCCTCTCCTTTGTGGACAGCTGGGATCTCCTCCGCTCCTTCACTCTCTATCGTTAAATCCTTCGTCCTGAACTCTGAAAACCGGGCTTGTGCGCTTGTTGTAACTGATCCAGTATCTTTGTTTTTGTCAGCTTGTCGTCAACAGACGTGGGTTTCATTCTGGTCATCGATCGCCGGCAGGACAGATGGGCGGCTGTGAAGGGGACGCTCCTCCGTATTGCTGTAAGTTATTTTTGGTTACTTTTTATTTTTTTACGTTTAAGTGTAAGAAGAAAAGAAAGAACCTAAAACAAAAGCTATAGACGCTTAACAAACACAATGATGTTGTAACATCCCATAAACAAACACGGCATTCATTTATGCATATATTTAAAGACTTGCTTTGATGAAAATTTGATTTTTTTGGTGTGTTTTTAACATGTGTTTGTGCCATCTTTCTCATGATGGAGGACATACATAAAGAAAACTAAGATTAAAACAGAATTTCTGAGTATTTCTTTATTCAAGTTGAATCAGGAACAGACAAAAAAAATGACAACAAGCCACAACAACAAGCTACAAGCTCCTTGCTCCGCTCCAATCTGATGCATCCACCTGGAAACAAATAGATCCATCTATGTCTTTGTTTTACTTGTCTGATCTGGCATTAGGTTTATATTGTACGTCTGGATAGCGTGAATATAGCTGGAGATTTTTGTTGTATTACTAATGTTAGGTGTGAGAGGCTGTGAGCTAGCGGGAGAAGTGGGGTGGAAGCGGGACTTTAACGTTAAACGATGGGCAAAAAAAGGACAAAGCAGAAGGCAAAAACGGTTTTCTAAAAAAAACAGAGTCAAATCTTAACTGAGCTTCCATCCTCACTTCATTTGTTCTCTCATTTACCCATTGTCATTTGGTTTTATGTCCACAGTAATGTACATACAGTTTTCAATTAAGTTACTTACTGGTTCTTTATTAAACAATCTCAAACTTAAAAATGTAAATGTTCTTGTACTATTGTAATCTACTCCAATATGAAGGAAGTCAATCCATTTTTCTATAACATTTACTTGTTTTAGTTGATTTTTCCATTCTGTTATTGGTGCTTTGATCATTTTCCAGTATTTTCCCGTTTAAGAGGATCATTTTTCTTGAAATCACTAGTAATATAAAGTTTTTCTGCACTATTGATGGAGATGAACCTCCATCATCCCTGTCAATCTCTGGTTCTCTGACAGGACCGAACCACCTTAAAACAATCCTCCTTCACCATCACTGATATGTCATTTTCAGAAGAATCTACCCATCTATCGTTTTTCTGTAAAAGGAGCCACAATTTATTTTCTATTTATGATTTTTGATGAATAGTTCTACTTTCTATAAGATGTGACACATTTATTGTTTCATTATGTGTCAGTGGAATTGATATGGAGCGGAAACACTTGTGGATACTCACATGTCAATCAATAAAACAGAAAACAAACATTTCCAAAAGGAGCAAACCACCGACGGTGTATCAGAGCTTCTGTTTCATCCCTCAGGGATCGGACACACACTGACATGTCGTGAAATTTATCCTCATAAATCCCTGAGGTTTTCCTTTTTTATCTGGGTAGCAGGTATCAGCCAGGCCTAAAATAAACCCCTGCTCCAGGTGATTTCGCCCGTCTGCTAAATAAACGATGATAAAAGCTATTTTCAGTTTAGTCAAGGTAAAAAGAGGGAGCATGTGTGGATGTTTGAGAGACTGGATGAGGTTTTTTTTCACCCTTTTTGTCCTGGTGTGCACAAATGAGCTTCTGATGCAGAGCTGTTGCTACAGAAATGTAGGTCAATTTGCTTGGAGGATGCAGACTGAAAGAGCACATTAATGAAGTCTTAGTCTTGCTGTGTTAAAGTGTAAAAATATCCATTTATTATTGGGGACAATTAGAATGTCAAGAAAGCTTCATTTTATTTTATTTTCTCAATTTTCTAATCAATTTGTGAAAAAATATTTTAAATATATTTGTATTTTTTATTTTTTGTCTTTTTCCTTTGTTTTTATTGTGGAAATTGCTTGAAATTAAACAAATCAATCAAAAAGTTGAGGCTATGCATCGCTCTTAACCTTATAATAAACAAATATATCATATTTCATCGTAGCAAACTCTGTATTTGTATTCGCTTTTATACCAATGGCAAAATATTTTTAAGTGGCTCCTCTTTCTCATAGATCAGATGTCATGATGTCCACCTCCAAATGTGTTCCGGAAATATAGAAATACGAAAAAAGTATCCAATCTGTTCATGCAGTTTGGCAAATTTCATTCTCTTAAAGAAGACTCAATATTAATAGATGACTCATTGTTATGTATTTTAATGCATTCTTTTGAGATTTTGATAAAAAATTTGTTAAAAATCTAACCAAGTGATGATAAAAATGCGAATTAGCATCTTCAAACAGAAAAATAATTTAAATAATTTATAAAATAGCATTAGTTGTATTGTATTGGTAGAAATAAAGAGTTTTTTTTAAGCACATCAATAATACATGTTCTTCTTTTCTTGTTGGTAACTATAAAAAAAATATTTGGAGCATCAACAAACCAAAAACATTTACTGTAAATAAACTTTCATTCACTGTGAGGGTTTAAATAAGAAGCTGTTAAAAACAGTAACTGAAAAGAATACATCAATGCTAAAAGAAATAAATATATACATAATTAGCATCAAGAGAATTTTGGTCAAGGAGTGTCGGATATCAATAAATACATAAAAAAATGTAAATTTTGTACATGAAAAAGGGTAAAAAAGAAAGTGTTTTAAAAGCAAACATTGCAGGCTAAATGCTAACTCCTGCTATCTGTGATCAAATGGAAAATTCTAGGTCTTTACATTCATTGACTTTTAGAAAATCATGGAATAGGTGCTTAATAATTGAGAGTCTACTGGTTCAACAGCAAATGTGAGAAAGATGTTTGTCATTTCTACATTTTGAGAACGTTTTAATAATTTTGTCAAGACTCCTTATGGTTCTTCAAATCTGGAAAAGATGTTTCCAACAGAAGAAGAAACAAAAGAGACCAGAAAGTCGTTGACATTGTCCTAAACCTGCTTCTAAGAACTGAACATTGTGTTGGAGCCGAAGAGGACGACCTCGTCATTGCTGCAAAAGAAACACATTTGATTTCCTTTTGTCTTCTTAGGGTTCCTTCCCCGGGAACCTCCAGTTGGTTTTGGTTCTGAGGCCCACCACCCTCCTGCAACGGACTCTGTCAGACATTCTCTTCAAATTCAACAAGGATGATTTCAAAATGAAAGTGCCGGTGCGTCATCTGTCACACGTATAGGATTTAAGGCAGTAAAAAAACAACATTTTTGATTGTATTGTTTCGGAAGAAGTTTAAGAGCAGTCGAAATCTGTCGCTCTTTAAATTAAATACACCATTATGTTAGTGAAAGGTCACTTTTTTTGCTTATTGCTATATGAGGAACACAAACAAACATTTTATTATGCTAATGATGTTGTAAATGTAGTCATTCATTCATTCATTCATTCATTCATTTTCCAATCCGCTTTATCCCTTTCGGGGTCACGGGGTTGCCGGAGCCTAACCCGGCTACTCAAGGGCGAAGGCAGGGTACACCCCTGGACTGGTCGCCAGTCTGTCGCAGGGGCCACAATCACACACCCATGCACACTCACATGCACACCTAGGGACAATTTAGAGTAACCAATTAACCTATGAATCATGTTTTTGGACGGTGGGAGGAAGCCGGAGTACCCGGAGAAAACCCACGCATGCACGGGGAGAACATGCAAACTCCACACAGAAAGGTCCCCCAGCCAGGACTTGAACCGGGAACCTTCTTGCTGTGAGGCAGGAGCGCTAACCACTGCGCCACCGTGCAGCCCGTAAATGTAGTCAATGATGTTAATTTTACATGGTTGCCATGGTAACATCATGACAGTCAAAGTCCCCTAGTCTTGTTCTGTTTGAGTTTTTTTCTGATATTCAGCAGGTCAAATTTGACTTTCTTTGCAGCGAAAGTAAGATAAAAACTTATAACAATTCATTAGTTTGATTTAAAGTGGTGTTACAAGCATTTACAGTGAAATGACCTGCTTGCAATGGGATGTTTGTGTCTCAGGTGATCATGCTGAGCTCCTTGACTGAACTGCACTCGTACATCGACCGCTCTCAGCTGACACAGGAGCTGGGAGGGACGCAGGAGTACTGCCACGACAAGTGGATCTCTCATCGCACTGTATGAACTCACCCTTCAATTCATTTCCCCCCCTTTAATCCATTTTCACTGACTGAACAGTTGGTTACAGCTATGCATAAAAGTCGTTTTAAAACATGAATCCATCACAACTTTAAGACAATTTCTACCTGCATCGTCCCCCAGCTGCAAGAGGAAGTTCTCGGAGGAACAAATCAAAGTAAACTTAATTAGGATTAAATGTGTGCATAACTCTACCCTATTTGTACTTTAACTCAAAGATTACCTGTTTTTAAACATGCTCTTGACACATTCGCTTGTGTCAAGCCTTAGTCACAACTACCCTTAGGGGTGGATATGTGCTGTCTACAAATGTTTAGATCACAGTCTGCTCGTTGAACCTGTAGATCCAAAATGTTCATGCATATTTTTTCTACGGGCATGCTGCAGGTAACAGGTCTCAGCAAACGCTTAAACAACACGCAAGGATCAGCTGTACACTCCGTGCATAAAGCATTTGCACACGGTCAACAAGGAGCCAGTATGTGCACCTTACCAACGACTAAAGTGTAGTGTAAGGGCACCGCACGTCAGCGCCACCCGTACGTCAGAAGTGTGTGCAACTAGCATTTGCCTTACGAATACGTCACGGTACACTTGCCACACACACAATAATCAGACACAATAATTAACCATTATTGTGCCTGTGGGACAATAATAGTACCTTCCATTTTCATGACGTCCCTTAAGGTGGCTGCTCGAGCCTCGAGGGAACTCCAAGACACATCTGTGCTCCTGCTTTTACCTTGTTCACATGCACCTGTATGGAGAGTTGACCAATGACCTGTTGTCTGCAGCATGCCCGTAGACAAACGTGTGTGAAAATTTGGTGATGGTGTGCATCTACCCGTGAGGGCAGTTGATTATACAGATAGATCTTTAATGTCACTGTCACTGGTACAACAAAATTCAGTTGGGAGTAAGGCATAAGATGCAGCCGTTCCTCTCTACAACCCTCAACAAGCCTGGGCAACCCAAACACCTACAGAACCTGTACAGGTCAACCCCAGTGTGGGTGCATGTGACTAAGACATACATTTCCCAGCCAAAAAGATTATCTTGAAAATAAATGTCCAAAGATACAGGGAGATAGTCAACTGGATTCTGAAAATGGTCGTCTGATGTTCTTCCAGGCTATTGAAGGTTTCGCTTTGATGGTTAAGAAAACAGCACAGGCGCTACAATCATTTGGAACCGACCTGGCAGAGACCGAACTCCCCAATGAGATCAAAGCCACAACCATCCTGCTCAGCACGCACACCAACAAGAGGGACAAAATGAAGGTAACGGCTTGACCTCGCTTGGGCTACGCTCCCTTTAATTTCTCTCTGTATTACAGTTGTTTTTGATTTCAAATGTCGTCCCACGTGTCTGTGTACAGGAGGACCTGCTGGTGGCTCTGGGTCAGGGGAGCAGACTTCTGGAGAGCATCAATGAACCCATAATGCATAACCCAGACCACAACATGAACCAGGACGAACTGGAGAACCTGGCTACAGTGCAGAGGTTAGAACCTGCCGGGCACTTTCCCACAAGGATCCGGAAGGGAATACTAATGTTTAAAAAGATCATTCTCTAAAAATGTTGATGAATCTCACTGCACTTTGGTGCCTCCCTGTGAAGTGAAATTAATTTGATATTTAAAACCTTTGTAATGGACAGAAAGTTTGATTATTTTTTACTTTGTTTTACATTGTTAGTGTTTTAAAAACGATGGAAAGCAATGGAATTCAAAAGAAACCACCCATGCTCTCTTCTACTAAAAAATCCATCAGAAGTATAAACTTGCACCACAGTTGCCCCCTGCTGGCCAGTAGGTAGAATGCAGTTTTGAGGCACTGGCATTTGCTTTATTTTTATTTCTTACAATTTAGTTATGTTTTATATTTATGCTCAGACTTCAAATTGTATAAATAGTTAATAAATGTAAAGAACAGATCTGTCACATTTTTGGGTCTCCTTTACACTAGTTGTCGAGTCGGATTGCTTTCAGGCCCGTCAAGCTCATCATCCCCCAGAGCAGTGGCTGGCATGTCAGTAGGCATTAGCTCCATACAACATGCAGAGTTGCAGAGAAAACAGCAAATGAAAATACCTCAGTCAGCATCACATTTTCTGCTTGATTGGTTTAAAGTTTCTCTTCTTGCTCTTTTTTTTATGTCAGACTGCTGTCTCAGCTGGATGAGACGGAGAGGGCGTTTGACGAGTTCTGGCTGAGGCATCAGACTAAACTGCAGCAGTGCCTCCAACTACGCCACTTTGAGCACAATTACAGAGAGGTGGGTCTCTGAACTCCGCCCTAACATCAATCAAAACTTTACTTACAGAGCACATCTGAAGATCCATGCTGATGTAAATTGTGTTTCTGAGGTTTTTCTGACGATGATGATGACATGTGTGAAGAAGATTAAGCCGAAAATGACATTTTAGTATTCAAATTGTTGTGAATCAGGAGCAGACAAAAATGTAGTTTGAAAAAGCTTGCATTTGTTACATAAAAGCTACAATCGGCAAGCCACAAGTTCCCTGCTCCACTCCATTCTGATGCATCCCCTCGTAGACAAATAGATCCACGTACGTCTTTGTTTTTCTTGTCTGAACTGGAATCTGGATCCAAACTGTACAGCTGGATTGCTCCAACATTGCTCGCCATTTTGTTGCACCAGTAACGTTTGGTTGGGGGTGTAAGGGGCGGAAGGGAGTGTAAACAAATGGATGATGGGACATAAGCGCAGGCTTCATTCACGCCAATGGTGGGACTTTAAAAATCAAACTGTATAGAAAGTTTATTACATGTTCAAAGAAGAGAGTGACATTGAACCCCTCTCACCCACCCACTCTTTTGATGCGAACTGATGAATGTGATGCCTCTGCTGCAGGTCAGAGCTCTGCTGGATCACATGTCTGAGAAGCTCACCACCTTCTCTGAGGTTGGCATCAGTCCAGCCCACGCTGACCACATCCTCAGTGAACTCACCACCTTTGAGGAGAGCGTCTGTGTGAGTCCCTCTGGGGTTTTTGACTGAAACTACAGCTCTTAAAATGAAGCCAGAATGATGCATTCTCATTTCTTTTAAATTATTACTTTTTATTATTTGTTTATTATTGGAAAACCTCAACAAAATAATGAAAGCAGTGTCCTACAAGTGTAGAAAATAAGAAAGATCTTTTTTGTGTGTGTTACATCTGCAGATGGCTCTTTTCCATTATTAAACTTTGGAAAAGATCTACACATTTTTGGAAAGTGTTACATTGCTAAACATCTTCAGTCTGTTGCAATGTCTCCATGTTTTCCCAACAAATCATCAAGCCAGCTCCATTTCCTTTAATTTAATTCCTAATTTCCTTTAAAAACAGGTGGATTTCAGGTTTTCCCTCATCTTGATTGAAGGTTAAGCTGAACGATTGCTCCGCTCTGATCCTCAGGAGGTTCTGGACAGAGCCTTGGCCTTGTCTCGCGAGGGTGCTGAACTAATCCAGAACTCTCACTACGCTGAAGACTCCATCCAGCCCAAATGCTCCGAGCTCAGAGCCCTCAGTGAGAGTACGAGCAGCAGCCTGACGGCCAAGAAGGACCACCTCCTCAAAGCCATTGAGCTGCACTACCGCTTAGAGAGGGTGAGAACAGGCTCCTCTGCTTCTCCTCTCTTATCCTTCAGGTTCTCTTACTCCTCCGTTGTCCTCCTCAGACATCTAAATGGGTGGATGATGGGATCTACCTGCTGGCATCCCAGCCAGTAGACAAGTGCCAGTCACACGAGGGGGCGGAGGTGGCCCTGCAGGAGCTGGAGCGTTACCTGGACAGTGCTGGTGGCAGCCAACTGACTGACCTCGACAGCATCTGGACAGAGTATGAGGGGGTGTTGAACCAGCAGCTCAGGGTAGGAGAGCCACCATGCTGCATTTACATGTGATGTCTGCGTTAATTCAATCTTTACATTTAAACTATGCCCACAAATTAAGTCTGTTAAAGCCAAACATGTATTCAAATGAAGAAACAATCCTTTGAGTTTGATGCTTTAGGTTAAAATTGGGTTAAAATGTTGCGATGGGTCAAAAATAAGGAGACACTTTCATTTCTTACTGGTTAGGAACAAATGGAAAAGGTTTACCAGAAGCAAGTGTCTATGCAAGAGATGTTTGACAAGAGGATGATCAGCCTCAAGAAGCTGGCAGCCAAACAGATGAGGCCTGTGCAGCCGGTGGCCCCGAGACCCGAGGCCTTCATCAAAACACCTCTCAACTCTCCTGGTAAGTTCACACCTATCTGCAAAATCTGCTCAGTTATTTTACTCTTTAAATCACAGTCCTTTGCTCATCCTAACCTGATCCAAGGATTCACTGAATACATTGTGAGACTGATGAGCGAAAAGACGACCCGTATTTATAAACCTGCGTTTATAAAACACTAATAAACATCGAGAAATGTGCTACTTTTTCCCAACACTTTCCTTTTATTCTATACTTCTAGTGTTTTTAGCAAATCAATGAAAACTTTGCACGACCAGTCTCTAAAATCCCAGATTCTCTTCTTTATTTTACACCATACTTTAGTGGTCTAGTGGAAGTGTCTGCCCTCGTATTGGAAGGTAATGAGTTCAAATCCACAACCAGATCAAGGACTAAAAAAAAACCCTGCTTGCTTGACCCCTAAAAACCCACAGTTTTTGGTGCTTTTAAAATGTTCTTGTGGCATTTTTCTAAAGATGGAAGACATATATTACGAAAATGAAGCTCAGAATTTCATTTCTGTATTTATTCATTCACATTGTTCTGAATCAGAAGCAGACCAAAAAATGACGGATAATCATCCGCCAATCTGATCAAGATGACTAGATCCATGGATGTTTTCGTTTTCCTGATCTGAGCTGGCATCTGGATCAAAACTCTACTGCTGGATGACTCCAGTATTGCTCGTTATTTCGGTTGTACCACTAATGTGAGCTTGGGGTTGTTATTGGCTGTAAGCGTGAGGGAAAGCGCATGAACAGAGAGCTCTCAGCAACAGGAAGAGGAAGATGGACGATTCAGAGGTGAATTTCTAATAAGCTACTGCTGTCTTCAGAAATTATGTTCTACAAAACAACACAAGTTTTTAATTTTGGCTAAAAAATTGCCTAATCCTAATTAAAAGAATACTGGGACACTTTAGCAATAGATCTAAAGATGATTGGAGTGGGTCTTTAAGGGGTTTGATTGGAGGCTAAAACTTTGAAACGTTTCCCAAACCCTGTTGCTTCTCATCCCAGGGATGAGTTCGTTGTGGAGTGAAAGTGTCACACAATTAGCAGAACTTAAACAAAAAATTGTTGAATTCTTTTTTATATTTTTACATTTCTTTTTCATAGTCTTTTACTTTTGTTCGGACCGCTTGAATTTATTTTGCTCAGCGATTATTTTTGCTTCTCTGGCATTTTGTTTCACACAATCAGTTCCTACACGATTCAAGATTAGTTAGTTTAACTAAGCTAACCCAACTAGTCCTCAATGTTTCTTCTGTCTTTTCTTTATTTGCTTTGGGGCGACTTACACAGAAACACAGACTATCAGACTCATTCGCCTTGACTTCTGCAACCCATCAATATATATTTAGCCTTTGAAATGTTAAACAGCATGTAAACTGAGAGAGCTGAGAGTAAAGTAAACAAATAAAATCAGACGAATAAATATGGACAATGGTAGTTCAAATAATTAAATTCCTAACATGTCAAATACAAGCTGTTATTGTCTCAGAGACAATAGCATGAGACGACAAAGCATTTTGCTTCTTGATCTGTTTCCAAGATAAATTAATTAATAAATACATGCTAAACCGTGCACAGTTAGTTATAAACACAACATAGGCAAACATTTCAGCAACCATTGTGAACACTCCCTAATTCAAGTAGCAGCTATGCACCAAATTCATCCTCATAAAAGTTTTGTCCTGATGTTTTTTTGTTCACAAAAAGCGCAAACAAACAAAAACTTATTTGTATGAAAATAAACTGCATCCACTGCTGTGTGTTATAAATACGCATTTGGAATGAAAAGCAACTCAGCCAAATGCACAATTCACAAATACTTTGATAAATTCATATGCCAAGTTTTGAAGTTAAATGTTTGGGTTAGATTTAGACAATCAACTAAATGCTCGTATGACCTTTAAAATATTTAAACAATTCCAAGAAAACAAACTTTAATGTAAAAATATTTACAGTGTCTTTTTATAACATATGGCAAAAGTGATTTTTTTTTTTTTTTTTCTTAAATGCATATAAATGATGTAATGATCTGATCTGCAGCTCACAGAGTGCAGCAGGAGAAGAACGGCTCAGACTCGGACAACAGCTGTAAAAAAGTAAGTGTTCAGATTCTGCAGACTTCTCTACTCCAATGTTCCCCAACCTTTTTGTGACTGCGGTCTGGTCAACCCATAAGAATTTACCAGGGGTGTGTGTGTGTGCAATGACAAAGAAACAGTATACTTGAAAAAGAACATGTGCTTTAAACTTAATAATAAACAGTTCTGACAAAAGATTTGATCGTCAATTTACTCAGTCATCTGACGTGTGCATTTTGAAGGACTGATAAAAACATAAACATACAAACAAAAAGCATAAACATAATTAAGGTCTCTTAATTTAGTGTCGTGTCAGGAGTGGTTAAAAACGAGTTTATCTTACTATTATAAGATCATCTCAGTAAAAAAAACTTAATACGGGACAGTAACAAAATGTAACCAACAAATCCATTATTAGCATCATTATTAGCAAAAGCTTCTGGTGAAATTTTTTAACACAAAAATATTTCAGAACAAATCAAACCCGCTCCCTGCTGCACACGGCTGTTGCCACCACGCGCCGCGTTCCACATACAACTTTTCTGGTGTTGCACGCCCCCGGACTGCTTTTAGCGCTCAAGTGACTAAAATATAATCGAGAGAATCCGGTCGATTTTCAAAAACAAAAGATTTCTCAGAATAAAAGATCGTTTATGCATTGTCATTTTGCTCCCCTGGCCAAACCTTATAGCTCAAGCGATCGAAGGTTTAGTTGAGAGAATTTGGTTATTTTTCAAAATAAAAGATTTTTGGGATTCAAAACGAAATAATTTATCATTTCAATCATGGCAATCGATCCACGTACCGGTCCGTCCCACGAATACGGAAAACGTTTGCACATCAAAGTGATCCGACTCGTCTCTGTTTTCACCAGGAACAGCAGCAGAATGAAGACGGTAACAGCAGACATGCATCTCTGTCAGAAGAGGAGGAGAACCTGGCAGTGCTCAGACAGTGAGGGATCAGATCTTTGATCTGTTATCAAATTATAAGACAGATGGCCCTTTTTTTTTTTTTTTAATTAAGTATTATTCTGTTACTGTGCTTTCTGAGTGTGTGCTTCACTTCCCTTTCCATCTTTTCTGCTTGTAGACACGTTATGAACGAACTGCTTGAAACTGAAAGAGTTTACGTGGAGGAGCTGCTTTGTGTGCTCCAGGTGATTCTTCACAACATGGAAGGTTTTTCTTTGCTGCCTTTAAGTTGTTTTGGATTTGTGCTTAAGCGTTCATGCTTTATCCACAGGGATATGCCTCAGAGATGGATAATTCTGCAATGTCTCACCTCATCCCCCCGTCTCTGCAGAACAAAAAGGAGGTTCTGTTTGGAAACATGCCAGAAATTTACCACTTCCACAAAAGGTGACAAGAGTGCCACCTGGCTTTCAGGTGGGTCACAGGTGGTGACATGGTTCTCCTATGTCACTGATATTTTCATTTCTCCTCCCAGGACTTTCCTGAGAGAGTTAGAGCAGTACACAAACTGCCCAGAGTTGGTTGGAAGGTGTTTCCTACAGAGGGTGGGTGAAAAAAAATTGCCTTGTAAGTACAGACAGGGAAGAGCCTTTTTCTTACATAAATTCTCTCCACAATCCTCTAGATGACAGACCTCCAGATCTATGAAAAGTACTGTCACAACAAGCCTCGCTCTGAAAGCCTGTGGAGGCAGTGCTCCGACTGCGCCTTCTTTCACGTGAGCTCGTCTTCTTCCAAACCATCCTTACGTTGATCTCACCGTCAAAAGGACTTTTATTTTGACATTTTTTCTTCCATCAGGAGTGTCAGAAAAAGCTGGAGCATAAGTTGGGTTTAGACTCTTATCTGCTAAAGCCTGTTCAAAGGATAACCAAATACCAGCTGCTGTTGAAGGTATGAGGGCTTTGAGCATTTTCTCCTCAGTTTGGTGGGTTTTCCGTCTTTTACTTGAACTGTTCTTGCATTTGCAGGAAATGCTAAAATACAGCAGGGGCTGTGAGGGGGCTGACGACCTCCAGGAGGCGCTGACCTCGATCTTAGGCATTCTGAAAGCAGTCAATGATTCCATGCACCTCATTGCTATTACAGGATTTGAGGTACAACTGGAGTCGCCCTTTCATTCACTACTTTATGAATAAAGTTGTTTTTTGCGCCATTGTAGTTCCTTCACGGATCATATATATATATATATATATATATATATATATATATATATATATATA
>BSAI01000005.1:6078157-6125657 GCA_036245035.1 Adrianichthys oophorus
AGTTTACATTAAGGTGAAAGGATGAACGAGTCGTTTCTTAGGCCACCAGATGGTTATTCTGTGAACTGACCCAACGACGGTCTCCAGCCTCAAACAGGAAGTGAAACTGTTGGTTGTGGTTCTTTTCCTTTCAGGATGCTGAGTCAGAGAGTTTGCTGTGTCGTGTGAGGGCTTCCCCCAGGCGTCAGTCCAGCTCAGAAACGACTGAAGCCGATGAAGAGGCCAAATTCAGCGTGGCGGTTCAGACCATCAAGAAGGAATGTGAGGGTGAGGCAGCGCTGCGTAGAAACAAACACCTCAGCATACATGCTGGTAGTTAATATTTACTGGTTGAGCCGCTGCGGCTTGAAATGGTCATTAATGCACATTTTGTAAAGGTGAATTTAAAACAGGAAAGGTGCTTTAAAGATCCACTCTGATCACCTTTTGATCTATGGTGAAAGTGTTCTCTATATTGCGGTTCGCCTTTCACGGTCTTGCTGGTTTGCAGATTTTTTCTTTTGTGCATCATTTTTTGTCAATCTCCTCCGTGCCTCGTCTCCTGTACAGAATGTGATCAGTTTGTCACATTTAGATAACTCTTTGATCGCGATCAGATCTTTGCTTTCGTTCTATAATCCTGGACTTATGTTTCTATGAATGTTTGAACTTTAGGAGTTCATCAAGAAAAAAAAAGTGTGAAAATGTTCAGGTCTGGGAAAAGTGTATAAAGTGTGTAGAGGAGTTTTACAGCCTTAAAACATCTAGAGTAGTTGAAAAATATCAAGCTGACTACTTTGCAGATTTCACCTATTGCAGGTTATATTTAGAACAAAACTCAGACGACTGTATCATGTCATGGTCAGGAGGAGAGGTTGAGCGTTGGAACAAAAGAAATATGGATTTGATTGTATAGGCAGAGTAGAAGCATATGGAGGTCCAGAAGAGACAATATTAAATGAATCTATATGCCATTAAATCATGTCATATAAGTGTCATTCATTAGTTAAAATTGGCATTAAATTAATAAAATTGGAAATCAATTAATACATAATGAAATATGTGGCATTAAAATATGAAAATTAACATTAAAAAGCACATTTTAACATTTAATGAAAGATTTATTTATTTCATAGCCAGTGTGGGATGGAAGAGACAAATTGAAATAAATATATACGTCATTAAATCGTTAAATAAAAGGGTCATTAACTATTTAAAATTGTTATTAAACAATAATGTAAATTCACTTGTGATAAATAATCTAAATATTTAAATGTGCTTTTCAATGGCAATTGAAATACATTAATACCACATATTTCAACATTTATTGATTTCCAATATTATTTATTTAGTGTCAACTTTAAATAATTAAAGACACATTTATTTAAGGATTTAATGGTGTATATATATATATATATTATTTTACTATTGTCTCTTCTGGACCTCCACAGAGGCAGGTAGAGAGCTGATGTGATTCTAAGGGGTCAGGAGATCCAGGGCAGGCTGAAGATCACCAAAAGAAAACACAGATGAACAGTTGGTTAAGAGGCCAGGGTTCTTCAGAAGTGGGCTTAATACCACTGAGCTAAGCAGATGGCCAGGCAGGGAGAAGGTCGTCACGTAAAGGTTTAAATCACGCTTTAGGAAAAATAGAAGTCGCTCAATGAGAAAATCGTAAGATGATGGATCTGTCTTTGTTTTTAGAGTTCAGTATCCACGCCGACCATTTTCCTGAAGGAGACGTCAGTGGTCCTGTCCTTCAGGACAGCAGCACTGAGCATGCTCCAATTCCATGTCACTCCAGTCCTCACAGTGCCTGCGGGTGCTCTTCCTGCGCTGCCTCGACCGTTGACCTGAACGGCGTGGCTCTGTCTGTGCCCTTGAGCGTGAATGTCATCGTCCACTCGGCCTTTTCCCCTCCTCCGTCACCACCACCCCCTGATGGGGTACCCACAAACGACTCCGGCGGCTTTTGGAGAAAATGCAACGCGGCCAAATGCACACAGGACATCTTCAATGACTTCATTAGATGGATAAACATCCTCTCCAGTAGAATTCAGGCAGATCAGGCCAGTCAGGAGGGTAAGAGAACAGATTTGACCCCAGATATGAACTCAAACTTGAAATGTAAACAATTTTCCTACACAGACTATGAGCGTGCCCTGTCAATGATGAAGGCTTCAGGTCAGCTGGAGAACATCGTGGCTGCACAGCAAAAAGGTAATGTTTTTGTGGGAAAGGCTTCTGCTCTGTTCACAGCCTTGACTCTATATGAAAACTGGACCAAGTGGGAGTGACCTCACCCACAGAAAACAGTTTACTCTAACAAAATGAAGTCAATTCGGTCTTTTTTTTTTTTTCTCCACTGTATGGATGTTGAATGTTGAACTGAATTCATAGCACAACCAAATACAAGCTGTAACAATGCTTATAAAGCAATGCGGCTGGTGTTTTGTGAGCTGCTGCTAGCTTTAGCATCTCTTAAAAAGCAGCACTTCCCCCACTCAACAGCGTGCCTCTGAATCATGTGTTGAAACAAACTATTCGTACTTCCACTTATGATAGCAACAGTCTTCAAAGAGGTATTGCAACATGTGGGTTGTTGAAGAAACTGTATCTTTAAGAACAAAAGCACAATAGAGCAGGGTGCTGGGTGCGGATTTTCCTAAAAAGTAATCTCATTAAATCAACAAATTTGAATTTAATTGATAAAATTTATTTATTGCCCAGCCCTACTACAAATACAATCATTTTATCCGTGGAGGAGAAAATAAAAGTTGCGGTTTGTGTCCGGTTGGAATTCCATGACACCAAGTCTTTCATTTATGGGAATAGAGGTGTGAAGAAAAAATCTGGAGCAAGATTCACCGGTTTTGCACCAGACATGTGCTAGTATCAGGTAGAGACAGTCCAGTGTTAAAACCATATGCTACATGTGCTAAACGAGCATTCTTGAACGTGCATCACATGCCCAGGTTGTGAAATCTTAGTGCTGATTACAGTTCTGATCACTCTGGTTCCAGACTTACAAAGACGGCTAACAGAGCTGCAAACAGCAACTGCAGCCATGGAGGAGGTGGTTGCAGCTCTGAGATGAGTCCATCAGAAGTCCTCTGCTTCGCCTTTCAGCTGCTCTCTTTAGGGGGTTGCCGCAGCCAATCATCTACCTTCATCCAGTCCTCTATTCTGCATCCCTCCGGCTCACACCAACCACCGTCATGTCCGCCTTCCATAAACCTCTTCAGTCCTTCCTGCATATTAAAGCAGCAGTCTCCTTTACATTTCCTTCAAGTCTATTTTCCAGGAAAAATGCATGATTATCGTCGCTACGTGTAGACTTCCACTGGTGTGCAAGTCCAAAAAGACAGGATTAGTCACAGCTGCCCTTACAGGTGGGTACAGGCCATCTGCCTGTGAAAAACGGGCAAATTTGTATGGAAGGACGCAGATGACACGCACGAAATTTTAAGATGGTAGACAACCTGGTGAGCAAAAGTGTCCTTTTTTTTTTTTTTTTCCTATGAGCGTGCTACAAGTGATAAGAAACGAGTGTTCTTCGTAGGAGTGTCTCTTATGTACACTTGCGTATCACTCGGTGCGTTCAGCATTTGCGCATGGTCAGTAAGGAGCCAGTACTCGCACAACAATGGTACATTCCATTTTCATGACGTCCCTTAAGGTGATCGCATGAGCCTCAAGGGAAATGCAAGACACGCCTGCTCTTCGTTTAAGCCCCGGTCACATATGCAACAGCCACCGCGCGATGGCGAGGCATCGGCAGAATCTTCTAGATCAGCTGCCCGATTTTTCTGAGAACCGTTGGCGTGGTCATGAATGCAGACGGTGATACAAAATACAAAATTGGGCAACAGCTGGACAGCCGGATTTCCAAATGACCTCGCAAAAAATGAAGAGAAGTTTTCTTAAAACTTTGGCGGCCACTGGCACGACATGTAAAAATGCTGCCTGATCACGAGTGCCACTGCGCGGCCACCTGCCGAATTTGCTGGGGGGAAAAAAAAGGCATTTAGGTCACCGGGCAGTGGCATTTTTGGCATGTGACAGTCTTTAGATTCATCTGCCCCCGGTCTTTGACCCAACTCAAAAGCCCGCCGCACCCGTATGCATTAGCCACCTGTGAGGGTGCATGTGACTAAAGCAGAAAATGAGTTTTGACTACAAGACGTTATGGTCTGATGAAGATGTGTTTATAGTCCATTTTATTTTTTATAGCCCACTATCACAATATAGTTGTCTCAATGGGCTTCACACCAGTATTTATACAAAAATTTGTTTTGAAATGTTTGTGGAATTTGTGCAAGAAAAGGGTGTTTTAAATGTACATCAGTTTTTTTTTAAATAATGTGCTATTAAACAATGATGTTGAGATTTTTATTACATTTATTTTATAAATACTTTGTGTCATAACCCATTGATGTGTAGTTGAAACCGCAACCAGGTTAGTAAGAAAAGATAAGGATTTCTCTTTTTATAGTCATCTGAGCCAATGAGATTTGAAACAAATAATTCAAAATAAAAGTTCATATCTTTATTCCTTCAAGTGCAAAAGTTACAAAATTTAACTGGCACTCCACAATACTCAATACAATAGAAACTATTCATTTCCTTATTGTTCAACAGAGTAATACTTTATGAATGGTCATACAAGTAGTGCAGATGAAAAATACTTTGAGATAAAGGATGGTTGAAGCTGCTAAGACATGCCTACAACCTCCATCAACACTTTCATGTTTTACTATGTAAAACTTTATTTAAAAAGAAAAAATAGATTTAGTTTAATGCCCAAAGTGAAACAAAATCAACTATTAACATCAAAAGTGTTAAGACTGAAATAAATTTTTGAGATCAAATTTTTTTCCGCAAACATCTCCCAATTTAACAAAATTCCACTTAGAGTGCTGCAGGATCCAGACTCGGTGTCTAAATTCTAACGTGATTGTGCAAAGAGTCTCGTTTGGATCCTAAACCCCTGAAGGTACGCGGTGCAACGTTTTCAGAAGGCTTTTATCATAAGAGTGCAAACTTTAGAATTTCTGGAATGACTAATCCCCACGGAAATACAACAATTCCAATAGATTAAATAGTAAAACTGTGATGACGTAGGCCTTTTAAAATGTAAGATTATATTTTAAATTTGGTTTCAATTTTCAGATTTCTTTTATTATTTTACATTCTGAATGTCTTTACTTTTTGTCCTAATCTTTTAAAAAAAACTCAGTTGTTTTGTCTCACGTTTCTAAGAATCTTTCTGCCTGGAAAAGCAAATGTCATGAGATGCTAACTGACCTAAAAGAAAAAAGGGGGGAAAATCCTTAACTTTCCCATCAGAAAGAAAGGAAAAAAATAACAGTTTATGTTTGCAATTTTAAAATTAGTAAATAAGTGGGGAAAAAATGTATTCTTTAAGTTCTGCATTTAATATTCATTTTTCTTTGGTTTCCTAAACTTTACGGTTTTATTATTTAGAGGAATTCCAAAGTAAAGTAACTCAGTCATTACAAATAAACGAAACAATTTAAAAAACAATTTTAGGAAGCAACTGGCACGTAATTACGCTTTGTAACAAAGACCCAACTTACTTTAAAAAGAAAACAAACTTTTAAAGAAAAATGTTTGCTTCTCTTTTAAAACATGAAATGTGTACATCCTTAGAGGCACGTTATGGATCAGCATCTCATTCCAGAAGCTACATCTGAGCCTATCCAGAACTGGAATTCAATCCAAACCCGATTGAGGTGTTGAACATCAAGAGTGTTTGCAGATGACTTCAGGCGATGACGCACTCGGAGTGACCTCTGGAGTCTAACAGTTGTTCCATCCTCGCCTCACGTGGAGGTCAGTTTCTGAAGGCCCCAAAGCGGCTGGCTCTACATATGAAATCCTTAAGCAGATTTCCATCAATCTGCCAGAAAGCAGCAGTCTGGGTCACCTCAGTCATGTGGTTCACGCAGAACTTGAAGCAGAACTCTTCCAAGTCCTGAAAGACGCAAAGGAACAGCAAAAAAAAACACACATTCATTTAACCTCAAGTTGGTGAAACTGTCACTCTTAGATAAGGTTTACCTTTCATTTAAAACTAACTTTCATTTGACAAATGATAAGAAGAACACTACGCGCTGTGGAAAAATAAGAACACAGGCAAGTTAAAGTAAAGACTGACGTCAGCGTCGTAGCGCATGGCAGCAGACAGCAGGAAGAAAGCATTCTCCACGGTGATTCCTCTCTTGATTATGTGTTGACACAGACGTTTCAGACGATTCTCGCAGTACGAGGTGGCCAGATCCAGCAGCCCTGAGGAAACACGAGCAATGAGCACGCCATCGGAGAGGAGACCTCAGCAGAAATCTGGCTGACAGGTGTGCGAGAACCACACCAATGGCATCTTCAGGAGGCAACTCTACGTGGTCCGTGTAGAGGAACTCCAAGAAGGATCTGTAGACTGGATAGGAGAACTGGTCTACTTCAATGACCTCCTTCATGTCTTCGGTCCAGTGAGACTGGAACATTGATCGAAAGTGTTCACATCTACAAAGCAGACAGAATCTAAATATGTGTGCATGTAATCCGGTTTGTGGAGGATGTCTGTCTTTAGAGGTCAAAGTGAAATCTCTAGGAGGTCAACCTGATTTTCAGGACCGCTTTGTGGACGTAGATGTACTTCCCATCAATGCAGAACTTGAGGTCAGCCGTCTCTGGGTTGTCAAACTCCTTTTTCAGAGACTGAGCCACCGTCAAGAAGTCCTCATGCTCTGGGAGGAAAAAAAAGAAAACAAACGCGTTCTTTCACTGCTATCAAGACTTATTTCTGCAAAGCCTCCCTCCTCATTAGCCCTTAAGCCAACTACAAGCAGAGAAACGGCATTCTTCAGAGAAACGGAATTCTTCTGCATTATGGTTGACAAGATGTACATGGATCTAGTCATCTGCAAATGTATCAGAATGGAGCAGAGCTTTTGTAGCGCTGATTGTAGCTTCTACGTCACTGCTACAAGCTTTTTTAAACTTTTTTTTATCTGCTCCTGGTTCGAAAGGATTTGATTGAAGAAATGCACGTCGATATTCAAAGCCTCTCCCCTTTGTGTCATTGTGCAAGGCATGCTCACATGGTTGTGACAGGAATGAGCCTCCAGGAAATAGTCAGCCCCTTTTGATATGTTAGAAGAAAAAAAAAAGGGAATGAGTAATCACTGTTGGTCTTGTACCCACAGACAGAAGTCTCCACATCACTGAGGGAGTGGCGAAGCAAGCGTAGACGTCATCGGTGCAGGAGAAGTGGGTTAGATGAGGTAGAACTATAGACTGGCCCCTGCATTGGCCCCACATGTACACCTGCCCACTCTGAGTCTTTGCCGCTGATGTGTGCGTGGAGTGACAGGCAGCGACCTCCACGATTCTGCAAAACAGGTCCGAATAAAGCCGTCTGTGCTGCAGGGAAAAGAAGATCTGTCGCTCAATGGTTGGATCTCACCTCTCCTTCTCGGCCATGATCTGAACCGGACTCAGCTGGTTGCTCTTGTTGCCCGTGCCCAGCTGTCCGTAAGTGTTAGAACCCCAAGCATAGAGCACTCCTTCATCGGTCAGAGCCAGGCAGTGGGCGTACCCACAGACAATCTAGAGAGAAACAGATTCTATTTCATCATTTACATGGGAGACTACGCAAAAAAACTGCCATCTGTATTATGAACCGCTTCTTTCAGATGTTCAGAATAGATCATTTAATCTAAAAATAGAATTTCTAACTCCAAGTTTAAGCTTTTTTATTAACACTAGTTCTGCTAGATATGATGCCATGTTTGCAAATACTTTAATTTTTCTATAAATGTTCATTAAAATTTTAAGACTAGCATAACAAGACACAAGTTTAACAAGTTATTTGAACTATTTCTTGTCTGCTGTTCCTGAAAAAAAAAACCAATTAGAATTTTAGAATCAAAAAGAGTGAAAAAAACGGTGACAACAGAAGATGTTTCACAGCAAAAACTGCAGTTGTTGTGAGGCTATTTTCTTAGCTGCACCTTTAGGTTACTGCACATGCTCAGACGTTCAGAGGCAGTGGGAGCACACTTCCATTTGCAGCTTTAACTAATAAAACTGTTCAACCCCCACCGCCTTCAGCAGCTCTTGGAATCAAACAAACCAACTGGAGCAAAGGTTTGGTGGACATTTGAAGAAGTTAGGTAATCTTACATGTTGAAATGTTTTCTTCAGGTTAAGGATTATAACAGTTTGTGCAGCAAATGGACAAAAATAGCTTGAGAAGAATTGTTTTCTTATCGTTTGTCTTGCAATCTAGAGAGATTTTTTTCTGATAGAACTTAAAACATCACAAACTGCAGCCTTTGCCTGATTAACATTTGGTTTAACCCGTCGCATACACCTGTACAAGCGGTTGACTTGTATGGGTGTAAGTAAAAAGTATTAATATTATATTCGCAGAGCTTGTTTATAAAAAAAGAAAGAGCTGCATTTTTTTTATTTTACTTCTCTTAAAACATTTGTGTTACCTTCCTACCTGAAGCACACAAAAGCCCTGCAGGGCTACAAGTCTGCAGGGAGTGAGCTGGTTCCCATTATTCCCAAGTCCAAGCTGCCCGTTCCCATTGTAACCCCAACCGTACACCTGCAGACAGATAAAGACGCGGTGAAGGGTGTGGCCGTCGGAGTAGGTTTTTGTTGTCGGAGTGAGTACTTACCTCGCCATTGTCAACAACAGCCAAAGAGGAAGTCTGACCACAGACGATACTGACGGCTGCTTTGCTCTGCAGGCAGCTCGACACTCGGCGAGGCGTGGGCTGATTGGCTGTGGAGCCTGAGCCCACCTGACCACAGTTGTTATATCCCCACGCATACACCTGACAGAAGAGAATGTGAAGAACTATATGACTGTGACCCAAACCTTTTTTTATTTCAAGGGATTCCATTTGCAGCAGCTCTTAAGTTAAAAAAAGTGGGAATTTCTCATTTTTCTACTGCATTTATTCAATTCAAAGCTTTTATTGTAATTGCTGGGGAAATTAAATTATTGATGGTCCAACAGCAGCAATGCACAGGGCAATAAAATACAAGAACACACAACGATAGATTAAAAAACAGAAATGATACACATGAAAATCAACTGCAGTGTGAAAATGTTCATGAATGAAAATGGGACTTAAGGTCAAACCCTGAAAGACTTTATGAAACCTGTAAAAAAAATAAAATAAAATGTTTGGGGTTTTTTTGGCTCGGTGTAGATTACCCTTTATCCAGATGAATACCATTGAATTTGCAGGTATAAAGAAGTGAATTGGACTTGGTTTATCCTTTATTTTTCGACTTTTCTCCAAGAGGCAATTCTCAATTAAAGTTTTTACAAAAGTAAATGAAAGGTTTTTAATAAATGCACGTTTGCCAGCATGTTAGCATTGTGTGTCACTTTTTCATAAAAAAAAAACACAGCTATCAGGGTCAGTATGTGTATCAAAGTCTGACATGCTTCAGATAATGGTGGGAATTCAGATTAATATGATTTTTTTCTATACTTTAAATGGAATGAGTTCCCCCCCCCCCCATCAAGCATAATGGACTCCTTGTTACTCCGATTAGTTTTTTAGTCTTTTCAGCTCAAAGTGGATCAGCTGCAGATCTGATTGGACTTTGAATGAATAAGCAATGCATTTGGGTTACGCCATTGCAGGATTTCGCGCTTTGTTTTTCTAAGCCTCTAGAGACCTACTTCTCCTGAGTCTGTCAGGGCCATGGAGTGGTGAGACCCACAGGCCACCTCTACCACCTTCTTATTGAGCATGTTTGCAGACACGAGCACTGGAGCTACGCCTTGATTGGTCGTCCCGTTCCCGAGCTGGCTGTAGCCATTGTGGCCCCAGGCAAACAGCTCTCCATCTGAACCACAAAGAGATCAGTCATTCTCCTGCATCGTTGGCTCCAACTGTGAAGACGATCGTTTTTGCGGGTACCTTCTGTAGCCAGCAGGATGTGAGGTCCACTACCATAGCTGAGGCTCACAATCTTCCTACCACTTAGGAAATCCAGCTTTTTGGGAACAATGGTGCTCTGGCTGTCCCCTGTTCCCAGGCAGTTACTGCAGTTCAGTCCAAGGACAAACACCTGGGAGGGATCAGCAACAAAAAGTGTTTGTAAAATGCTTATTCAGCTTATTCTCTACATCACAGATACAGCAATTTTGCTCCCGATTCCCAACAATTCTCAGAAAAGCCATTTTAATCTGAATTTTCTTATTATACGTCTTCCATCGTTAGAAAATGCCACAAGAACATGTTAAAAACTCTAAAAACACAACTTTCATCGAAGTGGGTCTTTAAATGAAAGTTAAAATGATCTGTAGCTCAAACTTTCATAAGCAGAAGTTCTGTTGATTCTGGTCCTCCCTCATAATACAAACTCACGGGGATCGATACGAACAATCAGATTTATTTTGCAGACAATGTTTCAGCCCCTGCATCAGATTCACGCCTGACACTTTGCTTACACTGGGGTCTCCTCGACAGCATCTTCCCGCCCACACACCCTCTACGAGGTGTTGATCCAACAGTTAAAATAAATAGAAACTTAACTCTCCAGCAGCTTCCAACTACAGAGAGGCAAATAGTGCATGTGTTTGCTACTGCTGCAAATAAGTATTTGAACACCTGAGAAAATCAAAGTTAATATTTGGTACAGTAGCTTTTGTTTGCGCTTACACAGGTCAAATGTTTCCTGTAGTTTTTACCAGGTTTGCACACACTGCAGGAGGGGTTTTGGTCCACTCCTCCTTACAGATCTTCTCTAGATCAGTCAGGTTTCTGGAACAGATTTTGATCTCCCTCCAAAGATTTTCTATTGGGTTTAGACTCCAGCACCCTGATATGCTTCTTACTGAGCCACTCTTTAGCTCTCCTGGCTGTGTGCTTCAAGTTGTTGTCATGTTGGAAGACCCAGACAAGACCCGTCTTCAATATTTTAACTGAGGGAAGGAGGTTGTTTCCTGAAATCTCACAATACATGGCCCCAGTCATCCTCTTCTTAATACAATGCAGTCGTCCTGTCCAACATGCAGAAAAACACCCCATAGCATGATGGTAACACCCCCATGCTTCACAGTGGGAATGGTGTTCTTGGAATGGTTCTTCCTCCAAACATGGCGAGTGGAATTAAAACCAAAAAGTTCTGTTTTGATCTCATCTGACCACATGACTTTCTCCCATGACTCCTCTGGATCATCCAAATGGTCATTGCCAAACTTAAGATGGGCTGGTTTAAGCAGGGGAACCTTCCATACCATGCATGGTTTCAAACCATGACATCTTAGTGTATTACCAACAGTAACCATGGAAACGAGGGTCCCAGCTCTTTTCAGGTCATTGACCACCTCCCCCTGTGTAGTTCTGGGTTGCATGACTCCTCACCTGGTTTAGGATCACTGAGACCCCTGAGGTGAGATCCTACACGGAGCCTCAGTCCAAGGGAGATTGACAGTCACGTTTAGCTTCTTCCATTTTCTAATAATTGCTCCAACAGTGGATCTTTTTTCACCAAGTTGCTTGGTAATCCCTTTCCAGCCTTGTGGAGGTCTACAATTGTGTCTCTGGTGTCTTTAGACAGCTCTTTGGTCTTGGCATTGGAGTCTTATTGATTGTATGGGGTGAACAGGTGTCTTTATGCAGCTAACCACCTCAATCAGGTGCTTCTAATTTAGGATAAAAAGTGGAGGTGGAGTATTTAAAGGCGGACGAACAGGTCTGTGAGGGTCAGAATTCTAGCTGATAGATACCTATTTGCAGCATTTATTTCCAGATTATTTTTTTATTATCATGTCTCTCACAGTGGACATGCACCTAAGATGAACATTTCTGACTCCTCCATGATTTGTAAAAACCACATGATGTTTCCTATACTTATTTGCCTCTGTGTGTGGAAATGCATCAAAATAGTAAATTCTATCATGCTCATAACCGTTCTCACAGCTAAAAAACATTCTTTTGACAATCCTAAACTTAGAAGTCGTTGATTCTGACTTAGTTTCTGTTTGTTAGGTACATCATTTATACATCACTTTAGATAAAACCATTTCCTTATTTAATAAAAATGTTAATTTCCTGTAAACTCTTAAAAACATTAAAAAAAATTATATCTTGATCTGAAAATGTAATGCAGTTTAATACAAATATAACACAGATTTTACCTTAACTGAACACTCAAAAGACTCAGATTAAGTTTACATAATCCTGAGCTGAATTGTTTGATAACTATCTAAAAAAGTTCACTCACCATTAAAGAAAAAAACCCTTGTCTGACTGCCTGAAATGATTTTATTTTAGACGAAATATCTTTAAATGTGAGACATTCTGATTTCTTATACACCAATCCTATATGCTGTGCTGATAGGTCTAGTTGGGATTCAGATATGCATGGATCACTCGTTCTCCTCCTCTGACCTCTCACCTCGTCATCGTGGGTGAAGTAAAAGGCCTCGTTAGCAGACGAGCCGAACACAAAAGCTTTCCGAATCATGGAGAGTTCTTCCAGCCCCATCAGGCTGAAAATGGGCCACTTGGTCACGTCCACCATGATCCCGTCAAAACAGTGAGCTGGAGAGCAGTTCAGAGATGAGGCAGGTCAGGGGGCGGGGCCGGGAGGTCAGGCTCCGCAGACAACACTGCCAGCGCTGCCGCCACTGTGGAGTCAGAAAATCAAACAAGTATCCTCTGATTAATTCAGTCAAATTTACAAAATAAGAGTCATAGAGACAGGAAACTAAAATCAAAACTATATCCTAAGAGAATTGTGTTTTGTGTTGTTTAAAACATTTTATTGTGGCAGTTTTCTGATGAGGACATATGTAAAAAAATAAAATATTGAAGGTCAAAGTTGAATTTCAACGTTTTTCTTTATGTAAATCAGAATCTATTGAGCCCTGGATGTGATATTAACAAATAACTAAATCTTTTGTTCCCTCAAATAAAAAAAAAATGGTGGCCAATAGTTAGTTTTGAGTGCACAAAGTACCATTTTATAAACAGATGGTTGATGGGAAGTGGGGACGGGCTAGTCCACAACTCAGAGGTGAATTTCTAATGAATTCCTGTTGCTCTGGAGAAACGATGTCCTAAAAAAAACAACATGTAACTTTTATTTTCAGCTAAAAACGGCATAGTCATCAAGAAAAGACTAGTGGGAAGGGTTTCAATGAAGATCAAACCCTGATTGGAATGAGACTTGAAACTGAGAGGAACCTTACAGTGTTTATCCTTCAGATATTTGACCAAACAGGACAGTTGATTTGCACACTGAAATCAGACATCTTTTCCTTGATTCTTTTACTGTAAAAGGCTTTTAGAATAAAAGAAAAAAAGCATAGAAGTCTGCTCAGTTCTTTCCAGAAGTTTCCTGTCAGATGTGCAACAAGCAGCCGGGGCTTCCGCCTCAGAGTTTACGGTTCGATCTAAGGATTCTCCTCTGCCGTACTGTAAATATACCCAATTTAACCAAAGGCCCTGAGTTTGTTTCGTAACGTCGTGACACGCGTGACGAGGGGGCTCCAGCCCCGCAAATCCCCGCAGCGCGAACGCCGCTGAATCACGTTTGCTTTTGCTCCAGACGCCTTCAGCTGATTGTCCCGCGAGACAGCACAACCCAATCGAAACCAGAGCGAGAACAGCGCCCGCGCGCGCCCGCGCGCGCGGCCGTCCGCTGTCACAGCAGCCGCAGTCTTACCGGTCCCGACGAGCCTCTCGGGGAAAGGGCCAACAGTCGTGTCTGCGAGCGACCACAGCTGAGAGGGAAGGACCGCTAACTGCGTTCGGACCGTCGGGTTTATGACGTTGATCAGGGGGGAGGGGGGACGTCACGTGATCACAAGACCTAAACTATCGAATCTGCCGATGAGGTCAAAGTGCGAGAAATGTAGGTCAGGTTTTTTTTTTTATTGTTATCAACTTTTTATACTCTTGAAGTAAAAAAAAAAAAAAAAAAAGAAGAAGAAGAAATCTGTATCCAGGAAACACACAGATTTATCTTTTATAACTGAGATCAGAAAGAGTTTCTGAATTTGAATGAACATTACTGGAAAAATGTTTTATAAGAGAAGCAGCCCATCACCAGTTCTGAATATTATTATTTTTCCAAAAACACTTTTCATGGATAGACACAATTCAAAATGCTTTACACACAAGGCTGTAAGGAAAAAAAGCTTTACTTTTTAAAATAAAAGAGCCTCCTATGTCAGTCATTTTGGATTTTCTTTCATTGCTGTGGATTAGTTGTATCAGTTTTTGTCTGATTCTGCTAATAACCTTTGTAAGGCCACAACAGACACGATCCTGGGTTTGGAAATAAAGTACATTAAAAGAAAAAAAAATCTGAAATATATATATAACTAAATGAATAAGCACCTAAATGTTTGTTAAATAACTATTTCAAATATCTATCAACTTGCTCGATCCCTTTAAGGGCTACGGGGTTGCTGGGGCCTGTCCTCGCTGCTGTTCCACACACTCGCACCTAGGGACAGTTAAGTCACCAATTAACCTATGAAACATGCTTTTTGGCTGTGAGAGGAAGCCGGAGAAAACCTGTGCATGCACGAGGAGAGCGTGCACACTCCACACAGAAGGAACCCAGCTGGAATTTGAACTGGGAGCGTTAACCACTGTGCAGCTCCTACTTCATAGATGCTGCATTTATCTTTTCTATTTTACATTTTTCTGACAAATCTTAACACTTTGACATATTTTTCTTTTAGCACTACACATTTTAAAAACTAAAAACTTTTTTTATTTGAAAAAGTAAAATAAAAAAAATCTGCATTTGAATTGCAGAGAATAGAGGTTTTCTAAACTCAAAGGATTTTGCAGTCACTTTTAAAAACTCCTGTTTGCACCTTTAGTCTCTAAAGGACTTCCATATAAAAATAATTTTGGGTCAAACCACTGCATGCATCAAGTAGGTACGAGATGGAGAAGTGGTGCCTTCCAATTCTTCAGAAAGAGGCTGAAATAGTGCCGCAGAATTTTAAGACATGCTCTTAAAAAAAATAAAAAATAAAAACACACAAAGCTATAGAACTGGTATTGTTTATTAATCAGGAAACAGAGGTAAGATGTACTCTACATAAATGAAGCTTTTATTTAGATCCTTATGAAAAGCTCTTTTCTTGGTCAGCAGCTCCTTCAGGGCCATTATCCAGGATTTAGGGAGACCTGTGAAGAATACTTCTTACAAGTACATTTATGTTTTTTTTTTGTTTGTTTTTGGTAAAAATATATTTTCTAAAACTTGAATTGTAATTTACATCATAATTCAGTGGTAAATCTATTTCAAACTGCACATTTTGTTCATGATGTCAGAAATCGTGGATGTGGGACGTTTTACGCTGGACTTTAGTGCATCAAGATCACCTCTTGTAATCTGCAGCTTCAAGACATTTAGAGATCTTTGCTGTTTAAAATGTCTAAAACCAGCTCAGTCATCTAAAAACAGGTATTACATGTATGAAACCACGCTGACAACCCAAACGATCCAACAGCTAAACAGCAAGTTTATTTTGATCAAGATTAGAGACACAGATGATGTCCTGAGGGTAACATGAAAGGAATTCCCCACATCCCTCCACTATGGGAAGGATGACTTCCGGTACTGAGCATGATGAGAAGGATGGGGGGGCAAAAATTGCAAATGTACATTGTTCATGGAATAAAAATTAAGGACAGGAGTTACTCTGGACAGCAGAGAGAAGCACTGACCACTTTCATGGCTCATGTCACAACTGGCTCACGCCACGTCTCCTTCCCATCCGCGGAGATTTCGCCGTTTCAATAAAACTTTGTTAAATTGAAATGAAAAACAAAAGGCACAATGATTTTCAACTCATGCTCGTCTTTAATATGCACAGGAGTTGAAAGCATCAATGAGCCACCTTAAAGAGAAGAATTCAATCTAAAATTTATAAAAAGATATAAACAATCAGAGGCCAAAATGCTGCCTGTTGCTTTTCTTCTATTTTATTTAAAACAACTTTTTATTAGCAAGTAAAAATCTTGCAACAAACAAGCTTGTATCTAAGATCAGATACAAGGCAACAAAATTGTAAATCTTTAAAGTGGCTCGGTCTGTTCTGCTAGTTCATGACTGTACACCCTCAAAAGTTTGGTTTGGAAATAAAATCAAATCAAAAAAAGCTAGACCCAGTAACGAGCCTGGGCTGCTCACGACAACCCTACCATAATTAAAGCCTCTTCGAGGCCCCGCCCCCGCTCCTGAATCCCTGCAAGTCATTAGCAGCCAAACGAAAGGCCGGCAGATCGGCAAGGACGGGGCCGAGGGTTGCAGCCTTTAACTCGAACCCAAAAAAACAGCAACTGAAACACAAGACAGTACATTTTAAACAGCCCGTCACCACAAAGAGGGGAGGCTAAATCTGTTCCAACTTTTAGAGTGCCACTATATCATATATGCATTTATATAGATGCCAACCAAAAATAAAAACAAACATTTCTAGAAAATAAAAAAACTCTGCCATCTTTTGACAGTTATCGTCCATCTATTGACTGTCAGCTGCAGCAGCTTTGTACAGGCTTTATGTCAAATATATTCATATGTTCATTAGATGGCAAAGAGAAACATCGTTCTTTACAATTATTCAAACTGAGCGATGACATCTGACCTCACTGAAAGCAAAGGATTAAGTTCTGTAAAGACCGGGACCTGTACACCCCCCTTACACGAGCTTCCCGTGAGCGTAGGTCCCTTTCTGCAGGCAGGAAAAGCGTGCCAGTCAGACGTGTGCATAAGACTGAAGAAAAAGTCAAATAAAAAGAGTTTCTGCAGACCTAACCAGGAAAAACGTGAAACTGACAGTTCTATAAAAGAAAATGATTTCTTTTAGGGTAAAAAAAAAAAAAAATCCTTCATCTGATAACTTTTCAGGGTGACTTTTGTATGAAGATTTAAGTGAATCGCTCCTTCAAAGTTTCACATTATTGGGGAAGTCTATACACTGGATGTGACCAAATGCAGCAAAAAAAATAAAGCAAACTCAAAATGTCCTGTGGAGAAAACGAACGCTACAGTTGATGTGCTCCTCCTCTCTGCGACTCACCCACACGCCGCCTCCGGTCACAGTTATTTACATTTAATGAAAAAAAAAAAAATTGTCTCCATCAGAAGCAAACAGCTGGCAAGTCCTACAATTACATTATCCCCCAAAAAAGGCATTCTTTTGACATTTCTGATGATTTTTCTGAAATAAAACATTTGATAATCCAACAGAAGTCACCTTAAAAACTCTGGTGCCAAGTCCGTCACTTTGACAGAGTCCTTTCTTTTTTTTTTTTTTGTTTGTTTTTACCTTAGAGCCCTTTCCCCCTCCACCTGTCGTACGGGAAGGCAGCGAGGGTCTGTGGTGAATCATGGCTTAGCTCTGGGGAAAAACTCTAAACTAGACAGAGAGGCGTGTATACTTTGTTCACAGTGGTGTGTGTGAACCAAAGTCAGAGGGAAATCCAGGAAAGGGAAAAAGCACAAACAAAAAAAGCAATATTTCATCCCTCTTAGTGATTTCACAGTCTAATAGATGGATGCAGGGTCTTTTAAGGTGTTTAAAAAAAAAAAGTGTCCACTCATTGCACATATATGTGTGGTGATCGCAGTCGTGTTCGAACATGTGCTTGTGTTTTTGTCTTTGTGAAGACTTGACATTTGGCAAAATTCTTGCAGAGAAGGTGGATTCTTCCTTCCGTTTTTACCTTGGAGTTACATTAGGACATGGTGGGAGAGGCCGAGGCCTCCTCTTGATGCTGATGGTGCCTCTTATATTAGCAAGACTCCTGTGACGAGTTACAATCTTCCGTAAAAGGCGATTAAAAAAACAAAAACAAAACCAAAAACACCCCACAGTGCAGAAGTAGGCGTGAGTAAATCCTTAAGTGGTGAGTTTGGATGTGGACGTGAAAATCCTTCGGACCAAAAAGGTGCCAGATAGTTGGAGGGATGGGTTTGTGTCTGTGATGGGGACCCACGGAGCTGGTGGAACCCCCACATCCTGGCTTTTAGAAGTTAAACTTCTTTGTTTGCATGTTGGAAGCCGGGTCAAAGTTAAAGGTTCCTCCTTGAGTGGTTTCAGGAATCAAGTTGGGATCTTCATCAAACTGGAACACAAAGATCCAAATCGCAGAGTTAGTGTTTAACCAAGAGGCAAGAAAAACTGTTTTTTAAAGAAGATGAAGAAAACTTACAATATCTCCTGAAAAGTATTGATCAATAATCTCAAAGGCTAATTTGTAGATGTCTTCATTTTCATGCTGCTGCAACTGTTCTATCTTCTCCAAACCTTAAAGACAAAAGAAAATTCACAACAATAAGAAGGTTTTTATTTAAACAGCAACAACGATTCAAGGATCCATTTAAAGTCCCAGTCCAATCATCGTTTGATCCCTTTTAAAATCGTTCCCAGCTAAAATAAAATAAAAAAAAACTGGTGTTTTCTAGGACATAGTTTCTGCAGAGTGGCAGGAGTTCTTTAGAATTTCATCTGAGTTGTGGGCGAGACTGTTGTCAGGAGCAGCCGTACAGTTCTGAGCCAGATGCTCAAAAAACAAAGACGTTCTTGGATCCAGTCTTCTACAAGCGGATGCATCAGAATGGAGCAGAGCAGGGAGCTTGTGGACATATTTTCTACAACACAAATACGATCTTTTTTTAAGCATTTTTTGTCTGTATCCTATGGAGCATAACACAAAAACGCCCCTGAAAAACATATTGTTCCCCAACTTAATAATTCATGGCCACAAATGAGTATTTAGTGGCACAAACTGGCATTTTATGGCTACTATTTAGTATTTTGTCCCTACAAATGAGCATTTTTGGTAGTTTGTGCCACAAAACACCAGTTTTATTGGCTACAAATTATTAATTTAAGTAAACTACTCATTAATCAATTATTTTGATCGTCATGTCCTGGGCTCCATAGATCCTGAGAAAAAATTATGATTAAATACGCTCTTTTTCCAACTGTATTTTTTGTCCGCTCCTGATTCACAGCAATTTGAATAAAGAAATACTCAGATATGCTGTTTTAAGCTCAATTTTCTTCATACTTCTCCTCCATCAACAGAAAAATGGCACCAAAACATGTTACAAACACCAAAAACATAAAGCTGCTAACCTCCGCACTCCTCTATGATCTCAGCGATAGTGCTGGCTTCCTGCCCCGCCATGATGAGGATGTTCTTTAGGCCGTCCAGGACGACCTGAACCACCTGAGAGTCCTTCACGGACAGCAGGCTGCAGAATGGAGGGATGACGTTGTGCTCCACCAAGAACTCCACCTACACAAACGCATACACACGCGCCACATTCAGGCCTGGTTACAACACAGGTACACCGTTACAAGGGTGGAAGACATTCGTGCAGATCACCTAGTTACACATTTTAGAACCAAGGATCATCTCTTCATTACAAATCTTACTTGTTAATATTGGATAACCTAACAAAAGATTTTCTGAAAGCTTTAAATAGGAATTCTGATCAACTCAAAAATAAGTTTATTCCAGCAAAGACAAGAAAAACCTTTCTGCATTAATAGTTAAAAGAAAAACAAACCTGATCTTTTCTGCCACTAATGGTGAGGTTACTGATGGCCCAAGCTGCCTCCTTCTGAGTACCAAAGTCACCCTGCAGAGAGCCAAGCTGTTAATGCACGGTACTACCACACCCTTACTGTTAGGGAATAGAGAACACATCCGAAACATTTTCAGAATCACCCTTTTGGAGTTCTCGCTTTTTTTATTTGGTAATGCCTGCATGCAAGTGAATAATCCCGCTCCTCAAGGATCCACAAACCTTAGCAAGCTGATGAATGATCATAGGAATCAGTCCGGCGTCAATTACTGCTTGGACCTGCTGCTGGTTACCAGCTGTGATGTTGGACAAAAACCAGACTGCTTCCTGCAAACAGACCCGATTGGAAACCGTCATGTAGACATAAATGCTCTTCAGAGTAAAAACCACAAGTGGTTTTAGTGTCAGTTACACAGAAAAAAATGCAGAGAAAAATCAACATTTCATGATTTGTAAATTCTTGGCAGTGCAATTTGAGTCTCTTTTAAACCCAAACAGTGAAATTCAGTTGTGTTACCTTGTTGATCTTTTCTTTGGGGTGTGTGAGCAGGTTGGGGAAATGTAGGAGGACATCACAGTTGAGAACGACCTGCGTCTGTTCGTCTGTGCCCGTCACAATGTTCCCGACTGCCCTCAGAGCTGCCGTCTGGGTGACGGGGAAGAACAGAAAAACACTTTAGACCAGAACTTCCCAACAGTTAGTCCCAGAAGAAAAAAAAAAAAAAAAAAAAAAGCACGACCCACATTTTTGAAGAAAGCTTTATTTTGAAAAACAACAGGATTTACCCCACCACATCAGACTCATTCTTGATGCATGTCAAGTCGCTCGGTCACCTGACAAAAATGCATCCACTACTATCTTAAGGCTACTTCTCTTGAAACCTGCATGCTAGCAAAGTTAACAAAAAATAAACCTATTTGGAAAGTCTCTTTTGGCAGAAACGAGCCAGTGAAGAAACAGAAGAAGAGCCTTCAACTTCAAAATAAAAGAAAGGTGCATTTAACAGACTAAAATCATGAGTCTTTACTCTAAATATGGATTTATTGTGACAGTTGTTCCCACACACCATAATAATAATGTATAATATTCAGCAACCAGCTGTCTAATGTTACAAGGATGCTGCTAATAAAGTATTTCTGTTTAGTATCTTTTTTTCTGTATTTATCCATTGCACCTTAATTGTCGGACGAGGTTGAAATTGGCGTCTGATTTTTTTTTAGCTTCCACTTTGACATTTATGGGTTAAGGGAAAATCTATATAATATTTGAATGGTTCCTACACAAAGTTCAGTGCACAAATACATTCTAAAGCAGCTGCAGATATTTCACACAGGATGAAGACAAACTTTACCCTGAAAAGTTAGACGAGACTACTTCATGTCCTCAAAAAAAGAAAAAGGTGATCAATACCTTTGACAAAGCAGCCTCACCTGAACTTTCACCTCCTGATGGCTGAGGAGAGGAACAAGAAATGGAACGACCCCAGAATCGATGACCATCTGGATCTGTTCGTTGCCTCCATCCGTCAGATAAGACAGAGCCCACACTGTGTCTACTAGTATCTAAAACAGACAAACAAGTTTGCGTTACAAAAAGGAATGATTAAAACATGAAATTATCAGAGATGCTAATTTGATACTCGCATTTAAGTCGGTGTGATATATTAGCATACAGAGTGCTGGCAAAATCTGTAAGAAAAACAAATAAAAAAAGATCTTGAGTAGATGGGTTGTAGCCATTTCTATAGATAAACAAACAGACCTTCAAAGTAAAAGACTTTCTAAGGTGATGAGGCTGATTTGAAGCACAAAAGCATGTAATCAGGTCCAGACACACCCACCTCTTGCACAGTCTCCATTGGTGGGGGAGGATCCTTGTTGCGACACAGGTTAACAATAACCCAGGTAACATTACGGAGGAAAGTAATGGGGATTGATGGACTGATGAAAGAGAGCAGCGGCTTCACCACACCCAAGGAGATGACATAATCCCTGCACTGTGGCCCATCGCCTGACCGTACAACAGGTGGCATGTCAACGTTGCGCTGGACAATGTCAAATGTTGGTACACACCCTCACCGCAGGAAAGCACTTACCTATAATATTTCCAAGAGCCCATACCGCCTGTTCACATACGTTCTGGTGAGGAGAGTGTAGAAGTCGCAGGAACAGCGGCACTGCATCTGGGTCAGCAAAAGTCAACAATCACAAACCTAATATGACATGACTTTACCAACACATTCAGATAAAGCTGCTGTGTCTGTGGAGCAGCTTAACATCCCACATAGGCAGGAACATCAAAAATGTTATTATTATTATTATTTCATTTCAAGTGAAGCAGTCGTGTGACCTTCAGCTGCATCAGGGCTGACCAGCTTTATCGTGTTTTGGGACTTTTTGTTCACATTTTAAAGAGTAACAGGATTCTATTTCTGTTTCCTTAAAAAAAAGAAGCAAAAAACTAATAAAAATCAAATCATGTCTTTGTCTCAACTGTGTCTGCAGAAGTGTATGCTTGCATAATAATGGAATGTTGTTCATAGATCTGACTTAGCCATCCTGATAATTCATTCATTTCTAACTTCATTTCTTTTCTTATTCCACTTGTGTCTGAATAAATTATAGACATTAAGGATCCAAAGGCCTCTTGGAGTGAAAGTGAACAGAGATACAAGTCTTACAAAAATAAACTAACTGGAATAACATGGAACAGTAACAAAAGTGTACTACGATAATCTACTGAATGAAAATGAAAATATAGACCTATTTCTCTCCTTCCACAATTCTCAAAAATCTTTCAATGATAAATTAGCTAACTTTATAGATAAACATAACATTATAAATGAAAACCAATATGGTTTTAGGGAAAACAGATTAACGTCATTGGCTATCATTGATGCTGTGGAGGAAATCAAACGCTCTGGACAAAAAAATCTGCAGCTGGAATTTACATTGACTTAAAAAAAAAAAGCATTTGACACTCAATCATGACATCATACTGGATAAACTGGAAGGGTATGGGATAAGAGGACTAGCACTAAGTTTGATCAAAACCTGTTTAACACGAAGAAAACAATTTGTCAACATTAAAATTTACATCAGAGGCCAAGGAGGTAGGTTATGATGTCCCAAAAGGATCAGTTCTAGGCCTGCTGCTGTTAAATGTTTACATAAATGATATATTCAATGTTTCAAAACTTTTAAAACTCATTTTATTTGATGACGACACAAATATATTTTATTCTGCAGACAATCAAAGGGAACTTATCCATGTGGTGAACACACGGTGTACAGACCCAGACAGACGGGGAAGCATTTGGAGGACATAGTATTGGGTCAACTTACTGGATTTAACCACAGCCTGAGTCTGTGCTGACGTCCCAGAGGCGATGTTGGTCAGAGCCCAAGCTGCCTCAAACTGTAGAGAGGGGCTGAGCGGTGAAAGAAAAAGAAATCAGTGAGAGATAAAGCCATTGGTTTCCATAACGACAAACAAAAACATGTCAAACTATAAATGAAACAAAGGCCCAGCCATCATGATGAAAACAGGTTATTAGGTTTTCATTGTGCATTTTATCTTCTACTTTTATTTTCCAACAATTTTATGTCGAGTTCAAATTCTAAAAAAAAAAGCATAAAATGTTTTAAATCAATCTGTACTATAAAAGGATTTCCAGAAAAATGTATGCCACAAAGTCACAGATTTACAGATGCTGTTCACACTTACAGTGTGAAAAAAATATTCTGAAGTAGAGCAGTTAGCCGTCTTTACATCTTCTGTTAGTTTACAAGATCCACACTTTAAGTCTTATTTATTTAACGGCAAGTTTTTCTTTTAATGATTGAATGTTGCACTGACCAAAGAGAACTTTTCAAAATGTACTACAAATTGTACTACTGACAATGACAAATAAAGTTCTTTCTATCCCTCCATCCATTCATTCATTTTTTGTTGATTCAAACAGATTGAATATTTCTTAATTTGACATTTCCTTCAGTTTTCAAGCCTAATTTGCTTGATTAGAAAGAGGTTTTATCTGAGAGAAAAACAAAACTTACCAGACGCATTTTTACTGGTTTTAATGTTCAGCGTGAACATTACACAAAAGCAGAAAACGTTTAACAGAGAGTCAGATTCCATTATAAGAGTGTCAGAAGGTCTTATACTCAGCAAAACTTGAATATCTTCACAACTTTCAATTATTTCTGACTGGAGATGAAGACCTTTACTTTTCTCTTTTAGCATTTCATGATCTGTCTGTTCCAACGGCTGCAGAATTGTTTGTAGGTGGTTCATTGACTTTTATCTTTTCAAAAGCACAGTGCTGTTTTTTTTTTTTTTTTTTTGGGCCTTCAAGCCTGACGGCAGTCTGTCTGAACATTTTAGCCCATCATAACACATGAACAGAACACAGGTCTAAAAGCAGAATCTGCTGAGACGAGTTTTGTTTGGACATTAAAGTTAACGCTGTACAAGCTCACGGGGAGGTTTGTGAGGATCAGGCTGAGGGAAGTCACACTATAAAAGGGAAAAATATTAAAATTATTTAACGTTTAATATCAATTTCACTTGAAATCAAACTCTAAAGACTCCAATTAAGAATTGTTAAGACAATTTTGTAACACAACAGTTAAAAATGAGCTGAACTATCTGGTTTTCAACGTGCAAAAATACACACTTTTTATCACTCCTATTTGACATAAAAAAGTTCAATTTCTCGTTTCCTCTCATACTGGGTGATTGCATCCAAAACATCAGCTATTGAAGGACGACATGGTAAATAAAACAACAACAATTTCTTCTACAAAAGCAGTCCGAGCTTTTCATTCTGTGCGCCTCTGTAAACCCAAGGTCCTGGGAATTCAGAGAAATGTAAGAGAAAGGAATGCCGATATATTTGGATTGGCTGAAGCTAAGAGAAGCAGCCAGCTGCTCTGCATGCCACCGCACACGCTCACATGTGGACTCACAGAATAAACCAAGTAATGCACACAAAACCTCTGCAGCAGAAGTAATAGATGCATGTAAGAAGAGACAGGACTAAACCTGAAGTCTTTCATAGAGGCAGACTTACTTGTCATCCCTTTCCAGGCATTTGACTAAAATAGGAAGAATCCCAGACTTTATCAAGTCATCGATAGGAGGGTTTCTGTCACTGGAAAGCAATTTCCTAAAACACAAAAGACAAGACAGCAGAAGAATTCAGTGGATTGTTTAGTGTAGTTAAACTTTAACTAGGACTAAGACCGGCTGATGTGGGTTTATATGTTACCTTGCTGCCTGAACAGCACTGAGCTGTATCGCTGCATTGTCACTTGTGGCATTCTGAAGGAAAAAGGAAACCACTTGATTATTTATGTAAAAAAAGCCAATACAACAGAAAGCTAAGATTATATAATGTCATACCTGTAAAATGTCATCAAGTGTTACATTTTGCTGAAAAACACAAGAAAATAAAGTAGATTAATAATTGATTTGCTTTAATTAATAAACACAGCATGCCATAAAAAGTAATTGTGGTATAAAGGCATTCATTTATTTTTTATTTTGTTTTTATCAATTGCCATCAATTATATATAACAAAATATACAAATAATGCCAAACAGTGCTAAAAATAAAACTAAACTTAAAAAAATGAAGGTCTTTTGTAGAACAATACAGTTTTAAATCATCAAGTGAGGACAGAACATAATACCTAAAACATGCAAAACTTTAAACCTTTTAATAGATCGTAACTACAGGGAGGCTTAAAACAGTAAAACACTTCAAAAGTACAGCGTCAATGAGTTTTTCAAAGTATAAGCTTTCAGTTAAATAAACAAAGCTCTATTTAGATTTTATAAATAAACTGCAGTAGGTCAAATTAAAATGTGCTCTTAGATCACATCATGATTTGGATTATTTGGATGCTAATTTGCTTCACTAAATTCAATCTAACGGATTAATATATTTGATAAAGTATTAGATTAAATTCTCGTTTTTGTTGTAAAAGATGCGATTTTTAGTTCGAAGTTAAAACTTCTTAAAGCAGATCTGAAATTTATAGTATTCAGTTCTCCACAATGAGCTAAAATGTCACATAATTGCTGACAACTCTTGCAACTGATCATTGTTGTTTAGTATTTGTGCCTTAATCACATAAAAAAAGTTTTTACAAAACAGCTATTACTTAGGTTGCTGTAGACTTTTAAGGGTTTAAATTCTGTTGGAGGAGAAAGTGAGTATTTTTATTCTTTTTTTTAAAGACCCACTCTGATGAAAATGGTGGTTTTGCCATTTCTTACATGTTCTTGTATAGCATTTTTCTGATGATGGAATCAAGAAAATTATAGTCAAAATGGCCTTTTTGAGTATTTCTTTATTTAAACTGCTGTGAATCAGGAGCAGATGAAAAAAATGCAGCTTGAAAATGATTGTATTTGTGACATAGAAAATACAGTGGGCAGGCTCTGCTCCATTTTGATGCATCTACTTTTAGGCAATATTGTTCACAGTTTATGTTGCATTGGTAATGTTAGGTTGGGTTAAAAACCCCTGGGAACACTTTTACAATAAATCAAACGACGGTTGGAGGAGTGGGACTAACGCATTCAGCTCAGTTGTCAGGATTAGGGGTTAGGGTGTAACACGTGTGTACAGCAACTAAGACACTTCTGAAGGAACTTTACAGAGGTCTTTTTTTTTTTTAAATAGAATAATTTCAGGTGAGTTGTCATTTTAACATCTGTGCCAAATCTAACTGCCATCCACCTCCACATCTTTCTTACAAAAATGCAACATTATTTGTTTTGTATGTTGTATAGGATTCATCCAAAGATTTTTCTTTAAGTTTAACAGATACAGGTGTGTTTTTTCTTTTGTTTTTTGCGGAAAAAAAAAAACGTCATATCAGACTTGTCCGGGCTCATGTGTCACATACTTCCAATTGTTTGTTTTATTATTATATAATATACTTACGTTTTTGTTATTTTGGTGTTTCTGAAAAGTCCTCGGTTAAATAAGATTTTTTTTCTTTAGTACAGACAGCTTTGAAAGTCCAGTCTCTGAACGCTTTTGCACAAACCCTTCCCACACTTACTCCTTTAAAGTCTGAGTCGACATCAGAGTCTTCTAGACTCTCCTCCTGAGGGACGTTTCTCTTCTTCAGTAGATGTTCGTCCCGTTTGTTCTGACAAAAACAAAACAAAACAAACAAATAAATAACCAATTGAGTTAGCAGACCCAAATCCCATTGAATTTTTATAATGTCTGTCTTTAGCAAAGGTTAATTAGAAATCTAAAATTTCATTAGCCAGAAGACTGATGGACAAAGCACATTGATTTTTGAGGGTTACTGAACCCCAAGTGTGTAACCCCTCTAACATAACACACCTACCTCCCTATGAAGCACATGTTCAAGCACAAGCTCATTCATGGAGCTTTGAGGCATGTGAGTCAGCGGTAGGAGGAGATTCCCTTGTCCTACATTCAAGTGCATCATGCTGATGTGCGTCATTGATGAGTAATCCGCCAGTGCGGTGCCTCTTCTTCTTCCAGATAAATGTCCTACAGCGTCTATTGTACTTTCACCGTTTCCTGTCCATGCACCAAACTGACTAAACACAGCAGCTGCCCTTCATTCTGTTCAAAAGAAGCTTTGAACTGTATGACTTATCTGACTTGAAAAAATGTTAATTTTATTTGAATATCTGTCATTTAAAAACTCACTATTTTACTGCTATACGAACTAAAGTTTAGCTTTGTCTTGTACAGGGCATGCATGTTATGCAAAAAGCAAACGAGAGGTTTATTTTGAAGGAATAATATTTGACCTCTTACCTACATCTGATACAAGTATAGACTAGACACATGCATGCAGACACAAACCCAAAGAGGAGAAGGATTGTTATGGTAAACGCTAAATTCAGCCACCAAGAGTTTTCCTCCAGCTTTATCAAACCAAGGAGAACTAACCTCAATATAAAGAAGCAACCAAGCGCAGAGCTTTCAGAAGATCCTTTTAAAACCACATTCAAACCAATAAATGTAACTTCATTTGAGTGATATTAGCCAATCATTATAGAACTCACAAATATGCATCTGAAACATGTGACCCTAAACCAACAGACTGACAGTTGTTTTCACTGTTCAGCCTTCTATTGAAAACACTGCAATAAAAATCCCATGAGGCACGGGACAATGTTCAACAAAAAAACAACATATTACTAATAAAAAGAAAAAAATGCATCATGATCATTTAGACTATGCGTCTACATGAAGTGTTTTCATCCTACTCAGACCTGAGCAAAACTTGATTTATTTATTTTACATAATTATGTGTCAGAAATAGTAAGTAAACACAAAGAAGCAAATACTACAATGTCCAGAAAATGTGTGGATTACTTTTAAATTGACAAGAAAATAATCCTTTTTGCAAAAGAAGATAGATCTGAAGAGATTTTTTGTTGGTGAAAATTAAAAAATACATATTTATTGGTGAAATACGCTCACAAGTTTGTTTTTTTTTAATGTGCTAAATGTTATAGTAACACCAAGAGCAAAAATGTTTGCATTGACTGAGTCATTGTCATGCATAAAGAATACGGTCGTGTTTGGGTATTGATCTCTGACCAAATCAAAGAAAATTCTACCTTGATGGAAAATCCTGCTGTGTAAATCCACAGCAGAAAAGTCTAGTGACCACAATTACTCAATACATAAATGTAAATTTCCTTTATAAATTTGTACGTGCCCACATTTAATATTGTAGCCTGCAATCCTATACTTTGAATCAGATATTTTATTTCAGTTGATTATTTCAATCATTATTTAAATAAATGGAAAAAGAGAAATTTCACTTTTCCTGATTTTACTTTCTTTCTTTCTTTCTTTAAAGAGGAAAGAAAAACATTGCAAAAGGTCACCAGTAGAGTCAGGCATTTCATGAGAACACAACAGTAATTCACTAAAATGTGATGCAAGTATTTTCTAAACGTCAAATGACTCCTTCATGCCTTAAGACAAGGACATGTTCCTTACCTTTCTTAACTCCACTGTCACCTCATTTCGATGTCTTCTCATAGTCTGAAAGGAACAGAAATGCAGAAAACGGTTAAATACATGACAATTTCATAATTGTGTAATTAAGACAGCAAAGCTGGAATAATATGAGACATGAATTTAACAATGATTTGGGGATTTATACAGAATGTCCCAAGCCTGCACTAAACAAATGTACTAAATGGATGGTGATTTCAAATCTATTTTGACTTATCAAGGATATATATTTTCATACCCTTAAGATCAAAGATGGGCAACATCCTAATTGAAGATATTTCCCAAAATCCTAAACTAAATCCATCACATCAGAGACTAAAAGGAAGTTTGTGTCCATCACCGTTTTCCTACGACAGAAACTCACAAGCTTCAAAAGAAGCAGGTTGGGCTTGGTCTGGTTTTGGATGCGACTTGAACACTGATGGAAACACCAGATGGTTGATAAGTGATAAGTGTGCGCTATTTGAGAGCAGCCTGACTTTTAGAAATGAGGAAAACAGACAGAGTGAAGTCTGTGTGGACGTCCTATGGGTACTTATGTATCTCGTGCGCACCCTGTGTGTGCAGCATCTGTACGTGGCCATTAAGGCGCCAGGACTTGCACCTTTAACATCATCACTTGTTTGTCAGAAGTACTTGAAACTAACATTATCCTTGCAAGTATTTCATGATACACTTACTACACGCACAACATTCCATTTCCATGACCTCCCTTAAGGTGGCCACATGACACACCTCCCTTGAAGATGCGGTCGCACCTCTCTACGACCATTTATGGGCCCGGACAAGCCAAAAACCTGCAGCACCCGTAAGAGTCAACCCCCGTACAAATGCATGGGACAAAGACATAAGAGCAGAAGAATCAAAGAGGGTAGGGTAAATGTTCCCCAAACGCCTGTTTGGCAAAATAGCCAGATTTTGAAAAAAGCTGTGATTTTAATAGAACAAATGATTGGCAGCCCTGGCCTTGATGACATTTGCCACCTTGGTGTTTACATGATTGTTTACAGGCAAACAAATTCCCATCAACAATGTGTGTGCATTTACAAAGACTGACCGGCTACTGTCTGCATTTTATTAGTATTTTTTCTTTTGGCAGTTTTTGCCTTTGACCACAAATAAAGCTTAGATTATTGTTATTTTTAGTATGCAATATAATCTCATTTATTTCATTCTTTGTTTTATTTTCTAACGTAAAACAAGATGCTTGTGTTCACTTAATCTCCACTGTTAGCTTGATGCAAAAAGGACCTATATTTTCAGGCATCTCTTTCAGTGTGTAAAAGTATTCAGCCCTTTTTCTCTGCCTTTTTATTTGCCTTCAGACGTTGCTTGATAATTGGTGACTGATCAAATGTTGACTTCATGACTTAATAGAGTTCACTTGTGTGTAATTTAATCTCAGTATACAAATCCATCTGTTTTGTGACAGTCTCTGTGGTTTGTTAAGAGAATATTAGGTAAAAACAGCATCATGAAGTGTAAGGAACACACCAGACAGGTCAGGGAGAAAGTTGTAGAGAAATGTAAAGTAGGGTTAGGCTAGAAAAAGCTTTGAACATCCCACGAACCACTGTTCAGTCCATCATCCATAAATGGAAAGAGTATGACACAACTGAAAACCTACATAGACATGGTCGTCCACCTAAACTAACAGGCTGAACAAGGAGAGCACTGATCAGAGATGCAGCCAGGAGGCCCATGGTGACTCTGGATGAACTGCAGAGATCTACAGCTCAGGTGGAGGAATCTGTCCATAGGACAACCATCACTGCACAAATCTGGACTTTATGGAAGAGTGGCAAGAAGAAAGCCATTGTTAAAAGGAAACCACAAGAAGTCCTGTTTGCAGTTTGTCATCAGCCATGTGAGTGACCCAGCAAATGTGTGGAAGAAGGAGCTCTGGTCAGATGAGACCAAAACTTTTTGGCCTAAATGCAAAGCACTATGTGTGGTGGAAATCTAACACTGCACATCAGTCTGAACAAGCCAAAACCCACTGTCAAACATGGTGGTGGCAGCATCATGCTCTGGGGCTGCTTCTGTTCAGCAGGAACAGGGAATCTGGTTAAAGATGGGAAGATGGATGGAGCCAAATACAGAGCAATATTGGAGGAAAACCTGTTGAAGTCTAAACAACACTTGAGACTGAGGTGGAGATTCACCTTCTAACAGAACAACCACCCTAAACATAAAGCCCAAGGACTCTTCGACACATGGGCGGGCAAGGTGGGAACCGAACCTGCAATCCTTCGATCAGAGGCCGACTGCCCTTTCCACTGGACCACGGCTGCCCCGAACAACAAACACATTTGGAAAGTTTTTTTTCACAGAAAAGAGCCAGTGAGGAAACAGAAGAAGTGAAAATATTGTCTGAGATTAAACTGATCCGTGGCCTGAAAAAGGTTGGAGGCAACCGTCTTAGGATACAGACAGAAGCCGGCAAGTAATATTTTCAGTGACGCCACAAAACCTCTCCGACAGCACCTAACAGGGAACCATACAGGTATATTAAACAACAACAATAAATGGTCCAAATAATAAAACTGCTTACAGCTTTATCATGAAATGTATTTAAGTGGCTGAAGGGTTTTCTGTTTATCCAAAACACGGACATGTCCTAAGATCTTGTGACGGTTAAAAAGATTTATGTTGCCTTCTTAAATAGACGCTTACGTTATCTAGAAACTGTTAAAACTAAGAAGGAAGTGAGGAGCCTCCCTATAACTGAAAAAAAAATAGGCAAATATTGACCAAAACAAACAACTAATTTAAAGTCAGTGGAAACCCCCTCAAAAAAACAGCAACAACACAGTAAAAATAATTTTAATGCAGTGTTAGGCAGAGTAGTGTTAAATCTGTTAAAATGCTTTCAGTGAATTAGTTTGAAAAATGAATGGGAATATATTTTGTACATGATAAATGACAAAATTCTCTGTGTTGATGGACAAGAGAATTATATGCAACATATGAATAAATTACTTTGTCTACTTTCATATAAAAATAACTTGTTCTACATGATCAAAATACTTCTTGGCTTCTCTCTACTTCTCCTATTAGTGACAAGAATAAAGAAACAGTTCAGGATGGTTGACTTAAAAACAAACAAGCTCAATTGGACACGTCTCCATTCTGCAGTGTGGGTCACCCACCCACCAACAACTCAGGTTTATGCTGGGGCTTTGAGAGGCCCAGGGTCAGACATCCAAGATGCCTGAAATAGCATCAGGAATGCAGCTGGCACAGTATGTGTATGATCATGGTAGCCATGTGCTTGTCAGTCTGATCAAAGTTTCAAAACAACAAGCTGTGTTGGTGTGTTCAATCTGGGTACTCGGGCAGTGATGCAGAAACTCCAAACACTGAGGTGGATTTGGAAGGGCATTTTTTTTTTCAGACACACTTTTGTTTGGGGATTATCTCAGGATTAGACATAGATCACAGTAACCCAGTACAAGTGTGTCATTGTTAATAAAACCTTTGGCCTAGAATATTTAAATAAACTGCTTGAAGGAAAAAAAAAAAAAAACACAGCTCAAACTTTGCTTTGAATGCAATCATCTCTTATGTTTTCTTGCCTAACCCAACAGCAATCTATCCAGATTGTTTGGTCATCTTGTTGGTGTAATGGGAACAAGAATTTTGAAGGATTTCTTCTGGTAATTTCACTTGTTATGAGAATGATGCTTGATTAGAAAGTACAGTAGCCAGTGAGGCTCAAAAACAACCGACTGTCTACGACTCGATGCGACAGAATCGAACACTTGTGTGAAGGTACTTTTCTGATATTCTGAAAATCCAAACAGTCAATAATATATTAACACAACTGTTAGCTAGCATGAAAAATATACCTGAAGAGTTATTTTGTTTAGAAATTAGTTCGCACAATTTGAAAATAAAAGCTAACACAAACATTAATTGACTAATTAATTGTTAATTTTGGCTCATTCCATTTAGTTTGGTTCACCTGAAACACCTGAAAATTATTGCTAACTTGACGTTAGCATGCTAACGATAGAGAGAAGGTAAAATGTGACCTAGACCGGAAACTGATTTCAGCATTTACAACTGTTACACAAGGTATGATGGCCGTGTTTGCCGCCAGTAACACTGACGCAAATTTGTGGTGCTTCGCTAACATACGGTAGATAAAACGATGACGAAGCCGGGCAGGCCCAGCCCCGCCTGCGACCGGTGTCCATCAGCTAGCTAGCTAGCTAACTAGTTAGCCGGCAGTGACAGCTTTGTCGCCTACCGTTAATCACACTGACTGTGTGAGAGATTGCTTTTCACAGCAGCTCATGAACTAAAACATATATGTACATAGACATTGCGTTGACTAAATCGCAATCACAACCCTTTGAGTGCAAAATATTAACACTTAATCGAACACACTGACAGATTTCATTGCGACCTCTTCCTGATGGCTTACAGTGGCTTGCTAGCTGACTTGTTGTAGGTAAACGGTTTCAGTAGGGGCCAGCTTACCAATCGAGGCCCGGTTATACTTGAAAATGATTCCATTCGGGATATTTAAAATCTCAGGTTCGTCTAAGCTCACCTCGACATCCCGCCCTTTGTTTTTGAAGCTCTTGATGCGGTGGTTTTCCAAGCCGGCGTTCTCTGCCATGGCTGTGCGGGCTTAAGTTAATGCTCCCGTTTTGTGGATCTCCTCCGTCAAAGACTAGGCACGGCACCTCTTGTGATTGCTGATGCCGTTGGCCCCACAGAGGAGGAGGGGAGGAGTGATCGTAGCAGCTCGCGGAGGAATGGGAGGAGCCAGAGCGTCCCCAACCTGTCACTCACCCCTCCCAACCTGATGGTCTACCCCTGGTTTCCAAGGCTTCCAAGATGCAAGACACAGACATTCATCCAACCAATAAAAAACCTGCTTTTGTAATACAAAGGTTGGACTTGCATTGCTAAAGACCCACTCCAAGGAAAATTGTGTGTTTTTAACATGTTCTTGAAACATTTTTCTGATGATGGAGGGCATGTATAAAGAAAATTAAGTTTAAAATTGCATTTCTGATTATTTCTTTATTTAAATTGTTGTGAGTCAGGAGCAGACAGAAAAAATGCAGTTCGAAAAAGCTTGTAAGTCTGACATAAAACCTACAACGCCAAGCCACAAGCTCCCGGCTCTGCTCCATTCAGATGCATCCACTTGTAGACAAATAAATTCACGTACGTCTTTGTTTCCCTTGTCTGAGATGCATCTGACTCAGACTGTACGTCTGGATAGCTCCAAATTGCTTTTCCCTTTTGTTGCACCAGTAATGTTATGTTGAAAGTGTAAGAGGCTGTAAACTAGCAGGAGATAGACGGATGATGGGAAGTATGGGCGGGCCCACAACTCAAAGGGGAATTTCTAACAAACTACTGCCGCTTTGCAGAAACTATGGCGTGGAAAACGATGCAGGTTTTATTACTTTAGCTATAAACAGCAAAATCATAATTAAAAAACCACAAGGAAGGCTTTTACAATGGAATCATAGATGATCAGACTAAACAAAACACTTTAATTTCCAATAAAACAAAACCAAAAACACAGCTGCTAAATCAATCACCTCAAAGATCCATTTCGATCAACTTTTGATCTATTTAAAAAGCATTCTCAATGATCTCTAATTATGATTATGCTGTATTTTGGCCGGAAGTGGCTCAGGTTGTTAAGCAGGTTAAGCAATGATCACAGGGTCAGCAGTTCAAACTTCAGTCCTCCAGTCAACCAAGACACTTCACCTTCCCTGCCTACAGTGTGGCTCTGCTAGCATGTGAATGTCCTCGCCTCCAGGCTGCCCCAGGGTAGCTGTGGCTACACCAGTAGCTCACCATAACCAAGTATGAATGAGGAGTGAATGAATAATGGATGCACTTTGAGCATCAGGAAAATACACAGAAAAATCCAATCTATTATTTTTGTTTTTAGCCAAAGTTGTTGTTAATTGACTTTAGAAGGACCAAAGCCACAGGGTGTCCAAACTTTTTGCAAAGAGAATCAGATTTGGTGAAGTGGAAATACATGAGGACCAATTTGGTCTGACATTCTTTAACAATTTTAATAACATTACAACTTCAACAAACTATTTAATGAACGTTTTTATTTCTACCCATAGAACAAATACATGTAAATACATTTTTACCAAAATCCCTGTCAATTTGTCCGTTTTTTGAACCGTTCATTCACAGTTAGTATGTCTTGTCTGGTTCATGGTTAATTTGAAAACGGAATTTAGCCGACAACAATCGAGAAACCTCACAGTCTTTAGAAAGTGCTGGAGGCCACAAATAATTTACTTCATGAAAGGAGCCAGGAGTGCTGTTGGGGGATAAATAGTTATTCTATCCAGTCATATTCAAGCGGATGCATCGGAATTGAGTCGAGTGAAGCCGAGAGCTTGTGGCCCACCCATTGTATTTTCTACATCACAAATAAAATCCATTTTCCAACTGCATTTTTTTCCATCTGCTCCTGATTCACAACAGTTTGAATAAAGACAAATGCAGAAATGCCATTATAAACGTATTTTCCTTCATATTTGTCCTCCATCATCAGAAAAATGCCACACGAACATGTTCAAAACTATTTTCAACAGAGTGGGTCTTTAAAAGCACAAAAATAAGAGGAAACAGCTAATATCTTGTAACGCTCAGGTGTGAAAACTTATGGTTTTTGTCAAATGATTCAAAAGTGATGCCTTCGTACAAGTATTTATTAATAATTCAACAATAACTGGATTTGAACAGGATCATCAGTAGTGCAAACAAAAAAAGAGAAGCAGTTTAAATATTTTCACCCTTCAGCAGCAGATATACACAACAGGTTGACATTGATATTTATACTTTAAATCGATCTCTGTGATAAAATGCTGACAGAAAAATAAATTAACAATGAACTGCCAGAACGGTGGATTAACAGGTAGCGTTTATGTTTTAGCCATTTAAGAAGTATTTTCATTTGTAAATGTGTTCTCTGCACTTTCAGACAACAGAAGGTGGATCGATTGGCTGGCGTCAGTCTTACATTTCATATCTATGAACAAAAATACTAACAAGGCTTTAAAATTCAGATGACCATACATGGATGCATTCACTCAAATGCAAGAACACTGCCAGAAAAACACACAACAATGCATATCAAGATAAGTTTGTTTTTTCCTTTGATATGGACCCAAAATAAACAAATGTATTTAAAGAATGCACACTGAGATAACAGTATATTAATAAAGGGGTGACTCAACATGAAAGTAACGCAGAATGATGAGAAGAAAACAGCTTTTGATTGTGAAATCATGTCATCATTATTTGGTATCCACACACTGATGGATGAAAGCAGCAGCTGACAGTTGTTTGGTGAACAGTTTGGTTCCCGTTGAACCAAGGCCATTGTTTTACAGGTTTCAATCAGCACGGACCTCCACAATTCAGCAACAATTATTTCCTTAATGATTTACCAACAAAAACCCAACGCAGCATTTAACAACAGACACGAGGGTGAAAAAAAAGACAAAAAAAGAAATGAAGAGGTGCACTATAATCACACATTGGTTGAAAGTCACTTAGTGTCACAGAGGTCGCAGTGAAATTCAGAGGAGACTTGAACACATAGAGGCTGACACGCTCGTTCAGAAGATTTGTTGCTCAAAGAGGATCTTCTCAAAGCCTTGGGGGGCTGTGTGGTAGAAGTCGCTAAACTGACAGTCTAAGATGGCACTATCATCCACTGGAATGAAAGGATAACAGAAATCATTACACACCATACTATAACATCAAAACCACTAAGTACCATCACGACGGACAGCACACATGTGATGCAGCAAAAAATAATCAACCATCTTTTCAGTCTAATGTGTGGAAACACTTTGAATTTAGCAAAAGCATGCAGAGTGGTACAATGTTCTAATTATGTTCCTTTATATTATTTTAATTTATAAAAACAACAGTGGGCTGAACTTTATCAAAATAAGATGTGAATGGATTCCCATTCTTTCTTGTTTACTTGTTTGTTTGAACATATATATTTAATTTACACTAGATTACCTTGAAAGAAATACAAGGTAAATACAGTACCAGGTATTTATCTCTGAGTCACGCTAGTTAGAGTTTTGGCTACAGATGTCCTGGATCCATTTTAGGTCAGTGAATCGGATCGTTCAAAAGGAACAACAAAATAACAAGTATGGATCGGATCGGCATACACAAATTAGGATTTAAATTGAATTGTTGATTACATGAATCATTACACCTCTATTATTTAAATGTTTACAATTAAATAATGAGTTTTGCTGGATTCAAACTGATGACAAGAATTCCCTTCCATTTGAAATACAGATTCAGCTAAGTGGTAATTATCCTTTAAATAGTATGACAGTGAAGCACTTAACACATAACATGACTGCAATCTGAACTGCTCTAAGAGAATAGGTCATGTGCAAGCATTTCACCAAAGTAAAATACTGGAATTCCAAAAAATAAAAAGCTTTTTTTAAGCTACTGGTAGATATTTACTGAAAAATGTCACATGACATGGTGTTAGTGATACTGAATGAAAGACTAGATGAGTTGTGAATTCTAAAATAACAACAGCAGCTTGTCTTAATAACATATTATCAAATAGAAAAGTCTAAATATTTTGTTCAAATATTGTATTCTAATTGCTTAGATCACATTTTTAAAAGATGCACAGAATTGCTATATACTGAAATATAGGTATTAAAAATAATTATTTAATTTATAAGAAAAATTGTAAATTAAAAAAGAAATAAAAAGGTCTATACTGCCCTCTAGTGGAGAAAAAATATGCATGCAATAATAAATGAAAGATGATTCAATTCTCCAACACTCAATACAAATATAAGGTTATTTTTCTAAATGAGGCTTACTTCAGGTCACACTTCTATGACTATTTGTATTTACCTTTTGGGAGAGCAATGTTGTTTATTAAATAACAAAAACATTACAACAAACATTTCTAAACCTGATGGTTTAGAAAAATGTAATGGCAATTCAGACTTTAACGTTATAAAAAGAATCCTTTCAAGAATAAACCTTACCATAAACAACAGGGTAGACTGTGCCACGGATCCCTGAGGCAGGACAATGCATATTCTTTCCATTCAGATATAAATTCATCTCCACGTGGTCGTATGTGATGCCCTGAGGAAAACAAATGCACATTTGATTGCACCAAACACTCTAGTTAAAGTCAACAGGATGTGTATGCGCGTAAACATGTTCCATGTTCTTTCTCTCCATAGTTTCCTTCGTTTAACTAGAGGTGTTTGGAATTAAATGTCACGTACAAAAAAATGCTTCTCGATCAGAACTTCAAAAAGGTTTAGAAATTTGTCAGAAATATTTCATAGAAGCATAAAATTGACATTTAGATCTTATATAAGTATTTACACAAGAAATACTTGGACTTAAATGTAGCACAAGTGTTTCAAAAATATATTTTTAGTATAACCGAAAAAAATAAATAAATGTGAATAAAAAAAATTCTCTCTGAAGTTGCTAGTTGGGAGTGTTATAGAGACAACATTACAGATTATCTGTGTTTTTCACATCATAAAACAGACTGACTGTGTTGAAAGACCTGCTCTGATGGAAACTGATGTTTTAACATGTTCCTGTGGCATTTTTCTGATGATAAAGGACATTTATGAAGAAAATGAAGCTCAAAAATGATTGTCAAAGAATTTCTTTATTCAGATCTTTGTGAATCAGGACCAGAGGAAAATATGCATTTTGAAAAAGAGTGTATTTGATACGTAAGGCAACACGCTCACTGCTCTGAGCTCTCAGCAACAGTCACGCCCACAACTCAAACTTCTGCTGCTGTGCAGAAACTTTTGTCTAGAAAACGACACAGGTTTTTGGATTTTCACGGCAAAATCACAATTATAAAGACCACAGGGAATCAAAAGATGATTGGAGTGAGAGTTTAAAAATAAGAATCGTGTTGATGGTTACAAGTAGAGCAGTGAGTATAGGGTTTGTGGTTTACAAACCGGTGGTTTGAGGTTCTTGATTTTACTGAAGAACCTCTAAAAGAGTTTAATTTTGTCAAAAATTACTTATCATGGCTAAAACTGGGACATTTTTCATATCAAAATTATACTTTTTTAATTATAACTGCAAACACTATATGTTTTCTTTAGTCTGCTTACTGCCCTGCTTTGGCTTCATTTTCACACTTTGGAATTAAATAGTTTATGAAATTTGCCTTTTATTTGACCAAATTACAGTTTGAATTTTTCAGGTGGATCTGTTAACAGTTCATAAATTCATACAAGACTAATAAAACATGCTTGAATTTTCTGCCTGAAAAACCAAACACTCAAATCCTTTAGATATTGGTACGTTAGGATTAAACAGGGAGTGTGACACTTACTATGACATCACCTTCCTGGGGAAGACTGTTTGCTGGCAGGCGATTTTTCTCTTCATTGTTGTGATAGACGGATCCATCGTGCCTCAAGACAAGGCTGTTTGTGTCTCTGCCCAAAGGCACTTGGTTGAGATTCACTTTCTGAGTGGCTACACCAACTCCCCACACACCTGAACATGCAAAACATAATGTGACAATTTTACAACTTCAGTTGCTCTAATTTAGAATATTTAAAGTATAAAATAGATAAATGAAACCACCAAACTCCAGATTTAAGAATAAATTCAAAACACAGTAAGTTTGGAGTAAGACATATGTTAAAAAAACATACTTTCTTTATCATAATATGCTATCATAACCACTGATGAATATTTTGCAAAAAAAAGTTCAAATTAATATTTACATTTTCAGCAATTTAGAGAATTTCCATCCAAAAAATGCTCTAAAACACGTTTATTTTCTAACTGGGAGTTTGGAAGGGAGTGAAGAACAAGTATAAAGAATAGTCCTTACCTGTGGATTGGATTTTAAACTCAAAATAACTTTTGTTTTGGTGTAAGGGAGCATTAGCAAGGCAGCCTCCTGTGCCACATATTCTTCTACCACTCTTTACAATGACGACATCAGTGCCTGCAAAACAAATTGCAATTTAGAAGTCAGTTTTCTAGGAAGCCAAATTCATGAAAGTCATTCAAATATAAAGTAATACGGGTATTTTTATGATCTCCTCTTCTAAAATTATTTTTTTGAAAAGATTTTAGCAATTGTGTAGCAATAAATTAGGATTTATTTTTCTAACCAATGCCTGGCTGCCAATTACCACAACTCTGTGTTAGCTTACTTGTTTTTGTTTTGTTATTCTATTATTGTTCATCTTAACATGTAATGCTTGCAAGTGGCATGCCCGCTACCCCTTTTTGAAATATTTATATTTTAATACCACTTTTGAGTGTGAAGCAGTCTGGGGTTGTGTTTACACAACCAACTGTTGTTGCTTGGCAACAACAAAATTGACACCAGAGAAGCAACTGGAGATCGCAGGAGAGGTTTAAGAGACTGAAGTCCATCAGATTTTGAAGGACTCTTTAAGAGGTTTTTATAGTGGTATTGTTCCATCTGCCCTCTTCTACAGAGTGAGCTGCTGGGAGGGTGGATGCACTGACGGGAACAAAAAGAGGATCAACAAACTAGTGGGGAGATCCAGCTCCGTTCTGGGATGTCCCCTAGAATCTGTAACTGTGGTGGATGAGAGGAGTATTTTACGGAAACAGGAATCCGTCATGGACAATCCTCTGCATCATCCTCATCCTCTGCATGAGACCATGTCTGAACTGAGGAGCTCCTTCAGTCAGAGACTTTAACATCTCACTGCAGGAAGGAGCGCTTTTGCAGATCTTTCTTCCTGTCAGATATTAGGCTGTAAAACACTTCACAGACACTGGACAATAATTATTGTTGTTAATCATTTTTAAGTGTAATTTTAGTGTTGGTTATTATCTATCTGCTCTTTGTAATAAAGCTATGGTAACAAGGTAATGTCCCGTTTGTAAGTTTTATTCTTTTTTTATTAATAAAAAAACAAAGGGATTTACTTAAGTATAAATGGCAGAGAATAGTGACCACAAAATTATTCATAAAGTTTAAATGCGTTTTCGAGCTTTCAAAAGGCTTTTGTTGCTAGTTATTTGAGAAGTAGTTTTTTTTTTTATTGTTTTTTGTTTAATTAACTTTTTTTTTTAAAATCACAAAATATGTATACATTTTAGGAAACACCAAATAAGCAAAGCCAGAAGCTTCTGCAAGACCTAAATGTTGTTGGTCCCAGAATAGTTGAAATAACTGATACCACCCCAGAGATTTTACGTGACAAAAAAACTGACAGAATTTAGAAGATGTTAAGAATCCATTTAGTGAAGGGATCTGCGACCTGGGGCTCTGCAGCCTCTATTGTGGTTCTCTGGTTAAAGAGAAAAACAAGTTTTTACTTCAAAAAGTAATATATTTTTGGGGACTACAAGGGACATCAAGCAAAATAAAACAGCCAGATGAGTTAAACTCTGTTCAACTCATTCACAAACATGCTCCTGACAACGACTGCAGTAATGCTCCAACAATCCATCAACGGCTGTGACTTCTTGGTTTACCAAAGTTGTTCTAAAACATTTAGACAGTTTTTTTTTTTTTTAAAGCTGTGGATCACAGAAAATCAATTTGAAGTAATTGAGCATGACCAGAAATCATACTTAGAACCACTGGATTATAAGGTAAAATTCAAGGTCTGCAAAAATTGTTAAGGGTCACTTAATTAGATCTGATTTAATTTGAGTTTGTTATGTTTTACAATTTCTCGCTGAGATTCACCACAAACAGTAAAATAAAGTGTGTGTGGTTTTTTTTCAATCACTGCTGATAGTTCACTAAATATTACCTAGGGCATTTTCTGCATTGATATTGCCCTTTGTTGTACATGATGTATTTTATTTTGAAAGGGTGTCAAGTGAACCTTTGTCCAATATTACAACCTAATATTTGGGGGAAAGCTTATTTCTTTTTATGACCATTTTAATTTAGGCGGGGATTTTAAAAAAGTTCATTTTTATTTATCATATTATCAATAACATAAATTCAAAAGAGTGTCTAATTTTTTTTAAAGGGTGAAATGAGACTTTGTGGCTCCTACTGGGTTGTTTCCAGTGAGGAATTGATCCGATTGGCTCTTTAAGTGTTGAAGGTTGCAGACCCCTGATTTATACATTTGTGTAAACTTAAATCACAAACATACGGTCTTTAAGTAAGTACGGTAACCAGAGAAACGCAGTTACCCTAAAAGCTAGCATAATTCAGCTAGTTAGCTATTTTGCACGGCAGAAGTGGCTCGGTTAACCAACATGTTCCACACAAAACCCACGGTGTACATGAACAAAATGTACATCAACTATCGCGAGACGCGCTTACCCATGTGATGAGTGTCCAACTGAACCGTGGGCATCTCTTTGAGGGGAATATGCCCCGACCCTCCTTCTCCGCAGCATCCAAAACAACAGGTAAACATCGAAGCCATTCTCGACCCGAGCTGAGCTTCCGGAAGGAAATGCGTCACCACCCGACTAACCCGATCGCTGCCAAAGCGGGGACCACAGCGACACCAAGCGGCGGACAGCGGAACGACCGAAGCTTCCGCCGCTATTTCTGCATCCAATCACAGCGGGTACGACAGGCAGTTGCTCCTGATGGCATGGAAACAAGGGAAGAAAATCAAGGTCAATGTTTTTGTACGTCACTAAGAAACATTGGGGGATCGATGTTACATAACCACGTAAAGCCAAAAACTGGATTATAACGCCCTTATTTGATTAATTTAACTAATAGCAAACTTTCACGCACAAAAGATGCGCCAGAGTTTCTCCTCGACATGCGTAAAACTGTTTTGCCAAACGATTTATTTTCCACCTACACAGTTTGTTTACATACAGTCCCTTGGTGGAGTTTCCACTGACATGAATGGTTATATTTTATGATAATAAGGTCTCACGCTTGTTTATTGTCAACTAGATCAATTTTTTTTTAAAAACACACAACTCTTAAGAAGTAGTCAGCACTAGAGCATGTGATGTCAGGCGACTCTAAAAGCCAGTTGACAGTTTTTCACGCTGTAGTGTTTTGCATAGCAACAGCCTCTCCCCCATCCTACAGCCAGGGATGGTCTGCAAATTACGCGCACTGATAAAACCGTAAATATAGGATGTTTTTCAGGCGCGCCCTCCAAAAAATCCCGACTTTGCATCGCTGGGTGCATCGTAATTCACGCTCTTTATGGTGTATCTTACATTTGGGTAAATGCGAGGAAACGGAGATGCCCTAATTTTCTGGGAATGGCTGAAAAGGTTAACTGCAAACCCGGAAAAGGCGAAGTCTGCACAGCAACAAGCGCCATGATTACGTTGAGCTGAGCGCCTCAGCAGCTGGTGAGTGAATCTCCTGGTCCAGTAGTTGCATGTTACTATGCGCTTGCTAAATCTGTCACAGCCTGCCTTCGGTGCCTTGCCAACAAGACCAGCGCGCACGCGAATCCTGCTGTCGATAACTTGTCGCGTTTGATTCATGTAGGAGAGGTTGGAAATGTGGGCTTCACCTCCTGTGTCATGCGAGTGATCCAAGAACGGCAGAAGATAGTTGTTTATGCGTCAAAAAGTTATTGATGGGCGTGTTTAAAAAGCGTTTGTGTGTGGTTACTTTTGTGCGCAAGAACGTCTTTTAAAACGAGGATGTGGTCCAGCGGTTATTGGAGCTCTTGGCACCGCTCGCATCGCGTTTTACGCGCGCACCGTCTTCAGTTTCACTTTCAGGATGGGAGCTCCCGGGACACATCTGGAACATGACAACAAATCTGTATCCTTTGGCGAAGCTGTAGTGTTTTCGTGTGGTTTGTTTGCTTAAGGGTGGCATCCATGTAAAACGAGGGTGCGTATCTGCCCCCTAATTCATTGAGATGCGAGTTCTTGTTTCATAATTTGACGCACTGTTTTGATGTGTTTGCAGGGAGCCATGGAGGGGCTGGAAGAGGAGCTTACATGCCCGATCTGCTGCAGTCTGTTCGAGGACCCACGGGTGCTGCTCTGCTCCCACAACTTCTGCAGGAAGTGCTTGGGGGGTCTGGTGGTGGAGAGCCGAGGCGCAGGGTTCAGAATTCCCCTCAAATGTCCCACGTGCCGCAAAGAGACTCCTCACAACGGCGCAAACTCCCTGCAGGTCAACTACTCCCTCCGCGGAATAGTTGAGAAGTACAGCAAGTTAAAGGTGATACCTAAAACATCTGTTTGCAAGCAACATTGCGGCCACCCTCTTAACATCTTTTGCGCAACCGATTCAAAGCTCATTTGCGGAATTTGCGCAACATCGGGTGACCACAGAGGACACAAATTCAGCTCCCTGGAGGACGCGTACGAGCAGGAGAAGAGGGCGTTTGAAGAGATGCTCCGCGGGGCGGAGAGCTGGCAGAGCGCAGACATCCTCTCCTGCCTGCAAACACTACAAGCCAATAAGAAGAAGGCGCTCCAGTCTGTGACCAAGGACGCGGAAAAGGTGGCGGAATACTTCGAAAAACTCATCGGTGCCCTGGAATGTAAAAAGAGCGAGATGCTGTCCGACTTCGAAACGCTGAAGCTGGTGGTGATGCAGGCGTACGACCCGCGGATCGACAGGCTCAGCGCAGCGCTGGAAGACCAGAGGCGCGCGCTCGGCATGGCGGAGTCATTCAAGAGCGTCACCGACCCGCTGTGCTTTCTGCAGCAGATGCAGGAGTTCCGAGAAAAGCTGGACGTCCTCAAAGAGACGCCCTTGCCACCCCGGAAAGATATTAACATCGATCCATGCGTCCGAAATTTCGATGTGAAAAAGTGGGATTCTCTCAGACTGAGTGAAGTCGACAAGATCTCAGTCCCCCACGAGAGTGGCTCCTACCGCACCGGGGGCTCACGCATGCCAAGAGCCAGGCAGATCGTTTTCCCCCTGACTCTCCTGATCTTGCTGCCTCTAATCCTGCAGCTTGTGATGCATCACGGTTTGGGGGCTAACGTAACCTCGACGTTTGATCCCTTCATTAAGGCGCTCGTCTCTCAGATCTCCGCGTTTTTGCAGAAAATGACTGATGCGTGCAAACGTTTCATGGATGCAGACCAGGAGTACAACTACTTGCCAACCTTTTGGCAACTGTAAGTTGCCATATAGACTCTGAAATCACACTAAAAAAACTCACGAGATTTGTGAGATGCCTAAAGCAGATTTTGAAACACTTCTTTTTTTAAAAAACATTTTACTCCACCTCAATGAAACAAACAAAACCAGTGTTCTGGGATGTGCAATCTGTTCATTTTTTGATTACACTAAAGTTTTTTTATTTTGTCAAAAATGATCTTGACAAATAAACTGAAACTTTGCTCCTTTACATGACTGTCTTCATTCAGGGCTGGAGCACTGATGCGCGCGCAGAGCACAGTGCGATCGATGGCTCCCCCCTTTGAGTGCGTGTGAACCAGTGATGCTGCAACCTCCTCAAGGTTACAGGAGTTATGTAACCAGGCCTGCTGAAATATTCACTCTGAAATACTGCACGTTGCGCACATTTCCTCTTGAATCCAGCGAACCTTATGGTCTAAAACCATCCGATATGTGCGAATATGTCAACTTTTGCCCTCATTTTGTTTTACCTTTATATCTATATAAAGCAGCAAGCTTTATAAATAATGGTATTTTAGTGTTAGGATGCTGTCACAAAGGGGGGTGGGGGTAAAAATCCTAAAAAAAATTGAGACTTAAGTAAATCCATGATGTCAGAACCGTATAATTTAGGATGCAGCCGCGTCATGACGCGCCAGTACATATATAGCCCTCTGTTACCAGGGAAATATAGGATGAGACGGAGAATGCCAACCTAAATGTTCAAGCTGACACCCAAGCATAAATGCATCCCGGAAATCTCATCAGTATTTCAAAGTTCAAACGCACAAAAGTCTTACAAAAACGACACATTTACGCACCAAATCTTAGAAAACAGGACATATTTACGCACTAAAATCTTTAAAAACAGGACACTTTTTACGCTCTGAAATCCCAATGTGCGTCATTTTAGTTCTCTTTTAAATCATGAGCCTAAAAATTCCCCAATTTTTTTGAAGTTTTTTAAACAATGGTCAATGAAAAACAAATCCTATTTTAATGCATCTAGTGCCTGATTATGGGATGCGCAAATATACTCTGCAGAGGCGAAAAATCACGGACCAGGTTTTTTCACAAGACAAACCTTTTAAAAAAACAGCCTCACATAGTCATGAGACTGTATTCAATAATCTAAAATGCGGAAACCCCCCAAACAACATCAGTCAAAAGCATTGATATTAAAATGTGATCATTTTAAATCTCCAATCAGTGCAAGTCCTGCCGTTCAGACGGGAATTGAAATAGCGAAATTTATAAAATTATTTCTACGTGAACCGCATTGAAATATAAATAATTGGGGAGACGCGTGAGTTAAAAATATATTTTATATTTACTCCGTTATAATAAACACCAAAAAGTATTAAAATCAGGCGTGGAATCCGAATAGCATTTTTTAAAGCAGTGTCTTCATCAAAATCTCTTAAATTTGATTTAATTTTAAACGCAGATATTTGACGTTTTAACAGACTCCTTCTATGCGTTTCCTATCCACGATAAAAAGGACCAACTAAAAATTGTTTAGAAAGAATCAAGTAAAAACGAATAAAACATTTTCTTCCTAAACGAAAGAAATCATTCAGGGCCCGGACTTCAAAATAAATCTAATGGCCTAAAAAATGAGAAAAGCGATGTTTTAACAGAAAAACCGCGCTTTTTACTATGGAAATCTTGTGTTTCAAATCGTTTCATTATATTAGTTTAACTGAATTCTCAGGTAAAAAAAAAAATCAAATCAACTCTGGTTTGTAATAAAAATGTTTATCGTATTTTTAATTCAACAATATTTCAGCCAAGCTCGTTAAAAAGCCAGACGCTTTCAACCAATAAAAACTAACAGTCAAAAACGAACTTTTGAAAAAGGCCTAATTCCTTTTTAAATATTTTATAAAGTTAAATAAATGCGTGTTACACCGTATCAATGACTGATCTCACAGAAAGTGCACGCGCAGAGCCCGGCTCTTTCCAGCTGCCTCTCCCGGGCTCCAGGCCCGCCGCGCCCGCAGCGCTGAGGCTGCGCGCAGGCCGGGATGAGCGCTTTTCCTCTGGAGGCGCAGCGCCAACATGTCGCTGAAAATGTGGATCATTTGAAATACCAGCAGTTATCAGGCTTTGACTCGCATGTTAAAATCAACTAAAAAGTATTACTCTGAACACAAATGATTGACGAAGAACGTTTAAGCTTTTATTGAAGAAAATTCACTTTTTTTAAACAGAAAACGGTCTTGATGATACAGACGGGCTGAAAATAAGTTTAAGCACACCGACAGGATCAGAGTAAACATGGGGACTGTAGCATCATAAGTCAGCTGTGATGGTGAATGGTCAGCTTTGCTTCAGCAGCACGATCAATACTGGAGACATCAGTTTGTTGACCTCCAATATTTACGTGCTGCTATAGTAAAGCGACCAGGCAATGTGAATCTAATATCCAAATACCTTTTCATCACCAGAGGAAACAACGTCAGGTTCATTGGAGAAGTGAAATACGCTCAGTTGTGTTGCGTAATCGGGCATTACTGCGGCAGCACAGTATGGCCTGCATCTTACAATAACCCACAAACCATTCCGTGCTGCTACAGCATCACCGGAAGTCCAGCCGTTGCATCAAGCTGCACCACATTTCCCCCTTCATCTTCTGCATTTCTTCTTTTGAATGCATATTTACAGACGTCACTTTTCAATACGTATCCAAACAAATAGATGACCATTTAGAGCGTCCATCCTCTTCTGATCAAAGCTTG
>BSAI01000005.1:6130657-6149886 GCA_036245035.1 Adrianichthys oophorus
TTAGTATCTAAACACATTGAAAGGACTAAAGATGAACTTAAACAAATGCTATAAAGAAGCATAAAAAGACCGGGTACTTGCTGCACAACTCCCATTACTGATATTACCATAAACTAACTTTAGGGTAAGACCCATGCAAAACAAACAGAAATTTTTTCCCGCCCCTACGATAACATCTAAATCTGAGGCTTAACAGACCACTAGACAAGTGATTGAAGAACTTGAATAATGTGTACAGGGAAGTCAACTGGTTATTTAACAGCTTCTGTTTAATCCTGCACAGACAGTAAACGGACTCACGGTTTAACACCTGGAAAACAACTGGTAAGACTCACGAAAACCTGTTTGTATCACAGTAAATTTGAATACTATAGTTTGTGCTGAGTGGTGCAAACGGTGGGGGGGGGGGGGGGGGGGGGGTGGAGAGACTGCAGTCTGGCTACAACACAAGTAAGCAAGTACATGAAGAGAGGCACAGTTTCACCAGGAAATGGGGGTGGGAGTCCATTTTGCCAGAGGGTTCTGAGAAGACAGAATGATGAGTCACGGAATGTCATGTGGACAACCTGAAACAGCACAACATTGCACTATGACGAGACTACAAGGTAAATACTTAAGAACGGAGGACAGACATGAACCTGTAGCTTTTAAAGTACACTACGAGGAAGGCACTACATGCAATAAAAAAAAGAAGAAAAATACTCCCACAAAAATTAACTTTTTTTTTTTTACTTATAATACAGGTGATAATACAATTAATTTAAATTAACTGAAGTTATTTAGGCTTAGATAGACATCACAAGACTTGGTCAGAGATCAAAGTACAATTGTAAAAACTACTTTAAATGTGTGCTGCTGGTTTTAGCACATGTACAAACTTAAAAAAGACACAAAACCATAGCATGCTGCAGATAAACTAAAATTAATTTTTAAAAAATCACTTCAATAGACTAAAGCATATTGAAATCTAAATAAAAACATATTTCATAAAATGTAAAAAAAAAAAAAAAATTCATTGATGATAAAAAATTTATTATAAAATAGAAACAAATGTAGTTAATGTTTCTATTTTTTTTATTCCATGATAAATTGTCACAGCTTAGATTTTAGTATTCAGACTTTGTGAAAAAAAAGTCAACTGAGCTTACAAAAATCAATGACAGTGTGCAATGAGGTCCCACAAGTTTTAGCTCACAACTACTAAATAAAGCTACTCATCTCACATAGATCAAAAACACTGAGTAGCTATCACGTTGAAAGTGATACTATAATGCAACCTTGGCACCAGTGTGCACCACATTAGTAAAATAAAGTTAACTCTTAATTTTTCAACACATCCCACACTATTTATTTCACTAAAAACATAAAACTATGACTATCAGTTAGAAAAAAAACATTAGAAAAAAATGTAAAAGTGAACAATTATATGCAAAAGAAGGCAAGAAAATGTGAATTGAAGTAAAATGGAAGCCCAATGCAACTTTATCTTGATCTTACACTTTACACCAACCCTGTTTTTTCCACCCATAAGCACAAAATCACATGCATGACACATTTTATGGTTCAAATATAATTAATATAAAGTCTTTAAAACCTTACCCACAAGTTTACTTGTCAGGCCCACTAGATATAATTGTACTGTAATCTCCCACTTTTATATAATACTACTATTGCTATTTGTCTGTAAAAAGTCTTTTCATCATGTCAGAGTAGGTTATTTTTTTACTCAGCTAAACGCCCGCAAAGATAAAAATAATATTACTAGATGAGCTGGACGGTTTCACAATGAATGCTGTCCCACATAGTTTACATTTCAGCATTAGGAGCACAACCTGTAATTCCACACAATACACTTCTGCTGTTTAGGTAGAATTTTTTTCAAGTGCGCAATATTTAGAAAAAATAAGAATGAAACCCCTGACACTGCCACTGTAAAATATATTTTAGATTTAAAATTCCAAGAAAAAAAAACAACAAAATGAAAGGTCATTGTTAGGTATAAAAAAAACTCTGGGAAAAGGAAGTGAGTGCCAAGAAATTGTTTGAGATCTTAATTTAACTAGAAAAATATTTTCATATCAACATTTTTAGAATTTACATAGAGCCACTTATTTTTTAGCACAACAGGAAAAAATAAAAGATGGGAAGGCCTTGTATTATGTAACACATTAAACCGATCCCCTCTTACAAGGAAGTAGAAGGGGCGGATTTAGACACAATTATGTGGAGCCTCTCTTTCCTCTCATAAGCTACATTAGTCTGGTAGTTTGTTCGTGCTAAAAAGTAAAGAAAAATACGTGTATTTTTTTCAAGCAATCATTGCTTTTAATACCAGCTCTTACTTTGAAATGTTTTTTCGTCATCCGCTGAACTTGTATTTAATCTCAAGGCACACAGAAATTGCATCAAACAGCGTTAGGGGGGGGGGAAATCCAACGTCACACTGAGCCAAAAGCAGCGCCAAAAACTAAGATTCGACCCCCCCCCCTATACCCAACAAACTTCACCATGTCGTTCAAGGCGGTGACAGTTTCTCCTCGCCTACATCTTCAAGACAGCTTTTAAGGTGAAGCTGTTTGAAGTTGGCGATTGTAGTGACTTGGCAGGGAGCCACATCGATCATCTAACGGTCATCTGTTCGCATCTTTTATCACCTCAGAACCTCCTAAAAATAAATAAATGATTAAATCCGCACCCAGCGGCTACCTTCCGCGACGACAACTTCAAAACGCAGCCATATAAACATAGTAAAAAAAAAAAAAAAAAAAAAAACTGTCAATGAGAAATTCACTTTTATCCCATAAAAATGTTTTTAACTACAACAAAATCCATGGACACACAAAAAAAAAATACCAACAAGCTTTGTCAAAATGTAGTTGCTCCTAAAAACACCGTGCGCGTCCCGGTGTCTCATTTAAATTTTTTTTCCCTCTTCCCTCCCAAGCCACTGTAGGTGCCGTGTGCATTTGTTGACACTGCCGTTTCTCCTCCGCTCGAGCCCGGCTGCTTTTGCTGCTCCCGCTCAAAACCAGGCTCACAAACGCCGAATAAAAACCTCTACCGGAGCTTAACTTTGACACAGTACATTAAAGTTATCAGTTTTCTTAATATGCTACAAAATTATAGAAATATATGTATAGTCGGACCCCCCCGCAACCCTCTCCCCTCCCCCCGAAACACCCTGCTGTATGAGCGATTTCTTTTTCCCCTCTCGCGCACCAAAGTCAGAAATCCCTGTTAGCCCGCTAAATTAGCATGCTAACAGCTATGAGTAGTACAGCCTGCCAAAGCTGACCAAATGGCTAACGTCTCCCGCCACAGTAGGTCTCTTCTGTTTACCACCTATTCCTGTCGTCGGTCCGTTTGAAATGCGCGCACGAAGACCGGCGCACGCCCGCGGTTACCTGAGTCTCCTGCTGGAAATGAAAGCGGTCCACCCCCCCTCCTTTTCTTTAAGAGCGCAGTTTTATCTCTTGGTCTCTCTCAGCCCCCCTCCTCCGTCTTCAGCGACAGCTCTCTATATTCGCAGCATCCTCTCCCCGCAGCTGTTGAGGCAATCGCTGTTCACTCGAAAATGGCGCCGAAAGATACACTCCTCATTCAAATTCGATAGAGCCTCCCATTCTCCTTATTGGCTCGATGCGAAGTGGATTCGGCGCCGCTGATTGGACGCTGAGAATGCACTCGCAGCCCACCGCAGCTATCAACCGGGAGACAAGTTAACCCCTTCAGGCCCGTGGTAGCGCAAGCGGGAGTTACTGACACGTACCTGATACAACTAAACTTAAACAAAGGCTTCGATCAAGCACGAATAATAGCACGAATAGTAATAGTCAGTCAAGTCAAAACAACTTTTATTAAAAAAACTTTAAAGATAATGATGAGAAATTTGTAATCAATGTGGTCTTACTAAGAAACGTGCTTTTTGTATGTGCCCTAAAGACTCAGTTTAAACAAAAATCACGTTTTCTTGTATTTTTAACATATTGTTTTGGTATTTTTCTCACAGTGGAGGACATATGTTAAGACAATTAAGCTGAAAACTGCATCTCTGACCATTTCTTTATTCAAATTGTTGTGAATCAGGAGCAGACGCAAAAATGCAGTTGGAAAACATTTGTAGATCTAATGTATAAGTTACTACAGCTAGTCACAAGCTCCCTTTCCCCACTTCATTCTGATCATTGACTGTAAAAAAGAAGTGGACTTAGTGACTCCTCCCCATTGCTTTCCAAATAGGAAGTGCCCACTGGTCCCAAAAAGCTGAAATCCCTCAGACTTTTATTGAGAAATAAATATCTAATACTCAGTCATTTTATTTGTCAGAATAACCATTCTTGCTCTGATACATCTTTTTTAAGCATGTTCTTGTTAATCCTACTTTTTTCATGGTATTTTTGTTGTAGCGTAAATTATTCAAGTTAAAAACGGACCGATCAGATGCCTCAGTGAAAGTTGGTGGCTTTGCGTTGAACTTCAAAGCGTTTGATTGACAGATCCTCCTGAGCCAGCTTTTAATTGAAAAGGTGTGGCCTCTAACATGTTCACTACTAATTGGAGTGGTTGCCATAGAAATGTTAACTATGACCAACATGAACCAATCACGATTTACTGAGGACGTCTGGCTCCAACATGGCGACAGGCATGTCAGAAAAATGGCGACTGAATTGTCTTCATTTGGTTGGAACCGAAAGTAAGTCGTTTTCTATTGGTGACATCTCACTTGCTCTGTCCAGTTCTATAAATACAATCAATGATTCTGATGAATCTGCTTGTAAATGACTAGATCAATGTACATCTTTGCTTTCCTCGTCCGAGCTGGTATCTGGCCCAAAACTGTACGCTGGATAACTCCAGTATTGCTCGCCATTTTTGTTGCACTGATAATGTTATAGATTAGAGTTGTGAGGAGTTATAAGCTAGTGGGACAGCGTGTAGACAAAGGGATGATGGGAAATGAGCACAGGCTTACTCTACACCAACAGTCACGTCAACAACTCAGAGGTGAATTTCTAATGTAACTACTGCCGCTCCGCAGAAACTATGACACTATGTCCTAGAAAACAACAGAGGTTTTTTTTTTTTCTTTCCTTTTAGCTAAAAACACCATAATCATCATTAGGAGACCCCTGGGAATGCTCCGATCAAAAAATGATCAGAGTAAGACTTCAATCTATAAGGCCCAACCATGCGTTTGTGCTGTCAACTGCCTTGCTTTTAAGTGATACTTAAATACAAACAACAAAACTAACTTCAGCTTCTCTTGTGTTTCATGTGTGGTGTGCTTTCAAATGAATCAACAACAAAACGGCGGTGTGCTGGTTTCATTCTCAAGGTTGCAGCTCTTTGCGCTACACTATGATGACACCAATTAGTCATCAGTATGGCACTTCACTGCCACTCGCTGAATATTATTCTCTTTTTTAAATGTGTTGGAGAACTTTTCAAAATGCAAAAATATTTTTAGGGCCATCTGTGTTGAAAGGCACTAACAACACACTGTACAAGGCAGTGAGATTACAAAACTCATAGTGTTATGGGTACAGAAGAACACAAACACTTTGGATAACTTTTCTAAACTTTTCATACAGGCAACATGTACTTTTATTTACAAAATCCTCTACAAACCTAATTTGATACACAAAACTGCTTTTTTGCTACTTAAAGACACACTTCAATAAAAATAATGTTTTCTGTGGTATATTTCTCATGATGGACAAATATCAAGAAAATTAAGCTAAAAATAGAATTTCTCAATATGTCTTTATTTAAATTGAAAGAGCAGAAGCAAAAATGCCATTGGATAAAAATTGTGAAAATTGCCAGAAGCTCCCTGTTCCACTCCCTTCTGATGCATCCACCTGGAGATGACTAGATCCATGTATGTCTTTGTTTACCTTGTCTGAGATGCCATCTGAGCAACTCCAATATTGCTCTTCGTTTTTGTTGGATGATAGGTTGGGGGTGTGAGGGGCTATAAGCTAGCAGGAGTGCATGCAAATGGAGAGTCTTCAGCAAAAGGGAGGGGAAAGGGGGGTGGGATTGCTCCACACCCACAACTCAGAAGCAAATTCCTAATTTACTCCTGCCGGTCTGCAGAAACGATGTCCTAGATAAATGACAGGTTTTTTTTGTTTTGTCTAAAAATTGGATAATCATACTTAAGAGACCACTGGGAATGCTTTGAAATTGATGAATAAAGTGGGTCTTATCTGACTGGTGCATTCAGAGGAAATATTGGGTTGAATCTCATGCCCAAAGATGTTTCAACCTATAACAGGACAGGAAAGACTTGCAGTCCCGTCGTGGGTGAGTTACATCACTAACAGACGTATTGAAATGCACTTCTTGTATGTAAAATAAACTGCTATTTTTTTTACTTTGTTTACAGTTGGTTCATTGAAGATTGTCTTGGGTGAGGCCCACCTATCAAAGGACAGCCCACGCAGCATAACATCTGCTGCACGTAAAGTAATCAGGCTATGATGTAAAATTCTAAAGCTCCCTTTCTAGTATTAATCAAGTTTTCTTTTCTGGTGTATAATTTAGGTATGGCTTTCCTGAGTGATTTCCTTATGACTTATGGAATACAAATAATTTGAAATCAGGCTGACAACAAAAGACACGCAGAAGTCGCAGCACACATGCTGGGCAGTGCACACTACCAATTTCATGACTGCATGTCTTTCAAAATAAATCCTTGCACAATTTCAGACCTCAGTTGTCTTTTTTCTTCCCCTGGTGGCGATGACTTTTTGTGTCTTGTGAACTTGTGAGCAAGAAGAACTTTTTCTGGACTGCTGAGCGTTGAAGCAAAAATACATGTAGGACTTTCAGATTCTGAAGCACACAGGCAGACCGGGAGAGAGAGGGCGCCCATTGTATATGCATTCTGGTGTGGTGTGGACAATAGGGTGGAGAGGAAAAAAACACATTTGTTTACAGATAAACTGGTTTGGACAGGAAGCTCCCAAGGAGGAGCTCCTTGCTGTTTAAAAGGCATGTGGAGCGGCAGGGATGAGCCAGCAAAACCTCAACAACGACCAGGAGAAGATTATGATGTTGGCATCAAATGCAAAAATATGACAATTTAAAAAAATTATCTCAAAGTTGTGTTAGTTTTAAAGACAAATAAAATGTTTTAAAATATATGTATGTGTGCCAGAAATTAGCAGGAGCACAACCATTTTGGAAAAAAAAAAGAAGCATATGGTACTAAGGTGAGCCAAAACAGTAGCTAAGCTGAGCCGGAGTGAATACTATACAGTTCGTCCTGCATTGTGTCACCGTCACATGAGCACACACTGCCTTCCATTAGGCAGGAGATCCTTATGACTCACGAAAACACAAGTCACATGTTACTACACAAATGAACCATGCTACTCAGAGGGCCCTGCAATCCCACAGCTTTTCTCTTCTTTCCAGAGCTAAATGAAATAACATCATAATGCATCGCTTCATAAGGTTGGACGAGACCAGCTTGGCCTTTCCTTTGTCTTCTGGTAGATAAACAAGAGCCGCAGTGTCGTTTATCATGATGTTTCAGCCACAGTTTGGCCAACATGGTGTAGTTTTATTCTCAGTGTAATTTGATTTCATGTTCGATGACTTGCACACATATTTGGCTGTTACAGCTCTGCTACTTCTACGCCTTTATTTGGATTTTCCCTCTCCGTTCATAAATGGTTCTTCACGAGACACCAAACTGGAAAATATCAGGAAAAACTAAGGAGCAGAAACAGCAAAAAAAAAAAACTTGTAGGGTTGTGTATCTGTCTCTCTCACATGATTCAAATATGATTAACTTTGTGGTGATACGATACAGTCCCATTATCTTATCTAAACAAATACAATCTAGATATATATTAGTAATTTGGAATTGAAAACTATGAATGTCAAGACCTTTAACAAACGGAATATTTTTTTTCTTACTGGCACATTTTATTTTAAGCAACAAAATAAAATGTAATTTGACATAACAGCTTCAAACATGAACACGTGGCATTTTGGTCTATAGACTGTTTTGCTCTTTATAATAAAAAAAAAAAACACACATTTCACTGTGGTTTACCTTCAACCAATTTGAAATTGACCTGACTTGGTAGAAGCAAGCGTGTGATAGGACTGTTTTTACTTGCATCACATGTACATAAAAAAAATCAGAGAATGGAAACACAACAGGAAGAGACACTACAGTTTGATAGGAAAAATCGATTATTTACTTATCGGTTTTGATTTTATATCTTGTTACCAACATTATCTTGTTCTCGTCTGTAGTTTCTAACTGATACTGCTGTTACTTCTAATGCTTGATTGATTCATTGATACCGAGTTGTATCTGTTAGAGACGTGTCGATTAATTTTAATAACGATTCGATTCGTATCATTCGATTGACGATAGTCATCATAGGTTATTTTTTAACGATCTGATTCACTGACCTAAAATGGATCCAGGACATCTTTGGCCAAAACTTCAACCGGTGTGACTCAGAGATAAATACCTGGTACTGAACAGTGCAGGTAAAGTTTTGAATGAAGTCAAATAAAATCGGAAAAAAATACAATCAGTGTGCAGTTCTCGTGTTAGATGACCAAATGACCAGCAGACGGTCTTAAAAAATGTTTGTCCGCATGTCACACATGACAAAGTTGTAAAATGTAGTTTTCATTATGCTTTGTGTCCACGCACGGAAGAGTTCTCTCCTGTTCACAAACACTCTGGAGAGACGGATCACTTTTTCACCAAGTCGCTCCTTTGAATGTCAGTCCTTGTGACTTTTAAGAACATTAGACACTTTGTAGCAAAAGTCAAATCCTTCTGAGCTCCACTCCAAGTATAAAAGACTACGAGCTTACTTTATTAACACGGCATATTCCTTAGTCTGGGTCTCTGGAGAATACAATAAGCCCCAAAGAGAACTCCACACTGCAGAGACTCTCCATTGACATCTCCGCAGCTCCCCTCCCCCTCTTAGACATCTGTAGCAGCTGCCCCCTTGTGCTCCTGTCAGCAGGGCAGAGTGAGCGCTTGTGTGTGTATACACTGGTCGAGGTGGGGTCGGCCGGGACGTTAGCGTGGGGCGTGTTGTGACACCTCCCCCTTTGGAGGGGTCCAGCCCGCACACTTGTGGGACATCACATTTATCAATGGCTAATAGTCACTAGCAGGTCATCCTGAAAACGCAACACAGACCTCTGACCTCTTTGTGCCACAAAAGCAGCAAGGTGGTCACATTAACCCTTGGCTGCTATGAAACGCACGCACACATGCCGCTTCTTAACATGTAAATTTGCTATGTGTGTGCGTGTCTGCACTGAAATATTGCCTTTCCTTTCAAACAAACGTTGCTTTAAAAGAAGTCTCATGACCAGCAAAATGTTTGGCAAAAGCGAATAACAGACTTTTACTGCTGGAGGGTCACATGTTGCTGCAGCAAATTTCACAGTTAAAGAAAACCCCCGTTTGCTTTGCTTCTGTGCACTCCCATGCAGATTTTCACACAGCAATCAAATTAAGTGGGCATAATTCATAGAGCAGCCTAATGGGGGTCAATCATGGAGAGGAAAAAGTCTGGGCAAAAAGAACTGATGAGGATAAGCGTTTTGTAAGAACAGAGAAAGTCTGTTTTTGGCCTTTTCATGTGTAAAACTCCAGAAAAGAAAGAAAGACACAACATTTTAGAGTTGTGCGATCACATTTTCTTTTACAACGCAGCTCTATTATAATGTGTTTTTCACAATAAATATGAGGTATGCTGCCAATAAGCTGAAGGATGGGATGCACAAGGGGTAAAAGGTCTGAATAATAAGCTTAGTGATGTGAGTTTTTGCATCCCGTGTAAAACGCCTCCCATTCTGCCTGCAGTCTTACGCAAAGATGCTCTGGGACACATTTAAAACTCACTAACAAAGCAAGAGTCATGATGTTTTCCGATGTAGTAGTTCTATTTTTCCATAACCGAATTATCCACAAAACTCTTCATTGGGACACACACGCAAACAAGATCTAGTTCATTGACACCCAGCAAAGGTAACACAGAAAGGAAGTTTTAGTCAGGTCAGAAGTACAATTTTTTATCCCTAAACCTAAAATACAACATTTTTTGTCTAACTGATTAACCGTTTAAAAAAATTTTGACTTAAAATGCCAGTTTTTCAAAATAAGCTTACAATGAAAACTGGCAAAAAATACAGAAAAATTGATTTAAATAAAGCTTAAAAGTAATTTTGCAACAACAAAAACATGCTTAACCCCTTCTCGCCTGAATTTAAGTGTAGCTTATATTTTTGCTTGGAGTAGATGCTAAACCAAAGCAATTTGGGGCAGAAGTGGTTGCATGCTTATTTGCATACATAGGTATCAAGGGGTTAAGAAAAACGCACCAGGCAAAACAGGCTTTTCTCAAATTAGTGTATGGTGCAGTTTTAGCATAAGTGACAAAAAGATCTAACTCTGGGTCACAGAAACCAAACAAATTACAGGCTCACTTGATCAATCAAATCTACTGGACTCAACAAAAAGAAAGTTTCTGCAACACACCTTTTTTCTTTGCAAGGCTTTGCAGTTCCTTTATGTTTGAAGGGTAACGCTTTATTAAAAACAAATCTGGAGGGTTTGTTTTCAACCAAAAAGTTTAGTTTTGTGTGGTCAAATGCTGCCATTTTGTTCCTACCATTTTTGGAATGGAATAAATCATTCATATAGGCTACAAAATGTGCATGTAATGAAAGCTTTGTACATTCACGCTTCATGTTTGGAGCTAAATTTTCCTACGTACTTGAGCCGTCTGCTCATTTGAAAAGAAATCGCTACAATGACAAAGTATAAGCATACCATATTGCCATTTATTTCAATTAACATCGTGAGCATACCTAATTCTTTACACAATCTCCATACATTTCCTTGAGCAAAAAAAATCCATCCAACTTCTAAACTTGTTTTATCCCTGACGGGGTCACAGGGCTGCTGGAGCCTAACCAGGCTACTGTTGGGGAAGAGCAAGGTACACCCTTGACAGGTCCCTAATCTATTGCAGGGCCACACACACCCACAATTATACCGTGGGACAATTTAGAGTAACCAATTCACCTATAAAGAATGTATTTGGCCTGTTGTAGGAAACCTGAGTCCCTGACAAAAACCAACACACGGGCAGGGAGAACACACAAACTCCCAGCCGGGTCTTGAACTAGGGCCTTCTTGCTGTGAGGCAAGAGTGTGAACTACTGCATCACCGTGCACCGCAAACATAAAAACATACAAAAATATAGTTTTGAAACTTGGAAAAACAAATAATTTTGAAAAAAGAGTGTCCAAATTGTACCAAATTAGATTACGACTTCTCATTTTAATCTTCTGATTATTTTAAGGGTGGAAGACAAAATATTTCACTGAGTCAAGCGACAGTTGAGTTCTTCAAAGTCTGACACTCACTGTACACAGCATATATATTTTTATATATATATATATATTTTTTAACCGATTCTTCAACATCTTTAAGCTACAAACTAATAACTACTCTGAGCTTGTTGGCAACAATACAGATTTTGACTGAAATAGGCATGTACAAACAATTTAGCTTCAACGTGTAACTATGGGGTAGGTATTATATAGGGGTTTGTGTGTAATTTCGTTATTGATTAATAAAGTAATAAAAATTGCATTTAAAATGTTTTGCTGGTGTTTCCTTTAGCCACATTTCTTTTCTTTTCCTGAAGCTTCTTCTTTTTTCCGATTGCTTGGATGGGATTTAGTGAAAGTAGAGAACAATGCATCAAACTCCAAATTACTAATCCCTGGACATGACATTAAAAAAAAAAAAGAATTGTTCCTGCAGATAAATAATTTGTGGTCACAATTTGGTGTTTCATGGCCACAAACTGGCAAATTATTAGCATTTTGTGACCACAAATTTGCATTTTGTGCACATGGTTTGGTATTTTGTAGGCACAAATTAGGATTACCTGGGCACAAAATAGTGTTCTGTGAAAACAAATCAACATTTTGTGATCAAAAATTATTTTTCTGTGGTACAAAATATTGTTTTGTGTAATTCTGTGGGCAGAAGTTAGCATTTGGTGGCCATACGTTACTAAAGTTTGCCCACAAATTAGTATTCTGTAAGTACAAATTAGCATTCCATGTTCACTATTTTGCATAATGTTGGCACAAATTAGAATTGTATGCACATACCTTAGTATTTTGGGGCAACAAACTAGCATTAGTTGTTCACAAATCAGAATTCTGTTGGAAACAAATGGCATTTAATACTCAAAATTTAGTATTTTTTGGACACAAATTGGTATTTTGTCCTCACCAATTAGTATTTTGTGAGGACTAATTAGTGTTTTGTACACACATTAGCATTTAACAAATTAGACAAGTATGTTGTGGGCACTAATTGGCATTTTGTGGGCACAAATTTGTATATCGTGCTCACAAATTAGTATTTTGTGGTCACAAATTAGTAGTAATAAGAACTTCAGAAAATAAAGTAATAATTTGGGCACATGAAACACTAATTTGTGAGCACAAATTATCATTTGTGAGCACAAAATACTAGTTTGTGCGCAAAGTCAGCTAATTTGTGCGCTCAACACACTAGCAGCTTTTGGACTTAAAATGCTTATTTGTTCCCACAGCATACTCGCCTAATATGTGCATACAAAATGCTCATATATGGCCACAAAATACTTTTTTGTACGCACAATGTACTGAAATGTGGCCACAAAATCAGCAAACGTGAGCGCACAAAGCACTAATTCATGGCCACAAATGAATAATTTGAGGGAAAAAATGTATTACTGTGCCAATACATCCATGCATCTGGAGATGTTATGGCTGCTTTATCACTACACCTATTTTAGATTGTGTTATTGTTACAGAAATTAAGAGTAAGATGTGCAATTGCAATGAAATGTAACTGCATTTAACTATTAACTATTTTGGAATAGTTAACAACAGCTTCCCCCTCAATCAAATAGGTATTCTAATCATGAAAAGCTTTTAAAAGAACATTTCTTTTTCTTTTGACACTCTACAGAATTTATTTAATGAAGTTTTTAGCAGGAAGGAGCCACCAAACAGTATTTTACTAACACTTTTATAAGATAAAGAGTAAAAGAAACAAGTCATGCTAATTCAGAGAAATTTGAAATCATCACTAAGAGTCTTCAAAGACATCTCTGTTGTGTGCATTGTCTTGTTTCTGGACTACAAATTGAGATTTACTGCGGAAGTCCCACCTTTTGCACTCCTCTGTTGTGCCTCGATGATGTAACCCCCTTCCAAATATAGCGTGTTGCTGTTGGCCGGGGGACGCTCTGATTGGCGGAGGCCGCTGTCAGTCTGCGGTGACGTCACGGCTATCGTGTTATTATTGTAAACAGCCCGCCTGCTCTCCACCGACTCTCCGTGCCGAGTCGAGTACTTCATCCAGCCCTTTGTTCGGAGCCGTAAAAACACCGAGGCGACAAAAGCCGAGCGCGCGCGCGCGCCCCGAACTCCGCATCAAACATCAAAGTTGCGCTCTTCACCTTGATAAGTCGTGACGCCGCGCTGACGAAAGTCTGGGATAAAACGTGTTGGTTTAATTCGCCGGGTTTGTCTTGGAGCCGGCAGATTGTACTGCTGTTGATGTGCTGTTTGCACGCCAATCTACACAAAACCAAACATTTATCAATAAAGCGACGGGAAAACATTGGCCCACGTGACAGTTTAGCCATCAATAGCTTCAACACAGACAGAAGACTTCAAACTTGTCATCTGGAAACATGCATAATAATAATAAATATAATAATAAACAGGCTTCCTGTAGTCTATTTCCCTGTACGAATCGGGCAGGAAAAAAAAACTTTATTCCTCTGCACAGAGCCGTTGAGTTTGTGCGGTGACTGACACCGCCGCTCACCCCGGTAAAAAGTCCAAAAGACTCCGGTGAATGTTTTCGTGGCACTTACTTCGCTGCATGGGTGCGTTCCAAAGTGATATCGCCCGCACGCATCTCCCTCGCCGGACGCCGGGCAGCCGGTGACACCCCGCGGCGCCGCGTCGACGTTTCCATCCGCGCCGCGGGAAGTTCAACAGCACGCTGCCATTCTCAGGCAAAGTGCAGTTTCAGCAAAGCTTCAAGGAAGTTGTTTCTTTTGTTCCAGTATTTTTGGTTGCGTCAATGTTGCGAAAAAAGGAGGGGGGGGGGGGGGCGGAGCGGTGGCAGCACAGAGCGACCGAGAGAGAGAGAGAGGAAGAGAAGAAGAAGAAAAAAAGACAAACAACAACATCTGAGCGCACTCTAACCGCCTATAGATCTCCAGCGCGCGCAGAAGCCCCTTCATCCAAATGGCGCGTTTTGGAGTGCTTTCATCAGTTCGGCTGTTCCGGACGCCCAGCATTCTTTCAAAGTGAAAGAGATCGCACGGTCCCGATGCAATCTGTGCGCCCGTGCGCGCGCGCGCGCGTATGGAGCTGAGGCACCAAAGGCGCGGATTTCTATCCACAGGCTCTTTCGCCCCGTCGCCTGCATGACTTTAACCTCTGCGGGATTCTGAGGCGTGCGCGGCGAGAACTCCCTCCTCCACAGACACACGAGAGTGTAGTGCAGTCCGGGTAAATTTGACTTTAATCCATACCCTGCAAACTTAAAGTCCTCATGCAAATGGATAAGAAAAAAAGAAGGCGCAAAGTTAACTTCACTGATTTGTGGAATTTCTCATTTGGTCCAAAAGTCGCTGGAAAATAAACAAATACATAAGCAAGAATAGTCTCATTGAGGGACAGACAAATGTTCCCGAGCAGAGGGCAGGGACGTCTGAGACGGCTTACTATGCAGAAATAGGATCATGAAGGTTCATCGGATAAAAGGTGAGCACCCTGTTTCCCCGCTCTGTTACAGTGGCGTTGCGTCAGGAAGTCGTTCGTATGAGTGAAGTCACTACCACCACCCACCCAGTGGATCTTTGCACGCGCTCACGAGCCTTCCGACTAGTTCTAAAGACTCTGCCAGTCTTCCACTTTCTCAACATTTTGATCTCGGAGCGCAGACAGGATTCTTGATGGCACAAGTGAACAGACCGCGTAAGGGTGAGTTTCAAAGGCCGAAACGGAACCAAAGAGGCGCATCTGCGTAACGTCTCCAAATGTCTTCAAACCGCATTTGTTTTCAAAGTAACTGCTCCAGATATAACTAATGTTTGAAAAAAGAAGATAAAAACTCATTTGAATATATTAAATGTTTGACAGTCACTCAAACATTTAACGTATAGGGGCCCAAAGTCTGCAAAAGTTCTGTGCGTAAAACACTGTACCCTTTTATGCAAATCAAAACAGCACAGAGAGATTTAAACAAATATTCAGGTGAGATGCACTGCTTAAAATCTTTCAAAAAAAACATTTACCCGCATTATTTTCGCACAATTAGAGAGAAGTCAACGCACCTTTTAGCCCAACATTGGGGACTGACAAAACAAGAGGGGAAGTTTGACATCAGAGGCCTTTTTTTTAAAAAGGTTTCTCGTTTTTTTTTCTAAAAAGGAAGCACGCGTGCTGCTGTCAACAATGACACTTCATACTAACAGAAGAAAAGATAACCAGAGTTTACATAAACTCACAGTGCTTTAAGTTGTTACGCGGAGTAGATAATAAACTTTCTCTTTCTGACAAAAAAAGCAAAGAAAATTAGGTTAAGCACTATGTCCTGTTGCGCCAAACATTGTTTCTCATAAAACTCATACCAAAACTGCTCACTTGGGCATGTCATTAAGACTCATTAAATCGTGGTACAGACAAAATGACCCGGTCCCTTAAAGAAAACTGGAAATTCACCATGTATTTTCTTACAGGATTTTTTAAAATTCAAAATTATGAGTAGAAACTGCATTGCAGCACTTTGTCAGAGAATTTCATCTCCACAATGAAAACATTTGGCGCGAACAACGGTTTTTTTAAAAATAAGGATCTTATTTAACTTATTCAATATCAAAGATCTAAAAGCTCTAAAAGCAAAAACAAAACTGAAAATGTTTAAAAAAAGACTAATTTGACTAACTTTGATTATGAGCTTCTTGGCTGGAGAGGCTGTGCAAATGAACACAAAGGTGTCCTGTTTCTGATGGTGTCACGCAGTTAGACAGAGGATTTTAATATTTGCACGATGTGTGGGAACCAGGATGCAAAGAGACAGTGATCAGGAGCAATTATCTGATGGGGCTGCGGTTCCTCTTAAAGGTCACCGATGAGTAAGATTGTTAAATAGTCGTGGATCGATCTGGAAACCCACACATCCGATTATTTGTTGTCATTTAGATATCTTTCCATCATAAGTGGGGGAGGACAGATTCAAAAAGAAAAAAAAACTCACAAACGTATATGAAAGTTTGTGTTTCGTAATATTCTGTGTCCTCGTGTTTCATAATAGAAGTGGTTGCCCTGGCTTACTTGAAAACGCGACCCGCACATGCGCAAAAACGCCTATGCGTAAAACTCTGCAGATCCGTTTCTTTTAGAGCGAAATCTCTTGACCGGAACTTTGTTTAGCAAATTATCACAAAAACGAGTATTTTTCTTTACCTAAAGATGAAAAGAACGTTCAAATTTTTGGGTTTGGAATATAAAAACTGATTTAAAAAACTGTGGAGTTCTGTTGTTTCAAAATGTTTCACATTTCCTTCCTGTATTGGACGGACGCTGCCCAAACGCGTAAAAGTTAAGGCTCTTATTTATCTAAATCAAATTGTACCATCAGAATATGCCATCAAAGAGCAACTTTAATTGCGCAGGAGTTTAGTTTCACCCAACATGGATATTAAGAATTTGAAAAGCAACTGAAAGGTCATATTGTGTGGGAAGAATCTGTATGAGTAAAAAGAAAACCCATGCGTCTGCTTGTATGTATGTTGTTGTGGGGTGTTGCAATTATGTCTCAACCTTGCAGTGAAAAGTTTTTTTTTCCTTTTTTAAAGATCTGAGCTATCTTTTTAAAACTCTACGAAATTTCAGTGAATGGAAATTTGGAAGCAAATGACAAATACTTCCAGCTTAGATTTGAGTGGAAGTGTCCTGCAGGCACTAAAATTAGAGAAAAAGTAAATGCAGCAGTAGTGTGAACACCATAGTTTTTACACTCAAGTCATTTTGGATGAAAATACTCAACCAGCTGCAAACAACAGTCAGTCAATGCTATCCTTGTCAGCTGGGGACACATCCAAGATCAATGATGTGCACTCAATTAACCTGATGGATAAAATGCCGATGAAGTTATGGATGAGAATGCCTTTAGCTTTTTCTCTGACCGCTTCTGTCCTTCTCTGTCTCCGAGCGACCAAATCCAAAGCATCAATCAGGACCAGAGGGGAGACTGTGGGTGAGGCCTGTCTCTTCTAAAGCTCCTGTGTCCACTGCAGAAGTAGGTCAACAGAGACGGCTGGTTGATGAGTCGGAACAGGGAAGAAAAGGAGCGAAAAAAGTTCTTGCCTTCCATCGAGGGGATAATTAGAGACAGTTTCATATGTGCAACTTAATTAAGAAACCTTTATGGAGTAAACTTATCGGTTTCAGTTACAAGTGTGTCATTCAGAGATGTTCAGTGTGCAGCTGCAGCAAGTTACAGTACAGTAAGCAACAATAAAGCCTCCACCTTTTGAATAGTTGGACTCATTCAGCGTTTTTATGCTTCACAAGACCAAACTTAAAGCATGTTGTGCATTATTGCTTTTACAATGTTTGAGATGTATAAAATGCACAAAGCAAACACTGTCTTTTTTAAAATAGCAATTAAAAAACAAGAACTTAAAACATTTTTGCAAAAACTTTTGAAACAGGTTTGCATTCTGACCTTAAAATAAAAGGTTATTTAGGAAAAGGCTTGTAAAAAGCCTTCATTTGCAAACAAAGTAGATTTTTTTTACATATTCCTAAAGATGCTTTAATAACTAAATGAACAGATAAAAAGTCTATTCAAATACAGATGCAATAATATTGATCCATTTGTAAATGATCACATATTGTGCGTGTTTAATCATCATGTCTGCTCTCTTGTAAATAAGGCAGATAGTATAACCTGAAAAAAGCTGACAGGAAGTTAAACATGCACAGAACCTCAATACTCATTGACTTTGTATAAAAGGTGCCAGATACACAGAGTTTGAGTCCATAGGGACACCGGATTTCTTTTGTGAAAAGTTTTTTTATACTGCCCTGCTTTGTTAGTTAACACAAAAGAAATCAACAGGTAACCTTGTGACTCGAGCCAAACAATTTCCAGAAAAAATGTCAACTCAGTCACTTACACCAGTGCCTCCTTTCTGTCCATCTACAAAAGGCTCACCTTCATTTATGCGAAAGAGATCACAGACTTTAAGTAAACACAGTTTCCTCTATCTTTTTATCTGCAATTTTGACAACATTCCTGGGTCTCAGGCTGCTAAATGACCACTAAAAACACCAGATAACCCGTCTGGTATTATTTAAGTGATCAAAACTAAAATGACATGAAAGTCTTCACTGGTAAAAATATCTTTTCCTTCTTTATGGACTGAATGCTTTATAGACGGCAACCATTTTAACCGTTTAACCATTTATCTTTGCTCCACGCATTTCTGAAACCCCTATCTCTTTAGCATGATCCAGACTTTCCTTAAAACTTGTGTGAAGTTAACATTTTCTTTCCTTCTGTTGTCCTACAGGTAAAAAAATTACCCAACCTACCAGAGTCCCAAAATAAAGCAACTTCAATGAATATTAAATCTAAAATCTATACTTGTAAATTTAACTAAGTTTATTTCAATTCTTATATATTTTTTGTTACACAATACAAATGAGGTGTGAGTATGTCGATGTGTGTAAATTAAAAGAGTAAGTATGTGGCCGTTGAACTTTTTCTAGTGTTCAAATTCTTTCATTGTTCACGGGTGAAAAATGACCCATAAGACAATCTTTGTGCCATAATTGTCTAGAGCCCAGATATATACAAACAAAAACAAAGCATCGCTTTTTCCAATGATGGAGCGACTTTAGGAAAAGCCATAACATTTCAAGTCGGAAAACGATTAAGGTTAAGGTGTTTTTTTCTACAACCAAACATGGCAGTTGGTCACTTATTTAACTACAAGTCAACATAACATTTATTTGCATGTTTTTTGTTTGTGTTTTCTCTCTGTTTTTATGGAATATGAGTCTGCAATAAAGTTTATCTATCTATCTATCTATCTATCTATCTATCTATCTATCTATCTAT
>BSAI01000005.1:6149896-6220822 GCA_036245035.1 Adrianichthys oophorus
CTATCTATCTATCTATCTATCTATCTATCTATCTATCTATCTATCTAGGAACTAGGGACAGTAGAAGGACGTTTGCTGCTAATTTCAAAATGGCTGCTTCCATGAAAGTTTAGCTAATTTTTAAAACCTTATGGTGAGAATAACTGATCCATTGTTGTTCCATGTTTTAAATGACTTTTTGCCGTATTTAAAGAATGGCAAACTTGTTGACAATAATCCTTTATAATGCAGTTACACCGTGATGAAAATGTGTGGATCAAATTCAAGACAGTGTGTACATAAAGTCCTTCTTTGCTTTGCAAGTATTTTTGCATTTTAAACTAACATAGTTGTGAGCAAAAACGTACCAGATCATTCAACATGTCATATTTGATACTGTCTGTAATTATTAATTGTATTATCATTAATTGTAATAATTATAATACAATAATCTTTGCGGATTTCATCTAGGGTTTAAAAAACGTATTAATTCCAATAAAATTAAATTTTCTGTCAATTCTTGGCTTTACAGGTTTAATATTGACTGAATACTTTTACACTGCTTATGAATATGTAGTTCACTTTATTGCTCTATTGTTCAGTTTTTGAACATCATCAGATTTCTTCTTTGAATTTAATTGTTTTTCTTAACCCCTTTTTTCTACACATACTTTTTTCTGGGCGGGATTCTGCTTGAGTTGGTCTTCAGGTAAAGGCAGGTGTGGCAGGAATCAACTGTCACAACATGGTTCAAATGAATTCTTGAGGTTCAGACCAGTAAAAATAAAAACCTAATAAAAATCAAGATTGAGTATAACATTTCTGTTATTTTTTTATGGCCCAGAATAACTTTAGAAAACCCTTGCTGGCTCCATTTGCATTTATGTTCCAAGCCTGCAGAGAAAGATAAAGGCACACAGGGAAAACTCAAGGAAGTGACCAAACATGTCATCTGATGCAAAGCTTCAACTCCTGCCTCGTAAGTGAGGCCTGTGACTAAGATCAGAAAAGAGGAGGAGTGTGCCGGCGTTGCCAAACCAATACTGCAGAGAAGAGAACAAAGGTAGGAATGAGTGACAAATATAACCAAAGATGGACAATGTGTAGCATGGGATGCAATTCAGCAAATATTTACATTTAAGTGAGTGCCTGTCAGAGCTTGAAGGTAAAAACTGGGTTTTGTTTGTGTGTTTTGTACAGCAAAAACTCATTTCTGTTGTTGTGAATTATTTACCTTTTGCGCATGAGACAGTCTCCCTGAAATGTGCTCCCTTTTGTCAGGCATTGGGATATCGTTCCAGTAAAACACGTCATTAAAGTGCGGAGACCTATAGGGGAAGTAAACTCTTCCACTTCTTCTTTGTTCCAAAACCGCCTTGCCCAACAACACAGTTTACCAACACAGCTAGTGTGAGAGAAGAAAGTCTGAGTAATAACAGCTTCTTAAAGCCAAATTGGTTGTGTAGTTTTTCCAGCTTTATTGTTACTATTTTTGTCAGGTCTTTGCTGACCTTATCTTATTTTTGCCTCATTGTGGAATCACACCCTCACATCACGATGAGCCCTCCTTCGTTCCCTCCCTCCTTCCTGCTCCTCTTTGTCCCACGCAACATGCCTCTCTATTTATACTGTTGAGTCAGTTTGCTGCTAACAGCAGTGAAGGAAGATTAGATCATCATGTATTAGAAGCTTTCCTCCATCAATTGGCTCTTTAAGGAGCACTTTGAGTACCAGAGGCAGTTCATTAAAGGCATAGGTTGAGTTTTTTTTTGTTTTGTTACATTTGTAGGGAAGGTTCTGAGCTGCTTCATCTACAAAATTTAGAAAATGAGAATTTCTGATGTAGAAAAAAAGGCCCAAAACAATAATATTTACAATATAATTCATGCTTTGACAATGTATGGGCATTAGATTTTATTCCTTTAGGAGTTTCCTTTTTTTTTTTGCAACTAAATGCTCTTTGTGATACAATATTTTATGCAATAAATAAGTACATTTGCTTGATAGACAGACTTTATTTAAAAAAAATGCTGACTTTGCATTTTATTATTAAGCAAATTCAAGAAAAAAAATTAACGAAGAGCATAATTGCATAATCCCGGGGGAAAAGTCCTCAGCATCCGCAGTTGCTCTGGAGAAGGAGAGGTGTATCGGTCTGGCAGGATGCTTGGTCCATAGGTGTCTGGTTTCAGATGGCAGACATGTTGGGAGCACAGCACAGCCAAGTGGACAACAATGGAAACATGCAGAGGCACAGGTGGCCCCACCACGAACTCGGAGAGTGACAGAGCGTGTTTATCTGTGACTCCACGAGCGTGCATGCTCATGAATTCTTGCGAAGACAGTGCATGTACTGTGAATGTGCTGCTGCAATAAACATGCACATTTCTGTGAGTGTCAGTATTAGCTCTCTGGTATTGATTCATTTCCACTCTGGCTGCACTTTCATTGCCCGTTCATGTTTCTCTTATCCTGGCTGCACCCGCTGTGCATTTCTTTGCTTTTTTAACTACCAAGAAGCTCTGATTTTTCTGTATTTAGCTGTCTTTCTTCTCATTTTCCTCTTTTTTCATTTGCACAATTCTTACTCGATTGCCTTTTCATTCTCTCCCTTTAACTCACTGGAGGATGCTAACCCATCAGATCTGCTGGCTGTTCTCCATAGGATGATGTCATTTCAGATGACATCACTGTTCAGTGTGTGTGTTTGTGCTGTGTGTATGAGCACATGCCCCCCCAACACTTTCTCCTTTTTCCTCCTCCCTTGCAGCTTTGCTCCTCAAAGAAAAGGTGATGCTCGCCTCGGACCCGCCATGCCAGATGATCGGCCGGACCGCCTCGCTTGGCAGTAAGCCATATCAAGGGGATCGAGAGTGGTGGACGTACAGAAGAGGGAGGCGGCGTGGTGTTTGGAGCTGGTCTGGTGTGGAAGTGTGGAGATGTGGTGAGGTCTCAGGGAGGGGATGGGCACCAAGGAGCAAGTCAGCTTAATTATACAACATCGCTGCCACTATAACATCACAAAGCCCAGTCATTAAAACAAAAAAAGTGGAGCATGGAGGAGAGCCACAGACTGTCTGAATTCTTCTTGGCTCTTTTGTCTGTTGTTAACACAGTTATATATAAGTCTCAACAGCCTGGTTCAAACTTGTGGTTGACAAATGGGCTGTAAGGAGTAAAAGATTCCCATTCACTCTCTGCTAATCCATTTCAAATCAAAATTCAGAATTTGGGAAAACAGTTTTCAGCACATGATGAAAGGAATCAATTCTGTATGACTATTTATACATGACTATTTAATGAAGTACAGATTACTTAACCCTATATAAGCACTTGTATCTTTAGACCCCTATCTCATTAGGATAATCTAAACTTTCCTTAAAAACCCATTGTTTATGACTTTTGTTTATGATTTTCATTGATCGTCTTGTAACTTTTCGAGCATGATTGGCAAGGTACTGTGGAAAAAATATTGGAATTAGAAGTTGTAGAATGTGAATGGTGTGCACATGGCGAGTTTGGTCATAGCTAGCTTGCACATGTTTTATCGGAATGCCATAAAAAGGGTATCCACGCATTTGGTAACTCAAGCTGAACGTGACAATATAAAATTTTGATATAACAATGGTAAAATTGTGGCCAGGGTAAAACAAACAAAACGTCGCAGACTCAGCACGGAAAAAAACAACAACGGAATCCACTAACAAAGCCCTGACAAATTTGTCGGATATATACAAATTAAGTTTTAAAATTTTTATGGGATGGCCACACAACCCACGGTTTGGAGGCCATTTTGTTTCAAAATCTGAGATTTGGCGATTTTCAAGTCCATGAAAACTGATGATTGGCGATTTTAGTGAAGTTTCACAAACATGCAGCTAGCTTGAATCTACAACGACCCCTGGAGTTTTGTTGACCTTTGACCTTGGAAAGAGGCCGCCATCTTGAATTTTCCACAAAAAAAGAAAAAAAAAAACACATTTAGAACCAGTTACAAGCGAAAACTCGTCCTAGGGATTTTTATCGATTGTCTTGTAACTTTTTGGGCATCATTGGGAAGTAATTGCAAAAAAAATGTTGGAATTAGAAGTTGTAGATTTTGAATGGGGTGGCAAGCTCGCAAAAGTGGTGTACTCTTATTACTCACACATTTTTTGAAAGGTTATTGTGAAAATGTAATATGTTGAGCCCTGGTTAGAGCTGGACAAAATATTATAAGCCCAGATAAGAACATATTAGGATTATGGGCTTATAGCAAAAAACCTTGGTTGCTAAGTACATTCAAAAGTTTGCTTTTGCCGATTCTTCTGAAACTGACACCAATCTGTTCGGTATCACCAGGTGACCAAAACATAAAATAGTTGCTATGGAGATGAAACCAACAGAAAAGCTGCCATTTTAGAAAAGAAGTGCTTTTTACATCAGTTTTTCACAGACAGCTCAGACCTGCCTTACAGAAAGTGAAAGGAGGGGGTCAGGGGTGCGTTGTGGCTGTTTAGCAAGTAAGGTCGGATCAAAGTAGGGCAGTGGTGAAGCGGCGTTGGCGTGTAAAGGTGGTCGGCGAGGGCAGTGTTGGTGCATAGAGGCGGGCGGCGAGGGTATGGGCAGGTACTGGTGAGGGCGGGACTGTTGGCATGGAGTAAGCCTGTCCCCATCATCTATGTGTTTAAGCCCTAGAAATAAGTAAAAATTTCTTAAAATAAAAAAAAAAGAGCAAAAAATTTGCCAAAGGGGTAACAACAATGGTCTTACCAAGAATTATTCTTTTAAGATAAAAGTTCTTGTCACTTGGAAATGTTTTCTCAAACCAAGATTATTTATCTATTTTAAAAATTTCCTAATAAGTTTAGTTCTTGGAAGTCTGAAAAAAATATTTTTTTAAAACAAGGGTTTTTTTTACATTCTTAAGATTTCGTTTTTGCAGTGTGTAATCACTCCATTCTGCTTCAGCAGTCCAAAAACATGCACGGTCATGTGATCTTAAACCAAGCAAATATGGTTGTCTGATTCTGTTTGCCTTTCTCTAGTGCTGTGGTGGCGTGCGGGCCTGCAGGACACTCCCCAACGTTCAATGTGTGAGAGTTGGAATTCTCTCCTGCATCAGTGACTCCATAGACTTGGGAAAGAAGAAGAATCAACACATGATCACTATCAGCCTGCGTGTTTACATAGTGATTTGTTGTGTGGTCTCCAAGTAAACAGGTTCACATATCAATTTTGACTTTTTTTGTCTCTGATGATGGCAGTTTTTGTGTTTTTTTTTTTTTTAAATTGCTTTCTTGTGCCGGTTCCAATCCCATTTTGCCCTTGAACACATCAAGTCAAATACAGGAAGTATGATCTCACCCACCGTTACAAGCATGATCAGATTCCCAAATGAATTACTCAAATCCAGACAAGCTGCAACCATTTCCTTAAAAGTTTAGCAGTCAGAATGATCCCATGAAAGATCAGATCTCAACATCATAAACCTGAGGCCAGGTGATCTTAAACCCAGTTTTATGTCTTTCTTTCTTACTAAAGCCCATTTTATTTTTCACCTTTGTCCTCCTAAATGTGTGATCTTCATTCTGTGTGATACATGTAACTGTAGAAATAAGGGCGCAGGCAAACCGTACAAGCTCATCTAAAACTTCTGACTTGCATGATTTTTATGAAATTATTTTTATAAAATAGATCATAAATGAGACATTTGAAACCAGACAGCTAAATGTAGGGTGTTGCCTCTTTCTGTTATTCCTTTTTTATTCTCTGTACTGTCTATTGTTTTGTGTGATGATGCTGTTTGTAGGAATCATGTACTTGTTTAGCCTGCGAGAGTCTAACCACAGCAGCTATTTCTTTCTTCTTTGGTTTTTAACATCTGTGAGACTTTAGCAACAAAAATTTTATTTATATCGATCATTTTTTAAAGTTGTGGATCTGTTTTCCTTTTTTATAACCGTCATCTTAGATGCCTTTTTAACCGTTCAAAAGTCAAATTTTAAAAAGAAAACTGATTGCAAACTACGTAAACTAAGAAGAAATTATAATTAAAAGGGGAAAACCAAACATATTTTGAATAAAACTTGTTTCATTTGGGGAAATTCCTCTCCAAAATAAACTTATACGAGGATTAAAAGGATTTTTTTTTGTCTAGCGTGGAGGAGGAGAGGATGACTTGTAATGGTTCATTTTCCTTAACGCTTTCCACTGAACTCTTAAGCAATTCAGTCAAACTTTTAGCAATGACCAATTTTTCACTTTTCACACAAGTCTATGGAAGAGGCACTCCAACACTGAATCACGTCTGAGTTTTATTGAGCAGAGTTGGCGCTGCTAGAAAACATGATGTCATCCTGTACAGTATGGGGATCAGCAAGTTGCTTAAACCAGCAGCAGTGGGCAAAAGGATCAGGAGCAGTAGCAGTAAAATCATTATGGCAGTAAGTTAAAGCCGCAGCATTTCTGATGTGTTTTTTTTCTATCGAGGGGACATTAGCGAGAGCTTTGGAGACTGTGCGCCTGTAAAAGCGGCTCCAAAATTACACGTTGGAAGTTTCCAGATATTGAAGTAGGGTTGGAGCTTTTTAATGTGGCGATGCTTAATAGTGGTTTTACAGTCTGCCAATGAAATCTGTTGTTTTCACCATGGGACCCCAACATGGCATCAAAATCATGACCAGTTTAAGGCAGTAAAATACCGCTTTTAATGTGTTTTCTGAGTAGGTGATTTAATAAAACTCCTGCAGCTTCTATAACAAGAATTGTGGTTTTGATCATGGTGTTCACCCGTCTGTCTTTGGTGTACAGGCCAAGGCCCCCGTCACCTCAACCTGCTATGGCCTCCAAAGGGGACCGGAGTTAAATATAGACCAACCAGGAAGCTCAGAAATGGACACAAGGGAGTCCAGACTTTCTCTGGAAAACTGGAGCCTGTTTTTTTAAATCTAGTTAAAGAAATCTGAAAATAAAACAAAAGAAAGAAAATTAAAAACCCACGCCGATCACCTTCTCATCTATTGAACAAGAGTTTCCAGTGGTCTTTTAATTATGATTGTAGTTTTTTGGCAAAATAAAAATAAAAAAGTGTTGTTTTCTAGGACGTAGTTCCTGCAGAGTGGGAGGAATTCATAAAACATTTTACACTGAAATGTGAGCGGGACCATTGATGCAGATAAGCCCCCCGTTCCCTTCCCATTGCTGAGAGCTCTCTGTCTACATGCTCTCCTGTTAGCTTACAGCACCTGTAAGCATCACCTGTACGTCAAAAGTGCCATAAGTGCGCAGAACAATGGTATGTTCTATTTTCATTGTGTCCCTTGACTTGACTGGAAGAACCTCTAGGGACCCATACAACCCCAAACCAAAAATATGTATCTTGCTTTTCTGTGCTTTTAAGGAACAAGCAGAAAATCTGCAAGAAAACAATATTCATTAAATTTCTTTTTTCCATTTTTGTGGTTGTTTCTACATTTCCCATGTTTTATTATATCATGCTTCTTTAAAGAGTAGAACAGAAAATTACCAAGCCATTCCAAAACTGAATGCAATAAGTTCTTTTTCAAAATTATTGCTGATGTTTTGCCTCTATTTCATTCTGCAAACACACTTTGATGCCTTTTTCTCCCTCTGGTTGCTGATCTCTTCCATCACTTGAAAGAACTAAGAGAACACTTAGTAATGCCTCTTAGTTTTATTTTTTTACTGCTTCTCTTTTGGCTTCATTTTGCCAAATAAAATAATGGTATTATGAAAAAAGTTCAGGTTGCCAGACCCTCTTTTTTGTGTTTTTTTTGATGAGTGAAAACCTAACCGCTTGGAAGAAACGGTTTATTTGCATTGATTTCATTGGCAACTCGGTGTTGAATATTTAAAAACCTTTGTCAAAAATGAATTTTGAATGTTTTTGTGTATTGATCCAAAACAATTTAAAAATGTTAAATTGTTTAAATGAGATTTTTGCAGTCACTGTATTTTTCTGGTATATTTATTGTTGACCCTTTTGCTGTGTGTTCAGAGGCCTGAGCGTACTCTGTAATGGATTTCCGCCAAAGGGATCCTTTCTGTTCTGTTTTTCTTGTGAAACTGAACATGAAGGTCTGTACACAAGTACATACTTTCACACACACACAGTGCATTTGCACTCCAGCTTTGCATGCACCTGTTGTCCTGCATAGATCATGTAGTTCTCCTCAATGCAGGAGGCGGAGCACTAAGCTGGATCCGTGTGGGCGGCATAAATGAAACAGAGTGTATGACAGATGAAGAGGACAGTCATAATGATGGAGTCAGAGGTGAATAATTCTGAGAAACTTTCACATTTTTAATTCTGTCTCGTGGCCTTCAGTTGATCTCAACCCGCCTCTTACACTTGTCTCCTCCTACTTTTTGCCAAGCCTTCACCCCTTGAGCCTAAATGTTCCCCTAACATGTTTTGGGTCATTTCTTCTAATGAGATCTCCTGGGAGAACTTAACATTTTGCAAAAAAAAAAAAAGAAAAAAAATGTCCACAGCTTCAAAAGCTCAGTGTTTCCAATTTGCTTCCACATGCTTTAAATTAGCCACATATTTACTAAGGTCAGGGAGTGGGCACTGCGCCCGAGGGGGAGCCTGCAAAAGGACTTGAGAGAAAGGGAAAGTGCAAAAAGTAAGTTGACTTAATTGCTGTCCACAGCTGTGATCATAATTATCCAATTATTCAGCTGAGCCTATGTAAGCACATGCAGATAAGCAAAACAGTTTCAACAAAATGCCTGCTCTGAGCTGAAGCTTATTGTAAATTCAAATAACAAAGTCTTTTTATATTCAAATCCAGCACAATGTGTTTTTACTTCATCACTACTTAATGGATTTTTTTAGATTTTCTAAATTAGATTTATAATAGTATTTGCAATCAGAAGCTCCTTCTTTGCTTTATTACAATCTGGGTTTTGTCAGAAAAACCTTGAGATTATTATTAGTTGCTTTTTGCTCTGCAGATTTGTTTTATTTGTTCTGAGTCCAAATGACATCCTTATCGCATCTGCTGTGTTTGCCTTGTTTATATCACGACTCGGTCTTGGAAGAGGCTTCTCCTGTTTGTGTGCACACATGCGTGCCTCTGTGTGTGGAAGCACGGGCCTGCGCACACGCACGCATGGCCGATGCGTGTCGGTGTGTGCATGTGTGCAGTCAGGCCTAAAAGCATTTAGGAGGGTATGGGAGAAGGTCTGGTATCTTAGGATGACATCATTATCCATGATGTCATTTCTGCAGGGTGACTTTGGCACATGTGAGAGCCTGGCTGAGGTCACACTTTCACTCCTAACACCCCGTAATTGACAATGAAATGACGGGTCACCGCTGCAGATTCAGCCATGTAAAATTTACCAACCTATTATGTTGGCAGGAGTAAAAACGTGTTTCCACACACACTGTTTATTTGAAGTGCTGTCAGTGACACAGAATTATCAGATGACATTTCAGCATCGATTTTTTAGATAATATAGATAAATATATAATAAAATATAGATCAAATAGAGATTTCACCTAAAATGTGCCCCAATGTCGCATTTTAGGAAAAAATTGTGAACACATATTTTAAAGTAAATAGCAAGTTTTATTGATTTAATTCAAACCAGGATTGTGCTGAATAAAATATGTTCTTACATGTGGAAGTGAAAAAAAAAAAAAATCTAGAGGTAAAGATAGATATGTATTCATATTGTATTGTATATGTTCAACAAAATGCTTAAATTGTTAATCCAAAAGTGCTGTAAACAACTTAAAATAGATAAAACTTTTGAATAGATAAAAAATACACTAAAAGTCATAATGAAAAATATCTCATGACACATCTATTGATTTTTTTAGGGCAGTTATGGGCCCTGGATTAAAAAATGTTTCAGTGTGTTTGTCTGGGATCTGATGTGTATGTGATGTGATGAAATTCTCCTATGAGTTGAGGCACTTCCTCTCACCCATCTGTTTACGTGCTATTGGGTTAGCTTACAGCCCCTCACACCTCCAACTTAACATTTGCAGTGCAACAAAAATGGCAACATGTTGTAGCTGCCCAATTATAAAGTTTTGAACCAGATTCCAGCTCAGATGAGGAAAAGAAAGACGTACATGGATCTATTTCTATACAAGTGGTTGCATCAGAATGGAGCAGAGCAGGAAGCTTGTGGGCTGGAGCTTGTGCAGCACAACTGCAAGCTTTTTGAAACTGCATTTTTTTCCATCTGCTCCTGAGTCACAATTTGAATTAAAAAATCCTCAGAAATACAATTTTAAGATTCATTTTCTCAATATACTCTATGTCCTCCATCATCAGAAGAATGCCACAAGAACATGTTAAAAACACCAAAAACATTAATTCAAATTGTGGATTAAAAAATCCTTCATTATCCATTATGAAAAATGTTAAAAAATGTTTTTTGCCACCTGTTACCTTCTGCTCTTTTTAAAATGTATCTTTTATATTATGGTGGTGCAAGGATGAGATACAGAGGGGATGAGAAGCAACAAAAAAATCAAATGAAGGTTTCTTCAAATGGTGTTAATTTGATGCAATATTCTTTAATGAATGTATCTTTTGTACCAACAATTTAAATAAAACATCAAAAAGGTCATTTGATGTATTTTAAACCTCAAACTCACCGAGTTACTCATCTACTAAGTGGGTTCCCATTGTCTGAAGCAGAATGCGTCAATGGAAAATGAATCACACTCACACCACACTTGAGTGTACACTAATGCGTTCTTCAAATGTGTTTCTTCCAAAACACAGTCGTGGACAATTTGCATCCAGCCTGTCTTTACTGCATTCTTTAAAGCACATCCTCCTTTTCCCAACAACATGAACAGACACACGTAGGCGCACACACACGGATGGCTTGAGGCTGGTCATTTATTCTCATTAGTACCCCAACAAAGTCTGCTGATAGTAAACTGAGCGTGTGCCAAAGTCATAAACTTGCATACCCTTCCCGCCATTACCTCATTATAATGATATCAGACAAGTGTCTCATGGTGATGACATCACAGCAACAGATTCAAAGATTTTCCGCTTTTTTTTATTACATTACACTGGAGCGGCTTGCGCTCTTTTCCCTTGAAAAGCCAACAACTAAGTGCAGACAGCACCCAGCCTTGAGAGTAATGACCAATTTTACTTCTGAGATGAAAGTTCTTGGGTTCACCATGGTTGTCCAAGAGTGACAAGAGCGCGGCAGCAGGTAAAATTCCTGGCTCACGCTGGCAGATAATAGCTTAGACAAATAAAGTCTTCATTACCTAAAGTATGGAAATTTGCCAAAACCCTGATGTCATGCCGTGTGTTGGTCGTTAAGGTCATGACTAATAAAGTCTGCAGCGTTCGGATGTATATGAATGCTGACATGGCTGATGCTCATGAGGTATTTGATGGACTTTGTGTAAAACGCCAATGTGTTTATTGATTGTGTGCATCACCAAAGTCAGCACATTTAACAGTGATGTCATTTCGGGGGATATGTTTCATTTTCGGGGAAAATGACAGTTCTGACATAAATGCATAAATCCATCATTGGGAATGTTTCTGTGAAAGAGCAGAGTGAGTGGTTGCCTAATGAAGCAGAACTGTCAATCCATCTTCTGAGGTAAGTCTGAATGCAGTCACCTGCGCTGCTGTGCAGCTACACAAAACAAAGATGTCTGGAGAGAATTTGATGATTTGAGAGGAGATACTGTAAAGGTTTGTGATTTAAATGCAAAATTAACTAGATCAAATGTATTCTTTCCTTATTTGAGGATGGGTTTTTTCATGACAGTTAAATATTTCTTCTCGTAGACTGAAAATATGGACCGTGTTTTCAAGTTATTGCAGGATATTTGCAGAGATTATTCATTTTGAAAGGTCTGAGCTGTTAAATGTGACTTTTTCTGAGAAAAGTTTGTAAATCAAAGTATATTTGACTGCTCTACAAATAAAGAAAAGTATCATTAAGTATTAGAGGAGGGACAAAGGATTCTTGTTCTGCATATGGAAAAAAAAAAAAATCAAAGGAAAACTATATCATCTTGTTTTTTTTGTGCACTTTTGGGAAAAGTTTAGCTATTCATCAAATTTAAAATGGCAAATGACTGAAAAAGAATTGTTTTTTATTGCTATTCCTAGAAAGAAAAAAAGGGAAAGGCCTTATATGTATTGCTTAAAAAAAAAATCGTTTTTAAGACATTTTATTTTGAAATTGTTTAATGTTCTAAATTAAAGATTTACCAGCTTGACCTGCTTCATAACAAGCTTTGATCAGTTACTTGATTAATTGCACTTGGTTCTAGTTTCTTTATAATCTCAGAATCAAAGCTTGGTATCATCCAAATCTGGGGTTTGAACCAGCAACCCTTTTATCAGAGCTTCATGTCTCTGGTTGCTATTGGAGAAATATTGTGATTTACAGGTCAAAGTCATTCCAAACGAAATAAAAAAATGAAGATATAGTGATCCAATCTGACAGGAAACCAAACCCCTCCTGACCTTCAGAGTCAAACAGGGAGTCTTGTTTGAAACCAGATTTTAATTTCTTAATATTTCTTCTACTATTGTGCCACTTCTTGATTAAAAATACCATATTAAAAAAAAAGTCTCACTGCTCAAGGCATGTGGTACCAGCCTGACATGACCCAACCTTTGGGAGAAGTAAAGCTGTTCCCTGGAGTTTTGGGGTCTCATAAATAAACAAATAAACATGTTTCATTCATAGAGTACTTATTCTAATTACAACCTTGGACTTATGCTGTGCAGCCTCTAATTTTTCTGTGAGCAGAGAAACTTGTGGAGACGTCTGCGGCAGACCAGCAGTCAGCAGATGTAATTACCACATCATCTCTGTTCCTCGGGACGCGGGGAGTGAAGGATACACTCTGAGGGACAGAAAGAGAGATTTATCCTGGTAAACAATAATTAGGGTTGGGGATGGAGTATTGTGGGACGACGACGAGGCGGGACATAGTTCGGAGTGGGAAAAAAGAGGATGAGGAGAGAAGCAGTAATCGCAGACAGATCAGATTTCAACTACTAGTTCAGTTGTGTGCCACTTTTCTGGTAGTCATTCCTTTTTAACAGAAAAGGTAAATATAGGGTTAAATCAGGATCGGCTTAAAGTAAAGGAAAAACCAAATTGTAAATTTGAAAAATAAAAAAACAACTTATTTGTTTCTACAATTTGTTGAAATTTGAAAGTAAAAAACTGTTTTAAACTCGAAAGTACACATAGTAAACTTGAAGAAAATATAGAAAGTTTGAAAAATACATTTGAAATACTTAAACCTAAAATAATTAGTTAAAGTTTGACAAAAAAGTCAATTTGAAACTTTAATTAAAATAAAACTCTTAACCTAATACAGTTACTAAAACATTGTGTTTTTCATTTGTAACAGCTGCTGTTTTGTATTTTCTGTTTTTGTTTCTCTCCATCATTACTCTTGGCCCTCAATTTACAGTTTAAATTCCGACTTTTGAATGTTGAGCCTAGTTTGACATGGGGGTGTGGCTTTGAGCTCATTGGCTCCTGAAGCATGATTGACTTTAGGTGATGGCGGTCATGATGAGGTCATTTTCGCTCCAAATCAGTGTCTGTTGCCATCAGTGTCATCACTTTTTTAATTTTTAAACAAAGTTTCAGATGTAAAAAAACTGTTTCCAAATTTTCAATATTTATTTCCAGTATTTTTTTTTTTCTAATTTATAAAATGTATTTTTCAAATGACCTATACTTTTTTTTTATTTTCGGAATATCTTTAAGGGTCAAAATACTTTTTTTTTTCAATTTAAAATGCATTTTTTTACTATTAAAAACATACTAAAAATCCTCAAATGTTGTTCATTTTTGAATATCTCCAAAAATGAAGCTTACACAATTATTCATTCATTCATTCATTTTCCAATCCGCTTTATCCCTTTCTGGGTCACGGGGTTGCCGGAGCCTAACCCGGCTACTCGTGGGCGAAGGCAGGGTACACCCCTGGACTGGTCACCAGTCTGTCGCAGGGGCCTTACACAATTAACAACGAGAAAATATTAAACACAAGTTACACTTTCATATTTTCATTTTTATCTACTGGAAAAGGACTAAAAATGTCATAATCAAATCTACCAAAACATTAACTGTTAAATGCATCTAATCCACCACAAAATTATAGAATGCTAAAAATCTAAACATAAATGACAAAATTGTATTGACCTAACAAATTGAAAACTACAAAACCCAGTATTTCTTCAAATCCTTAGCATTTTTCTTCGAAGCCAAGGAGCCACAATGGAGGGATAAAGAAGCTGCATGAGACCCCTGCACCAGCCTATCAGCATTATAGACACAAAGTGGTGATTTTGGTTTATTTTAATCCACAGGAGATTGAAATTTTAAGGTCACAGCATGGTTGATTGTGACCTCTTCTGCAATACCATTTCATTCATTCAACGTTGAAAGTGCTTCATGCAACAGGTTAGAACTCTACATTGTGATGTCTAAAAACCTAAATGATTGATAAACTGAGCTGATGGCTCAGACACAATCCAAACCTTAAAAGGCTTGAAACCAATTCCTGACCAGTATGTCAGAAATCCTCGTTAGTGATGTCAGGGACAGATGACATCCTGCAGAAAGCAATTACTTAAGCTTGTAGCTGCTGAAGGTGCTTCTATGACCACATGAGTCATACACTCATTTTCCTCATGGTGCTTCTGCTATTTGGAAATGTTTTTGGCAAAAGGAATAATGGCCACGTTTGTCATGCCTTTTTATTATCACACATTTCATTTGCCTGATTGGGAACGGCTCGTGACCAGATGACCCCTCTTCACCTGCTGCATAAACAGGATTTTCAGAGTCTACCTTTAAAATCAACAATGTACCTATTTATTTAAACTTTGAATCATTCTGGTGCAATGCATTTGCCCAACATCAATTTACTGATGTCAATTTAGAGACCCACTTTGATGAAAATTGCGTTTTTGGTGTTTCCTAACATGTTCTTGTGACATTTTTCTTATGATGAAAGACATTATGAAGAAAATTTAGCTAAAATTTGCATTTCTGAGTATTTTTTTATTCAAATCATTGTGATCCAGGAGCAGACGAAAAGTGCAGTTTGAAAAACTGGCTTAAAACGTCATATTGATAATTAAAACAACACTAGGAACGCTTTTAAAATTGATTTAAAAAAATGATCGTAGTGGGGCTTTAAACCACTGTTCAAAATACGTAAGAAAAACATAAAAAAAAAAGAGAAAAAAGTACAACAATCTACAATTATTTTTGACAAATTCAGTCCAAGTTGTTCTCAAAAAGTCATGCCAGTGTTTTACTGTAAAGGTGTCTGTAAAAGTCACCAAAGGTTTTGGTTTTACCCTCTGACTATGTATTTGGGAAAATGTGAAGAGGAATATTCCCGAAACCTCTGGCAGAACCAGAATCAGTGGGTGACCATCTGCTGGGACTAGCTGGGGTCAGAGAGGACAGGAAACTGACACAGAACATCTGTTAGAAGAAAAAAGAGAGATGGGTTGGTAACTGCAACAAGGACCTATACATTCATGGATGTGAAAGAGAGCACACAGGGGAAAAGTTTGCTGTGTGGAAAGTTTGGAAAAGCGTTCTTGAAACGACCCCTACTTGTGTTGACTAAAGCAAGACTAAAGGGTGACCCAGAATAAATACAACTATAAGGCTTTATGAAAAAGTAAGGTTTTAAGTCTAGCCTTAAAGAGAAAGAGGGTATCTGCGTCTTCAACTAAAAAAAGAGTTGGTTCCAGAAGACCAGGGATCTCCGACCTGGAGCTCCGGAGCCACGCGTGGCTCTTTGACCCCTCCTGACTACTTACTGCTACGTTTGTTGCATTGAGAAGATCCCTTGTGGTGCAGGGGGTTTATTATTTTGAGAGTCATGTGAACCTGTATCAAAAGTATTGATACTAAATACAACTATTTTGAAAATAGTGCATTTATATTGAGGTTTTATTTATGCAAAAATTGGTTTCTTGATATTTATCATGATAGTAACATTACCTTAAATGCAAATCAGTGTTGTATTTTTCTAAATGGTGAATTTAGACTTTGTAGCACCTACTGGGTTGTTGTCAGTGAGAAATCGACCCAATTGACTCTTTAAGTGTTGAAGGTGAAACATTTTTTATCTTCTTCATACATTAACAGGCAAGCACAAATGTGTTTGTTTTCAGTTAATTAAGTTTTGTCCTTTATATTTAGATTTTACATTTTTAGATTAGATTTTTAAAAAAATGTTCCCAGTGGTCTTTAATTGTGATTATGTCATTTTTAGCCATAATGAAAAAAAACTGTATTAGTTCAATAGAAATTCGCCTCTGAGTTGTGAATATGACTCTTAGCGCAGAGTAAGCCTTTCCTTATTTCCCATCATCACTTTGTTTGCATGTTCTTCCGCTAGCTTACAGCCCCTCACAACTAAATCTAGCCTTACTAATGCAACAATAATATCGATCAATATTGGAGCTATCCAGCCATACAGTTTTGATCCAGATTCCAGCTCAGATGAAACAACAAAGACGTTCATGGATCTATTTGTCTACAAGTAAATGCTTCCGAATGGGGCAGAGCAGGGAGCTTGTAGCCCAAGCTCGATCGTAGAACCTGCGTCACAGCTGCAAGCTTTCTCAAACTGCATATTTTCCGCCTGCTCCTGATTCACAATAATTTAAATGACGAAATGCAAAGGGATATAGTTTTAAGCTTAATTTTCTTTATATACTGCATGTCCTCTTCAGAAAAATGCCACATAAAAGCACCAAGTTTCACTGTAGTGGGTTTTTGACTTCTTCAGATATTAACAGGCACCCAAAAACACCCAAAATACAAGTTTTGGAAAAAAAATCAAAGGTTTAATGTTGGGTTCTCTGTGTGACTGCGAGTCTGGTTGTGCCTGATTTGAACAAATATTCTCTGTGGGGGAAAAAGAGCAGTTCTTGAAGCTCGATTTTTGTGTGAGTTAACAGATCAAATGGGGGTTTCTCCCAGAAGTCTGTTCAGAGTGAATGAATTGTTTTTAAAAAGCTGTCTTAACAGGACACACATCTTCCTCCTGCGAGCATCGAGGCCTGAACCGCCTGAACCGTCAGGTAATCCCAGCAGTCTCCTAGGAAGAGGGAAAACACCGCAATCGCCCAGAGGCCTCACACAGAGAACACAGTGATGGTAATAAGGAGTCACCGTTTAGTGCAGGTGGTCTGGGAAAAAGGAATCAGGCTTTACGGGAAAGAGTATCTCCCCAGTGAGATGACTGGTGAAACGCTCTGCAGGAGGGAGCGTGTTATACAGTGTCTGCGCGCGCAAACATGCATTACGCAGATGCACGAGTGAATTGCATTTCATTCTTGAATTCCCACCAACATTCCTTCACGCAAATTTCCAGGCAGAAGGAGGCTCACAGTTCTTCAGCTCTGACATCACGAGGGGGGTTCCTCTGCCTTCCACATTCTTCCATGCGCTCTCTCACAATCCCACCCATATTTGGAAGTGAGAGGAAGGGAATCCCAGATGATGACTCAAAGGCTTCTGCTGCAGTGGGAAAGTCTCCCCACATCTGTTTTTTTTGTCTGTGCCTGTCATGCAGGCATCACTGCTGGCATGATGTCCTTGAGAGCTGAAATTTCCCATGTTCTGGAATAAAAATGTGGCAAATAGAACATAAAAAAATACAGTAGAGATTGTTTCTATGCAAAAAAGCAGCTTCCTTATTGACTTGAAAAGTATTTTTTTATTTGGAAGTCCCCCCCCCCTTTTTTTGGTACCAATGAAGCCAAATGTGCCATTATTTTCTCTTAGTAAATCCCCAAATCAGATTAAAAAAAAGGGCAATAAAAATAAAATGTAATCCACATGAAGAGCGCAGTAGCTCCAGGCTGAGTCATTATGGAAGAAATCAAAAGTCACTTCGCACTGGAACACCATAAATAAAAACACAGTAATAGACTAAACCACTCTCCAAAGAGGTTTTTTTGGAATCCCCTATAATTTAAAAAATAGCAAAACATATGGGGACAGCTTGAGGGTTGCTTTGCAAGCACTAGTTTTTTTTTTAATCGCTGTGATGGTGAACAAGGATTTAAGTTTTGGATAAAGCCATATCAAGGCATATAATCAGATCTACTTTGTTGTAGTCTGTTTGATGGAGACAGTGTACTTGGCTGTCAGGAGTTGTCTGTGGCCCAGTGTATCAGAAAGACGGTTGTTGTTCATTCTGGCAGTCAGAAACACAGACGTTCCCTCCAGCAGTCCAACATGAAAGAAAGGCTTTTATGGAATATTCTGTTTAGCTGTGTGGACTCTTGTGGATAATACTCCTGGGACCCATAAACCAAGCATTTCACAGACAATATCTCACCCTCTCATTCTGCACTGCTGCAACATGAATCCAACTGCAGCCGTGTTCAAATAACATTTGCTGCTTAATGTTGGGCAAATGGGTTTGGAAAGAGCAGCTTTACTTGGTAGGTCAATACAAAAAGTAAAAGAGTATTGATGCACACACATTTACACACACAAATGCATTCTACACATCTCTGCTTGAGCATGCAAGTAAACAGAGCTGTAGGTAGAAAAAAAAGTGAGTCACTGAAAACCAACTGGGACACAGTCACAGCCTCAAAGAGAGCAAGAGATGCCCCTCCTGTCATTAAAGAACAGACGGATTCCTCAATCTGTTATGTGCTCGTGTGCCAAAGGGCAACTGGCCACCAGAACAGCGTGCACCTGAAAGCACAGCCACTGAAAACACGAGTTAAAAGCGCATCAATGTGAGGGAAAGGTAAAAACTGTGACCAAGGCGGTCCACAATATTTTTATTAAAGCCCTTTAGTGACCTCTAGCGGTAGAGACGAAAATTTGCAAGCTTAGTGAAACCAAGCCGGACTGTACCATTGTCTGAAAAAAGAGAACGTTAAGAATATGAAGTAAATGTTTTTTGTTATATTTTGCTTAAAGGACAATTCAAGCAAAAAACTATATATAAACAATTTCCAGAATGATTAAATGTGAAAAGCGTGACAAAACTTAACCAGAGTCTTAATGACTTTAATAGATTTTTCAGAGTCCGATGACGGAAGTAGATTTACAGACACGCGCCTTTTCTAAGACTTGACTGGCGAAAAACAAGCCGCTAAACGCCGTTTGGTAGGCCGTAGTTGGTTCTACGGCATCACACAGTTAAGATCTCGGTTTAAAGCGAAGCAACCTCCGTTTATTCCGCTTAGTACACTTGAACAACATGACTACCAGAAAGAAGCGAACGCCAAACACAGAGAGTAGCGGTTGGGTTGTTATCGCTCCAGGTACGATGAGGCACTGCTAATTATGCTAATTTTGCTCTCCAACTTTGAAAGTATTACACTATGGTGAATTCTATCGAAAAGTTAACGTTTATTCTGTCGATCTGAGCTTTAATCATGCATGTCTACATGATATTGGTAGGTTTGTCACCGCAAGCTCCAGTCACTGTGATGCTAAACCTGGCAGATGAAATTGAATTATCATTGCAGTGTTCAATAAAGCTTTACAAAGTTTTTTTCCCTCTTTATTGACAGACTCTGTCACAGACACAAACAAACACGGCAGCGACCCGGTATTCCTGAGACTGAGGAACCCCTCAACAGGTTTAAACTTGATCACTTATGAAAGTCGTTTTTCTCGTGATTTATTTAATATAATCCAGTAAAATTTCTGTCTTAGAATAATAACCAGCATATGCTTCAACATCAGTAAATTTTGTTATTCACTGTTATGTTTGTTGTTGCAAAATGTAAGCTTAAAATCATGTGTTCAGAAGTAAGCTTACACTCTGATATGCCAATATAACATAAAAAAAGCCTTATCTCTTAGACTTGGCATTAAACTGACAACTATTAAAGGAAAAAGTTTGTTTTAATATATTCAGTTGGATAACCCAGAATTTTTTTTTAATCCATAGCTCATGCTATAGCTCATACATCAAAATTAATAAAATTGAAACAAATATTAAAAAACAACAACAACAACAAAACAAATTGGAAATTTGTGTATAATGTGTATTAATTACATAATTACTAAAACGGATTAATATTTGCTGTTCCAACACAACTTCTTGACATATTTAATGTCTCAAAAAAGCTTCCATCCTTAAGAAAGAGCCTTGCTAGTTTCACAAACTCATATTCAGTTTAGCTTTTTTTTTTAGCCCAGCCATTTTCAGTAACTTAATAAATATCATACAGTCTATGTGTTAGTAAAGCATTTTAATAAGATGAGTGTCTATTTCCTTGTAAAAATCATCTTTACATATTTGAACCTCCGTATGTTTTTGTTTTAAACTCAAATATTTTATAAGCTTTTTAAGGCAATGATTAAAGTTTTCAGTCAGGCTCCAACTTGTTTTCAAGATTTTCAAAATATACAGAAATACAGCAAGAATTGTCAAAAAACATACTTTGTTCCCGCATGAATCAATCGTTTTAGCTGAAGTGAAAGTAACACTCCTCCTTATTTTTTGCCTCTGCAGATGAGGCGTCTCTGTATTTGCTGGGAAGTGGTGATGAGCGGTTGTATGAGGTCAAAGCATTTGAAGAAGACTTTCACTCCTGGTTTGTTGGACAGACTGTACAGAGAGGTGGGTCTCATTTTCCATCACAGAGATTTAGATTGGAATGAAGGTGAAAGAACCCTCCTGCGGGCGTGAAGACTGTCTTACAGTGGAGCTAAAAAAAGTATTCGTCAGTCACTAATACATGAAGTTGTCTCACTTAAAAAGAAGAATTTGGTCTTTAATGATCATCATAGACACACTTCAACTGTGAGAGACGAAGTTTGAAAAAAGAATTGAGGAAATGACATGATTTTTAAATATTTTTTTGTCTAATGGTGCAGAGGATAAGTATCTGGTCAATGGCAATAGGTCACCTCAATACTTTGTAATGCAACCCTGGTTGCCAATGACAGAGGTCAACGGTTTTCTGTTGGTCTGTAGCAGGTTTCACACATTGTAGCTGCTATTTTGGTCCATTCTTCCATGCAGATCTTCTCAAGAGCTGGGATGTTTTGTGGCTGTTGCCAGGCAACACAAACTTTCAACTCCTTCCACAGACTCTCTCTTGGACTGAGGTCCAGAGACTGACTAGACCGCTCCAGAACGTTTAAATGCTATTTACAAAGCCACTCCTTCTGGAAGGAGTTGTGCTAGAAGATCCAGACATGTCTCATCCTCAATAATCTCACTGATGGAAGGATGTTTTTGCTCAAAATCTCAACAATCATGGCTCCATTCATCCTTTCCTTAATACGGATCAATTGTTCTACCCCGTTTGCAGAAAACAGTCCCAAACCACGATGCTTCCAGCTCCATGCTTCACAGTGGGTATGCCTCCTCCTCATACATTCTCTCAGTCTGGATCATCTAGATGGTCTCTGGAAAACCTTAGGCAGACCTGGACATGTTCCTAGATAATACAAGGGGAGCTTTAGAGCTCTGCAGGATTTGAATCAGTGACGACGTTGTGTGTTACCATAGTAACCCTTGATACTGTGTTCCTAGCTCTCTTCAGATCATGGACCAGTTCCATCGTGTAGTTCTGGACTGTTTCCCCACCGTTCTCTAGATCAGTTGTGTTCCACCAGGTGAGATCTTTCATGGCGCTCCAGGTGGAGGGAGATTCATTTTCTAAAGTCAGTCCCATTTATTGTCACGCATTTAGGTGTGTGAAATTTGTTCTCCGTATTTGACCCATCCCATGGGGAGCAGTGAGTTGCAGTCAGAGCCGCGCTCAGGAAACATTCGATGGTTAACCTCACCAATTCTATCCCTTTATGCTGGGTGTCAACCAGGGAGACATTGGGTTCCATTTTTAGTCCTTGGGATGAATTAGCCTGGATTTGAACTCACGACTTTCCAGTCTCAGGGCGGACACTGAGCTGGTGTCTAATAATTGCTCCAACAGTTGATTTCTTCTTATCAAGTACAATCTTGTTCCTGGTGTCCTTTGACAGCTCTTTGGTCTTGGTGCAGAGGTTGTGCAGAGGAGAGAGTCTTCTATACTCATAACCAGTTCAAACAGATGACATTAATACAGGTAACAACTGGAGGATAGAAGAGCTTCTTAAAGGTCTGTGAGAGACAGAATTATAGATATTTATTGTCTTCACCATTATAAAAATAATCCTTTAACAATCAAACAGTGTGATTTTCTGGATATTTTTTTACTTTCTGTTTCTCACAGTTAAGTGTTTCTATGATGCAGATCTATCTAATCTTTTTCATTGGTTCAACTTGCAGAATCTGTGACTGTCAAATACTTTTCCAGCAAAATTCCTCCCTCCTTTTGTGACTTCTGTTAGGCTGACATCTTGTGGCCAAATTTTTATCAACAGGTATTTGGCAATGCTGTAGTACTTATGGGCAGTAGTTTTAAAATAATTAAAACATACTTATTTCAGAGGACTTTTTGTACCTTTACATTACACTGAAAACATTGGCTTGCACAAATATTGTATACAATTCCAGCAGAAAGAGGCCTCACGTGTCAAAATTTTAACAGGATATAGGGAAATAATCGAAAATCTGAAACGAGGCTCCTTCTGGTCACGTCACTTTTGCTTTAAGCTAACTTCAAGCTTGCGTATCGTACCTAACATCTGCATCACCTCAGATGTGATTGATTCAATGACAGAAACGTTCATAAACAATCAATACATTTAAATGCACACCTTATCTGAGAGACTGCTGTGTAAATTCATTAGTTTGATTATTTTAGTTGGAGTAAGGTTAAAAAAAGGTTTATTTTACATTCTGCCCTAACCCTCCTTTCTCTCTGGCTAAGAAATGGACGTCACTGTCCTCAAATGAATGGTTTGTGTCCTTCAGTTGGAGGTGTACTGCAGAATCCAGTCTATTAGAGCCAATAATAAAAGATGAACCAAGTCCAATTGGCTGTTTTTTTTACCTACTGCTTTAATAGAATGAACCTGGATGAATGAGAATCTACAAAGAGGAACTTAGAACAGTTGAAGTTGCTGTCAGCTTTGAAAGAAGCACTGGTATTTTCAGCGTCCGTCCATCAGCTGATGGAGATTAGGAATGAAAGTTTCTCTTTATTTAAATGCTTTAAACTTTATATTTGATTCATTTTTTTTCCTATTGATTTTCTAATATTTTGTGATTTCCATTCATTTATTTATTTGATTGTTTCCTTACAGTACTTTGGTCAGCTGACGCTGTGTTAAGGTCCCCAAAAAAAGTTGTAACTTATTTCTTATATTGAAAGTCTTTTAGAGGATCTGATTGTAAATATCAAGTCAGCGAGCTTTATTGCTCTCCTGCAGAATTTCTCCCCCAAAATGTTTGTTTTAAGTATCATAGGACAAAGAACATGCATTAGGCCACAAGAGAAAAAAACAACGTTCATTTTGCAGGCTGGGATAAATGCTGTTTTTCCCATAAAGTCCCACTCCGATCATCTTTTGATCCATCTTAAAAGCGTTCCCAGTGGTTTTTTAATTACAATTATTCAGATTTTAGCCTAAATCAAAAATCGTGTGTTATTTTCTAGGACATAGCTTGTGCAAAACTGCAGGAGTTCATTAGAAATTTGCCTCTAAATTGTGGGCGGGATTGATGCGAACCCCACCCACCTTCCCTTTTCTGTTGATGAGAGCTCTCTGTTTACTCTCTCTCCTGCTGGCTTATAGACCCTCATACAACCAACCAGATGTTATAATCGCACTGGGCATGTGACGCACGTTCAAGAACGGGCTCAAGATGCATTCTTAAATGTGCGATAAGCCCATGGCATTCACACTGGACTGTCTCTACCCGATACTAGCGCATGTTGCTGACCTACAGTTGGAGGAGGCTTAGTACTTTAATTTGTGTTTTTCCACATGTTCTTCATGGTTTTTTTTATTATCCCACAGATGGGCGACTTGTCTTTGTGACACCAATGGATCCTCTTTTCCTGATTTTACCATATTTAATGACATCTGGCAGAGAGGTAAGATGCAGTCACATGAGTTTTTGTTGAGTTTTTTATTTTTCTTCCAAAAAACAGCTTTCCAACTTCTCATCTGCTTATCAACCTATAACTTTGTCTTTATCTTTAAAAGTACTCATAGTCATAACTTCACTGAAGCGTGACTTTTGATTTAGGTTTATTTCATTAAAGTAAGTCTTTTGTAACGATTGACAGAAGGCTAGATGTAACACAGCAAAGGTGAGCTTAGAAATATTAGTCCTTTTTGAGGTTAAAAATGTTATTTTTACATTTTAAAGGACAGTAGATTCAATTGGATCAAGAAAAATCCTCAGTTTGACATGTCAACATACAGAATTCATGATTGGAAAGCGTTCTCGTCAGAGATCTCGTCCCATTCTTTCATGGGAAATTGTTCAAGCGTATCCAGACTGTTTGGTTTCCGAGTGCAAAGATTAACCTTGGGCTCCCTCCTCAGATTCTGGTCCTGGAACCTTTCTCCAGGAACTTGATAACGGTGTACCTCAAAACATTTTGGACCAATTTAAAGAACTGTTTGGTGTCAGTATCTTGCTGGAAAGCTCGGCTGTGACCTTAAGTCAGTGTCAAGAGAGTTCTTTACATTATTCCTCAAAACAGCGGCGCGTTTCTCTTCTGTTCTTGCTTTTATGAACCCAAACAAGGTCTCCTGTGCCTGAAACAGCCCTGCAGCATCACTGTGGGAACTGTGTTTAAGGCTTTTTCTTCTGTCCAACAGCAGCTGTGTGCTCCAGTGGCACGAGTTTGGTCTAATCTGACTAAAGAAGGAAATGACCGATTTCAGAATCTCACCCTCATCCGTTTGAATATTTGTATGCAAACTACAGTTGAATTTCTCACCAAGAATCGATGAGGTAAAGTCCCATTAGTGATCACACTGGGATGTGTGAAATGTTGAGCTCATCGCCTGAGAGACCAGTGAGCTGCAGTCACAAGAACCATCAGAAATATTTGGCGATGAAATTCAATTCAAGAGAGAATTATAAGTTCCTGTAACCAATTTAAGTAACAGTCTTCATAGTCATGATTAGTCAGGTGGGATGAAAAAGAATCGCTAGAAACAACTTGAAGAAACCTCTGCCTGAAGATTCTCTGTTTTTGGTTACTGATATTTAGAGTCAGCTCCACAGCAGAACCCAAAACAGAACCAGCCCCCTTCATCTAGTTTATCACATGCTCATTTATCATTTACAGGAGACTTTACCGTGCTTTCGGAAAGTATTCACACCGCATCACTTCTTCCACATTTTATGATGTCACAGCCTTATTTCAAAATGGATTAAATCCGTTTTCTTCCTGAACAATTCTTTGAAAAACACCCCATAGTGACAAAGTTGAAGAAAAAAGTTGAAAAGAAAACTGGTGTGTTTTGTGGACACAAATTACACTTTAAATTACACACTAAATTTAAATATTTCTGACAAAAAAAAGAAGGGAAACATTTGTGTTAATATATATTAACCCTTCTAGTTAAATCTATGAGTGTCGCAGCAAAGGGTCTGAATACTTAGGACCATGTGATATTTCAGTTTTTATTTTTTAATAAATCTGCAAAAATGTCAAAAATTCTGTGTTTTTTTGTCAATATGGGGTGCTGTGTGTACATTAATGAGGAAAAATGAACTTAAATGATTTTAGCAAATGGCTGCAATAAAACAAAGAGTAAAAAATTGAAGGGGGTCTGAATACTTTCTGTACCCACTGTACCTGGATCATGTCATAATACATAATATTTTTTTATTTGTTGTAATCATCTATCTGCACTATTCAAACTTACATGTCTTTGTATGTATCGCTCTTAAATTAGAGTCATGTATCATGGCATTTTGTTTTTTTGTTTTGAACATTGACTGTGACACTAAAGCTGAATCTCATCTCAAAGTGAGGGAAAAAACCTATCCCAACTGTTGAAATCTGTAGCACTCAGGGATAAAAATGAGCTCATTTTCCAGAAAAAAAGTCAGATGATTTATCTCTGTCCTGTTGTGAGCAAATATTGGCACAAGTGTTTTAGTTGGCATGATATAAATTTAAATTCTTTAAAAAGACTAACTTTGTGGAATCGGGACAGTTCTTGGGTGGATTCTTCAGGTGTATTTTTCAGGTGCATTTGTCTCATCTCTGCTGTTGTGTTGCAGGCAAACAAAAGATTAAATCCTTTAATATAAATCCTCAGGGGAAGTTCCAGCCTGTGGATCAAGTTGTTAAAGATGAAGAATTCCCTGCTTGCTGCAGGCTCCTCAGCTGCACATGCTCCTTACTCCACATCGCAGAAGAGAAAGGTAAAGTTTGTTTTGTTGTTGTGATAGAAGTTTATGCCACATGCCTTTTAAAATGTTGTTTTTTTCATTTCAGAAGTGGGCGGCCTAAAGTTTCATCGATACAGCCAAGAGAAGACTTTGAACTGGTTAAAGAGAAAGGTAAAACCTCAGTCACAGCCCCCTATATGTGTATAGACATTTGAGTGGAAAATGAGCAGCCTGTTTCTGTTTTTGAACTTTTTCTGTTGAAGGTTGAGAGAGCAGCGGCAGCTCTGAAAAAGAAAAATGTTTCTGTGGGAGAAGGAGTTAAATCCACAATATATATCAGAGTCAAGTCTGAGGACCGAGAAGGTACCTCTACTTCAGATCTCCTTTCAAATCTATGTGAATTTTCACCAGTAGATGGCAGTAGAGGTATAGCTCTTTAAATCATGTAAAATATCTTGTTCTGTTTGATTTTTTTTTAATATCTCAGCAAAAAAAGTTTGTAAAAAACTGAAGGATTATTCAGGATGAAACTTTTTTTTTTTTTTGGGACAGAGGACTATCTACGCTACGCTCACGGCCTGATATCAGAATACGTTAGTGAAGAGCTGAGCAAAGCCCTCCTTAATCACTTGGGGTAAAAAAAAAAGCACTTTAAACATCACTGTAACACATTCTTAATGTCTTTTTAATGCTGAACATGTTTGTTATTGCTCTTCAGGTTACCTGAGCTCACAAGCCCCAAGGAGGCGGAGCCTCCAGCAAAGGTATGATGTGTAGTGTTACTCATTTTGTCTGCATGCTGCTCTAACATTGCTGCCTGCCTCAGAGAAACAATCCCCGTCTGCCTGCTTGTGTGGTTTGTGATTGCGGTGCTTTGGGCTGCAGTTTGAGTCCTGTTTCTGTGGTGCTTCTTATCATGAAAAGCTTGTCCCACTTCCTTATTTGGCAGAAAAGGAAACTTTCAGACAAACCAGTGGAGGCTGGAGAAGACTACACCAAATTCAACAGTGCAGACTTTGCAAGGAAAGTGAGTGTATGCGGAGCTGACGGAAACCTATCTGACAAACTGTTAATCCACTCTAAATCTAAATCTTTTAGTTGTGCCTGCTTACTGCTTTCTTTAAACTCTCACAACTCTTCCCAGTTTATTAATAAACATGAATTTTCTGACTGATTCAAACAAGCTCAATACATTTTACTAATCGTTTTATTTGTATTTTTTCTTTTATTTTTAAAGCCTCCCAAAAAAATGACAGCTGCCCAGAAAAGTCTGGCCAAAGTGGACAAGCGTGGTATGAAGACAATGTCATCCTTCTTCAGCCCAAAACCCAAATAAAGGAACTGCGTTCCCTTTTAATTTTTACACGTATTTGTAATAAAAGAAAGTACATGTTACTGTTGTAGTGTTTTTATTTGTAATGGTTAAAAAGAACATAAAAGTTACATTTTGACTGTTTTATGTGTGAGAGAATCCCCAACAAAACCTCACTCTGATCATCTTTTGAGCTGAAAGTGTTCCCTGTGTTCTTTTAATGATGATTATGGTATTTTAAGCCAAATTAAAAAAGCTGTTTTGTTTTCTAGGACATCGTTTTTGCAGTACATTAGAAAGTCACCTCTGAGTTGTGGGCGAAGCAACCCTACTCCCCTTCCCTCCATGTTGCTGAGAGCATGGATCAGGGAACTTGTGGCCCGCCCAGCATATTTTTCTATGGAACAAATATGATCTTTTCCAACAGCATTTTTTCACCTGCTCCTGATTCACAATATGAATAAAGAAATACAATTTTGAGCTTAATTTTCTTTAAATATACCATCCTTTATGAGAAAAATGCAACATGTTAAAAACACCAAAAACATAATTTTTATCATCTTTAATCTGAAAAAGGCCTCATGTCTTGATATTTATTTTGAATGCTTAGGTCATGAAATTATTATTTTTTTGCTCAAGGTTTCATTGGCCTGCCCTGAAATGCTCAAAGCTGTACTACCAAATTAAGAGCATCAGCTGGGGGGAGTAAAAATTAAAAGAACACTGTTTTTTGGTTTGCAAATTTTAATTACATTTTACAAAATCATGTGATAAAACAGGAGAAAATAGATTGTAAATAAGGCATAAGTGCTCTTTAGTACAAAGTTGTTTTTTAAATTTGTTAGTGTTAAGAGCTCTAACTCATTCTTTTTTTATGCATCTTAAACATAAAAAAACAAGAGTTTAAACAAATAAACAGCACTGCCGGATGCCACAGAAGTCTGCAGGTTAATGCAACGAATCTTTAAAGTTCAACTCTGATTAAATTCAACAAAAATGGGTGAAGCAAAAGCTTGTGAGTCTGAAGCGTTCAGATCAGTTAAGCCGTAAATTTTGCTTCGCAGAATGTCTGTGGAATAATACCCTTTTCTACTGAGGGCTGAACGCTTGAAAGAAGCCATTCTTGTGTTTTACAGTTGGCATTGACACTTTGAAGGAGAAGAGACGCTCAGGTTGAAAACTTTTAACCGTAATCAGGGAGAATTTCAGAGCTGCCACGACTCTGAATGTTTCCCATAAATTGTTCAGCTCAAAAGGCCTTTTGAATGGAAGCTTCCTAAAGACCCCATGAAAAATGTGTCTGTGCAGCGTTTTCAAAACTAGTCATGCCCTCCTTGTTAAAATCCTAATGTTCAGGACTGAATGTTGATTTGTTCAAAAAAAAAAAAAGCAAGGTCAGATCTTTACCTTCTTGTTCTACAGCAGAAAAAAAGGTGCAAAGCAAAAGTAAAAAAAAGTTTCAGTCTTTGTGTCCTGGATTTGTGTTAAAAAGTGAATATCCAAACTTATTTTGCTTATTGAGAGCTTGATTTGTTCCAATCTTTTCCTTTACGTGTTTAAAATGTTATTTTTAAATGTTCAAAAAGGAGTTTGCTCAATACAATTCCTGAGCAAAGAGGTTTTCCAGCATTGTGGCAGGGGCTTATGTTTCCAATGCCCATCAAGCTTCACTGCTTTTTTAGTTTGGGTTTGAAGCGCAGCGTCTGGAAGGCGCTCGCCACTACTTTGGGCAGGTGGATGGGGTTCCTCTGGAGACGCAGTCTGCTGCTTGTAGAACTGCTCTGGTTCTTCTTCTTTGGGACTTTTTCACTGGCACTGTCTTTAACTGCTGTCTGCGTGGAGCCATCTGGAACACGAGGGACCTTCAAGACCCAGTTGGAGTGAAGGTCATGCTCAGTTGAGCTTGACGCCACTGGGAGAGGAATGCAAAGTAAAATTAGGCTCAGTGGTGCAAATTTGATTTAAATTGAGATGGAATGCAAAAAATAGAAAATCAATTTGGTTTTATGCCAAAGAGGTGGCTGGACCACCTCTATTCTAGTGCCAAGAATAATTTTAGACCCTGTTGGATTCTTCTGGGAGGACAGAAAATTGGAAATTGATTCAGTTTTTAATGATTAAGCTGAAAATCAGGAATATATCCAAATATCATAAATAAACAACACTTCAGGAAACACTCAAACATCTGAAAGAAAGCACCAGTGCGTCAAAAAACAAAATAAATGAAAATCAGATTTCAGGAAAAAAGGGTAAAAAGTAATAAAATGTAAAAAACGAAAGTGTTTTTGAAAAACTTTAATGAACTATATTAGAGTAATGTAGCCACGAGGGGGCCCAAGCCCAGATAAATACAGAGGGTTGTGTCAGGAAGGACATCCAACGTCAATTCTTTGCCAAACCAAATATGCAAATCAGATCTATATCCATATTGGATCGGTGGAGACCTGGGTTAACAACCATCTGTGCTATTCACGACAGGGTGCTGGTGGAAATCGAACTACTGTTAGTTGAAGAAGGAGAGGAGGAAGGTGTGTTCTTAGGAAGAGAGAGGAGGGGAAAGTCATGAGCGTTGCACTGAGAGCAGAGAGTTTGACTGTTGGAACTATGACAGGTAAAGGTACAGCGTTAGTTTGCATGAGGCAGAGGAGGAAGGTAGACATGCTGTGTGTCCGGGAGACTAGGTGGAAAAGTAGCAAGGCTAGAAGCTTAAGAGCAGGATTCAAGTTGTTCTATCGTGGTGGAGATGGGAAGATAAATGGAGTAGGAGTTATCTTAAAGGAGTTTGTTAGGAATGTTGTGGAGATGAAAAGAGTATCAGAATGATGAGTCTGAAGACAGAAATGGAAGGTGTGATGTTTAATGTTGTTAGTGGGTATGTCCTACAGGTAGGATGTGAGCTGGAGGAGTGGAAGAAACTTTGGTTGGACCTTGATGAAGTGATGATGAGCCTCCCTAGAAATGAAGACTGTTGTCATTGGTGCAGATTTCAATGGACATGTTGGTGCAGAAAACAGAGGTGATGAGCAGGAAAGGAACCTAGAAGGGCAGGTGGTGGTTGATTTTGCAAAAAAAAGATGGAAATGGCTATAGTGAATACATCCTTTGAGAAGAGGCAGGAACATAGGGTGACCTATAAGAGTGGAGGTAGAAGCGCACAGACAAACTACATCTTGTGTGTACTCTGAAGGAGATCAGTGACTGAAAAATTGTGGTTGGTGAGTGTTTCCAGACAGCATAGAATGGTGGTGTGTAGGATGACTCTGGTGATGAAGAAGATGAAGAAAGAAAGGCCAAAAGCAGACAAGAGAACAAACTGGTGGAAGCTGTAAAAGGGTGGCTCTGGGTGGTCAGGAAGTACTCCCAGCTGATTGGATAACTACAGTTAATGTGATCAGGGAGAAAGGTAGGAGGGTACTTGATGTGTCGTCAGGAAAGAAAGTTGATGAGGGGACTTGGTGGTGGAATGAGAAGGTGCATGAATGTATACAGAGTAAGAGGCTAGCTAAGAAAAAGTGGGACACAGGGGACTGAGGAAAGTAGACAGGAGAACAGGGCGATACAGGGTAAGGTAAGAATAGAGGTGTCAAAGGCCAAACAAAGGGCTTGTGATGCATGCATGCTAGGTTGGGTAGTAAAGAAGGAGATACTGACCTATACAGATTAGGAAAGCAGAGAGACCAAGGTGGGAAGGACATGCAGCAGGTTAGAGTGATTAAAGGTAGGGATTGTAATGTATTTACAGGTGTCAGCAATGTCATGGAAAGATGGAAATAATACTTTGAAGAGTTGTTGAATGAAGAAGATGAGAGAGAACAAAGAATAGAATCACTCTAGTGGAGCAGGAAGTAACAAAGATTAGTAAGGGTGAAGTGAGAGGGCATTGAAGAGGATGAAGAGTGTAAAAGGCACTTGGTCCTGATGATATACCTGTGGAGGTATGGAATTGTATGGAAGATGCATGACAAATGGAGAAGTGCGATGGTGTCCATTTTTAAGAATAAGGGAGATGTACAGAGTTATGCCAACTACAGATTAATAAGGCCGATGAGCCATACAATAAGAATGACTGCACGGTGGCGAAGTGGTCAGCGCTCTTGCCTCACAGCAAGAAGGTTCCCGGTTCAAGTCCTGGCAGGGGAACTTGAAACAGCATCACCATTGGGGACCATTCTGTGTGAAATTTGCATGTTCTCCCCGTGCATGCGTGGGTTTTCTCTGGGGATGTGCTTCACAGGTTAATTGGTCACTCTAAATTGTCCTTAGGTATGGGTGTGTGTGATTGTGACCCTTGCGACAGACTGGCGACCAGTCCAGGGATGTCCCCTGCCTTCACCCATGAGTAGCCGAAAGGGATAAAACAGTTTAGAAAATGAATGATGAGTAGTTGAAGCTAGACTCAAAGCAGAAGTGAATATTGTGAGCATCAGTGTGGTTTCATGCCAAGAAAGAGCTACAGATACAGAATATTTGCTTTGAAGATGTTGATAGAGAAATACACAGAAGCTCAGAGAGAGCTACACTGTGTCATTATAGATCTGGAGAAAGCTTAAGACAGAGCGCCCAGAGAGGAACTCTGGTATTGTATGATGAAGTCTGGAGTGACAGAGAAGTATGTTAGAGCAGTGCAGGACATGTATGAGGGCTGTAAGACAGTGGTGAGGTGTTCAAGGTTGAGGTGGGATTACATCAGGGATCAGCTCTGAGCCCCTTCCTGTTTGATATGGTGATGGACAGGCTGACAGATGAGGTTAGACAGGAATCACCATGGACTATGATGTTTGCAGATGATATTGTGATTTTTAACAAGAGCAGGGAACAGGTGGAGGAGAAGCTAATCAGAAGACAGGGTTAGATGGAGGAAGCTGATTTGCTGTGGCAACTCCTGAAGGGAAAAGCCAAAAGGAAAAGAAGAAGAAGATTGAACTGTATTGGAACGCAAAAAAGTAATAAAAACAACAGACACATATATCAGAAGTTTCAGGCTTCTGCATTGTTTTTACGGCCATTTCAGGCTCTAATACGCCTCAATTGAGCGTGTGTTGCAATTTAAACCAGGTCGGACTTTGGCCAATCAGGGGCTTGTTAGTGACCTATGATGGTGTCCCTTTTAATTCACGGAAGTGCCAGCCAATTAAAAATTGATCATGGAGGAGAAATTAACAATTGCAGTTTGGACCCGACTAGAATTGTAGGACACCAAGTCGTTTATATATCAGAGTAAAGATGTGAATGAAAAAACCTGGAGAAAAATTCTTGAGATTTACACCGCTATGACATTTCACACCAAGCTCCTTCCAAATGTAGTTGACAGACATGTACTAGTAAATAGTAGAAAAAGAACAAATATAAGCCTTACCATTCCTGTCCGGTGTGAACACCATGAGCTAAATGAACGTTCAAAAACGTGTGTTTAGTGCGTTCTTTAATGCATGTCAAATGCCCAGTCTGTTGGTAGCTATACGATTACATCGTCAAGTGTCTGCAAAATTTTGTTATAAGTAACAGATAGATAAAATAATTAGCTTTTTTTTCCTCTGTTAAAATATTAAACCATCGAACTTAAGGAGGGCTGATTTTGAAATATTGTGAAAATGTCATTCATGATACATGAATCCTTGGTTTAAGCTGAACGAAACAATATAATATGAGATATGAACATGTTAGAAGTGTGGGCGTGCTTAACGAAAAATTTCAGTTACCAAGGAAATTCAAAATTTTAGTTTCAACAATTATTATAAAACTTACATAGGTCTATTCGTCATCCCCAGGCGACCAAAAAATGAAATGGTTGCTAGGGAGATAAACCAACAGAAAAGCTGGCATTTTGAAAAATTGCTAAGTGCAGTTTTGATTAGGGTGGCAGGAGATGAGAGAATGGGGGTGTGTGGCAGCTGATCAGCCAGTGAGGGTGGGTCAAAAAGGGGAGGCAAGGATTAGGACGGGTTGTGTCTGTGGGCCATCCAACACTACTTGTGGCTTTAATTCAACTTTTTTTTTTTTTATCACAAAACAAACTCCAAAGCTGCCCTTCTCATTGTAAAATGTTGCTATATTCAAGAACACCAAAATAAAAGAAAGAAATCACATTCGATTTTTTTATCACTCTTAATGCCCCCAAAGACAAGAAGCTCATAGAATTAGTAAAATACAGACTGACCTATAAAATCCACATCAGCGTGTCCATCATCCCTGTAGGGTTTTCGCAGAGGTTCCTTGTCACAGCTGGCGATCATCGCATCAAAGAACTCCAGAGTGTCTTCCTCGTTGGGAACAAGAGGGGTTGAGGGTTTGGCCGCTGGTTCCTGTGGTAAAAAAATAGAACAAGTCTGACTTTGGTGATAACTTAAAATTGTGAAGACAAAAACTCACATTTATGTTCACCCTTACAGTTGGGTCCTTCTTTGGTGGTGGAGGTGCCGGTTTCTTCTTTGTGCACACAGTGGATTTTGCATCTTGGCTCTTGAGGTCACTCACACTTTTGGTGTACTGCCTCCTCAGAGCCACCAGTGCCTCCAGGTACTCCAGGCAGTTCTGACTCTGAGAGTACAGCCAGATCTGGTCCTCCCGTCTCTGATAGTAATACAGAGTCGACTCTATGCTCACCGTACTTTTGCTCCTCTTTAAAGTTGAGCCGTCGGCTGTGTGTCGTTTCTCCCCCACTACCAACATAGATGTGCTGCGAACCAGTCTGACTGTGCAGGCGCTGTGGTAATCCTGCTTGGCCCCAGCATCCCGGCCCCTCTGCCCATGGTGGTTGGGACGGAACACATTATTGATCTTCTTGAACATACTTCAAACAGTCCCTTTCATGGTTTGCTGTCAGACTTCCTCAAGTGTGAGAAGAATCTCCACAACATCGCTGTCCAGAGTGCTGAAATCGTCAAAGCGGACGTGTTGCGCCTCAAAAACCGTCTGAAACAGATGCCACATCTGATCTCAGTGTTGTCCAGTGTTGCTCAGCAACATTTGCTGCATCAGAGAGCGGTAACTCTACACCTTTGCATCCATTATCCAGAGGAAAACAGGCAAGTTAGGAGACAAAGTCCACACAAAAGAGAAGAAACACTTTGGTTTTACTGCATGAGAAGTTATTTCTTTTATCAAAAATATATTTGGTTCTAAATACTTAAAGCTGAATAATATTCAATAAACAGCATTTTTTAAAATATTAAATAAAAATTTTTTCAAATAAATTACTTAAACGCAGAGTTTGAAATTATGTTGCCTTATTTCTTAAGTTTCCTGTGTATTAATAATGCAGGACTTCCTGTCTGGTTTCCTTCTGTTGTTTCGGGGAAATTTATAGAGCTGCCTAAAAACCTAAGTCAGTTATAAATGTAAAGGAGGGGTTCTCATGTTGGAGAAACCCAGTGAACTATAAATACATCCCAAGAAGTTTCACTACAATATACGCACTTCAACTTTTCAGCCGTGATTTGATGCTTCTGAGAACAGATGGCCCCTTTACCTGTATTAAAAAAAAGCAAGTCTTTGAGCTTATCTGAGGCCTTCAGGGAATCTACTCCAGAAGTAAAGAGCATGGAAGCGGAAGGCAGCTTGTCCGGGTTACCTCTGGAAACTTTAAAAAAAAAGACCCAGTTGACCTCAGGTGTCTATTACTGGGTCAGGAAGTCACTGATGCGGTTTGATCTTAAACCATGCAGAGCTTAACTGGCACAGAACTCCAAAGTCTATCCTCTGATGAACATACAGCGAGACTAAAGACCTCATTAAATCTGAACTAATGTGATCTGCTTTTTTGTTGGTCAGAACTTTAGAAGCAGAGTTCTGGATAATCTTAGGTAGTCCAAATGACTTTTAGATAAATCTGAGAAACACAACGTCACAATAATAAACTAAAGAAAGATGCATGGATTATTTATCTACGTCCTGCTTGGATATCAGAGTTTTTTTAACCATGACATACTCTTAAGGTAAAGATAAGGTAATTATCCTACTATTTGGGATGTAACGATTCATTTTACCAACGATTCATAATATCATAATTTGTGGTTGCTGATCCAATTCATAATCGACAAGGAAAATGTAGACGTACATGGATCTATGGGTCTGCAAGAGGATGCATCTGAACGGAGTGAAGGAGGGAGCTTGTGGCCCACCCAGTGTGTTTTCTACATAACAGATACGCTCTTTTTTTTAATGACGTTTTTTTGTCTGCTCCTGATTCACAACAACTGCAAATACAAATTTTTAAGCTTAATTTTTTTTTCTACATGTTCTCCCTCATCAGAAAAATGCAAAAAGAACATGTTAAGAAGACCAAAAACTCAATTTTCATTGGAGTGGATTTGTAATCTCCTCAATACATTCACCAAGTGTCTGTACAGGTCACATGTATGGTTACCTGATGACAAAATATAAATATGGTGTCATTTGTGTGACTGTAGTAACAAAAAAATGGTGAAAGCTTGTAACTAAAAACAGAAGCACTCTAAGGACAGAACCCTGGGGAACTCCGCACTTCATTCTGCTTCTATGTAAAGTTAATGACATGGGGATTTTCCTTTCCATAATTTTTTAAGTCAGTTTCTTACAAAGCCACAGACACCTGCCCTGTTCTCCAGTTGTCGGAGGAACTCAATGTGTCCTAATGCAGCACCAACACTTTTTATATCTGCTTTCAAACATAACTCATAAGTCACTCTAGTAAGAACAGTCTCAGAGCTGTAGAATTGTCAAAAACCTGACAGGAAGACAGCAAAGCAACTGTGTTGTCATAAAAAGTAATGATAAAAAAATTGCTTTTAACAGAGGAAAAACTGAGTTTCAATAGCAAATGTTTTCCTTTTGACCTTTGAAATATTCCAAATTAGTGGTCACCATTTACGGAACAAAAAGCAAAATGGGTGCTTGTTACTTTCAATATCACTGAAATGATACATGTGCAGACTTCTTAATAGCTTGTTTACATAGAAAGGAAACCTGTCTGTCCACAGGCCATTTATTAATGTCATTCAATCAATTTTCCATGTGTAGAAAAGCAGGGCTGATTACCTTGTAAAAACATATCAATAAATGTGAAAATATTTGCATAAAGCATCAGGCTGCCTGCAATACCATTAGAATACGAGAGTTTGGGTGGCGTCCAGATAAGAGCAGCTGCAATATTGAAGATACACATAGCATGAAACTTGAGGAAAAGAACCTTCTCACTTCTCACTTCTCACTTTCAAACTCTAAGGGGAGTTTAAAATAACTGAACACAGATGCTGTCCTTTGCACTCAGAATGTGGAACATATAATGCAGGCTTGTTCTTCCAAGACTCTTGAAATTGAATATTATTTGTTTTTACAAGACGATTCGTTCAATCCAGATTGCAACTCTTCTTTTAGGTAAGACCAGTACAATGAATTCAGAATCCTTATTTTTTTAAAATGTTTTTTAGGGTTAAGATTTTATTGAATAATACATTTTATAGATTAAGGCTTGATGGTTCAGTTGGCTGGGTATAGGACTGGCATGCAGGACACCTGGGTTTGTTTCTGGGGTGTACAATGATCTTAATCCAGCGTGGGTCCTCTGGCAAGACCTCATGCCTGTGCCCTGAAAATACAGCATTGGATCAGGCTGGGCATCTGGAGTAAATTTCTCTGCCAAACTACCTGTGTAAATCAGTGAAAGCTGATTCGCTGTGACGACCCACAACGGGATAAGCCGAAAAGTAAACAACATTTATTAAGAAAGGCCTATGACACCAAAGTATTGACAGAAAAATCTAATTTGTTGGAAATTTGATGTTTTTTAAACCTTCTGATGATATCCACAGAAAATTAGCAAAGTGATTTTTTAAAATTAGATATGGATAGTATAAGTTATTGTTGGATGATTTGGTTGGTTTTTGTTTGCAACAATATTATTTGAAAATGCAAAAATATTGACATGAGTGTTTAGAAAAAAAGACTGACTAAAAGACTGATTCATGATTTCATGGAAGCAGCCATTTTGAACCATTCTACTGCCCCTAGTGGAATAATGATGAACTGCAGGGCAGAAAACATGGACTGTGTTATGAAAAAAATGGATTTTAAGGAAAGTTTGGGTCATGATAATGTGATCGAGATGTCAGAAATGCCTGTATCAAATATGATATGAATGTTTTGTAATAATATATTATGGTATATTAAACATTGACAAATGTAATTACTGAAAACAATGAGATGATTCTATAATCTTTTTATTTAAAAAAAACATTTCCCTTTTCTTTTAGCTTAAAGTTTCACATTTGTTGATACTTTTACATGTTAGGAAATAAAGCGAGTTTTCATGCTTTAATCTGATCTTGATTTGCCACTTCTGCAGTCATGCTGTGTGAAGGACGACTGCTAAGTATGTCCTACTTCCCCATGGTTGAGGAGCATGACCGACCGGCTCTTCAGACATCCTCAAAGTGTGCTCATGGTCCACCTGAACCAACTCCCACGCCTGCCCCCACCAGACTCCCTCCACCCGTGACTCAGAGTTCCCTGGTGCAAGCAGGTGTCCCAGACAGCACAGCTTCATTGGAGTTGTACATTTCTCCTTTGCAGTCCTTGGATCTCCAGGGAATCCTCACAGGGAGACAGATCTCTCCAAAAATAGAGATCCCAGCCCAGGTTTGCTCGAGTGGGGACGGCCCATTCTTAGTTCCTTCCTCTTGTCAGAGCATTTGCCAAAACTACAGCGACCTCCACATTGGCGGAGACCAGGTGCTGCCTCTTTCAACCAACCAAGGTGAGCTACGAGTCTGTCCTGAAGCACAGGCTGTTCGTCCTTTCCTCCAGTCTTGTGACGTCCCCCCAGATGAGGAGGATTCTCTGCTGGGACAAGCATTCCAGGCTGGGCAACCCCATCTTTTAAGAAAAGGTTCAAATCTTTGGCGACAGGGAAGCAGTCGAGATTGGAGTGTTTTGTTTCAAGGACGTGAGGGGCCCTTTTCTAACTCCCTTCTAAACCATTACCTGGAGCAGAAGATCTTGGATCTGTACCAGCAATGCATCATGGAGAATGTGGAGAGACAAGGAACTCTGGCTTCTGAAGCAGGAAACATTTTCCCTCTTCTGGGGTCAGAGCTCGTCCTGACCAGCCTCGACCAGATCACCCTGCAGCTCAGTCGGGAAGGGAACCTGGAGGCCGGCCTGGCCAAGGACATGGTCATGAGCTGCTTGCTGCGGGTGGCCGGTGACATGCAGTCAAGTGAGATCAGCACTCCCTTTCTGCAGTTTTCAAATGAAGCATCCGCAGAGCAGCTTACAGGGAAAAACGAGGAAAAATCTCAGGGTCAAGGAACACTGAAATAACTCTCCTTTTCATTTAACTTCCAAGACAATAAAATGTGACTGCATTTTTTTTTAACTCTGATTACCTCTTTTGAGGATTTTTAAAGCAAAATCTGAGAGCAAACATTAATCGATTGCTGTGAGGATGTACTATAAAGACATAACTAGCTTAACACTCAAACTTGTGTTGGACTTCTTTGATTCTCTGTGAAACTAATGTCACACAGGAACTGAAAACACAAGCTGATACTTCTCTTTTTTGCTCATATAAGAACATTAGTTTAGACTGAACAACAATACACTGCTGCTTCTTTTTTCAGATTATGTCTGTAATTTATGTAACATGTAATCTCTGTGAATCATAATACAGTTGAAAAAGAGTTTGGGCAGAAAAAAATGTGTCGTCTAATACGTTTTTTCAGTCTTAATAAAATTAAAACATCAGTAATGACGTTTAGAAGTACTTAACACTGTCAGTTTTTACTGGGTTTGATTGAGTCATGACATTTCAATGAGTATACAAGAAAATATCTGCGCCAAAATTTGTTTTTTTCAATTTTTTTACAAAAAACACCAATGCTGTAAATGGTGTTGAATGGCTCGCAGGCGCCAACCACCCCCACCCTCACCACCCTCTCCTGACCTGCCCTCACTGGCTGAGCGACTGCTACAGGCCCCTTCCCCTCTGCCCCTGCCATCCATGTCAGAGCTCCACGTGACAAATTCATTAAAAAATAAATAAAATAGATAAAATTAAAATGGCAGTTTTTCTACGGAGCCCCTAAAGAGACATAAGTTAAAAAACAAACAAAAGAGAAAATTGCTGATTAGTTACTATCTGGTGCACACTAGTTAGTATCTTTTTTTTTTAACTTAGATTATTTTTTTTCTTCAAAGCCCCTTTAGGTGCTCCGTACTTTCTTTTCTGGCAACCATTTTATATTGGGGTCGCCTGGGGTTGACGAACTCACAATATCTCACACTCTCAAATGTAACTTTAAGAAGAATCGGCAAAAGTAAACTTCTGGATTTCCTTGGAAACTGGGTTTTTTTTGTTAACCGCGCTCACATTCCTGATATGGTCATTTCATATGCCCATATCGTTTTACTCAGATTGAACCAAGGATTCATTCATTTAATTTTTACAAAATGTGCAAGCAACAGGTGAAGCCGATTTTGCAAGCTTGAATGCTAACCCCGTTCAAAATGGACAACTTCTACAGACCAAATGTTTTCCCCAACTATTTTCCCAATAATGGTTGATGAGTTATGAGACCATAGATTGAAATCTCTAGAAGTTTTAATTTGTAGCTGGTATGCTGAAAGGTTTTTTTTTTTTTTTTTGTGGAAATTCCAGATGGTGACCTCTTCAAAGAGTAAAGGTCAACTAAACTTTGGTTTTGGTTTGGTTAACCTTGTAGTGTGTGTGTGAAATGTTGTGAATATTGCTCATCATAACGTTTTTGCCCCCATATTATGTGAAAACGGAAACCGTATTTGGATTTCAACAACGTGTGTTATTTTTTTATTTTGTTAGTAAATTTAGAAATGTTTATCTTGAGACCCAAAGTAGATTCTGGCCACATTCTTTTTTATGACTGTTTCTCCTGCTGTGATGTCATTATTGTTTGGTTGGGAGTCAATCACTATGCCCAAAATCCCTTTTTTTTTATGAGGTACAAGGTGCTTGCACATTTTGATGAGTTTTTGAGCATGTGGTGGAGGAGTGAAATGTTCAAAAGTGCTGTAAGAAAGAAGGATCGCAAAAACAATCTGGTCCTTGCAATCCAGGACTGAAGCAGAACATATTAACTGCAAATGGTAAAATAAGTTTGTTGCTTTGAGTTCAATAGTCCAGGCACACTCAAGAAAAAAATACACATGTTAAAAAACAATAAATTTTTTTTTTGATAGCTTTGATAACTATATTGTAGAATTTCTCACATTAAAATGTGTGAAGTTTGATTAGAACATGACTTACTTGTGCTTTTTGAAATTTTTGCTATCTTTTTAAAATTAGGAGTAACATAAATTAAGTTTTTTGGTATTATTATTATAGTATCAGTATTAACATTATTATGAATGATGATATTTCCTTGAAATCCATATTAACTACATTAAAGCAAAAATTGCAAAAATAGTTGATATGCTGTGTAAGTTAAATGGTCATGCACTGTGTTTATTAGATAACTTTTGAACTATTCCATAACTGATTTACTGTATTAAAATTTGGAGAAACACAACCAAAACACACTGTATAAAAATTCAATTTTCATTTTACAAAGAAAGCCATCAGAATAATCACAGGAAGTAACAACAGGAACCCATCTACTCCATTATTTTTCAAATCAACAAATCATAAAATTAAATTCATAGTGGTTGTTTTGTCTAAGTTTTTAGAGTAATATTTTGCGTTTAAAGTAAGAAATCCACACTTGTTGGTGTTTGCTTTCTGTTGTATTTTTCTTTTTGTTTTGAGAGAAAGAAAAAACCCCAAAGTCTTCCTTCATGAAGTAAAAGCAGCAGAAATCAGGCATTTTCTGCTGTCTGATCACCATTCATTGTCACCAAAAAGGTTTGCTTGTTGTATTGTTTTGTTTTTCTGATTGTTGGAATGAAAAAAGAGCTTTAAAAAAAGACAAATCAGTTATTTGTAAAATATTACTAAAACTAATTAGAAAAAAAAATCTGTCTTTTCTATCTGTTGTGTTTAACAAGCTTAAAACAATCCAATTAATAAAAATAGGTGATAAGAACCTTGACATCATTGTACATAAAAGCATACTTATGTTGACTGACTTTACTCTTTTGTTATCTTTTTTTTTTTCCTTTTTGTTGCCAAAAAGTCAAAGTAAAAAACTTGGATTGATTTGACACAATAACACAATTATTACACATTTTACCAAAAGTGACAAATAATTGGAACTTTATCTGAAGGACATTTGCTTTTCCCAGATGGTCAGAAGAGGGCGCATTTTGACCTTAAATGGGGAGCCATGCTGCTCTGACTCACCCCTCTGCCCTTGTGCTTGTTTTATTCTCCCTCCTTGTTCAGCTACCATTTATCCATCCAGTTAATGGCTCTTATCATGTGCACCCTGCTAAGATGTCATAAGCACTGAGCTGTAAATCTGCAGCTCACAGGCAGCAACACAGCCTCTCATTCAAGTTTGACTCATTTTTGAGATAAGAAAATCTATGAAGTATGGAGTTTCTGGGGAAGATACAGCACAAACTGTACGAACGAAGGGCTATATATGATATTCAATCCTCTCCTACAGTATCTGAAGTGCTTTCAAAGACGCGTAACTCCATTCCAGCTGAGCTTGGCCCTGACCTTCTGAGCCGCTGTTTGATCAGCTTCCTTGTTTCCTGCCCAAACACAGTGCCACAGGAGGAAACTTTGTTTACCGAGCCGAGTGCCACGGCGTCGGAGTCCTGTGAAGTCTCAAGGCTGCAGAGACACATGTTTGCTATTTCTGCTTCCATCAAGATGAAAAGTTCCAGGTAGATGTTAAAGGAGGCGAGTCCTTACAGATTCAAACAGAAAAGCTCACATACAGATATGCTTCACCCAATGCCATGCCTGGCGGAGTGGGAAAATCAAAATAATCTGATTTCCACAGACCTTGGGAAAATGAAAAGCAGTTCTTCCAGTAAGTTTTTTTTGTTTGTTTTACACAAGCTAGATTAAAGATTGCATACATCACTTTCAGAATAAAACAAGTTTGAGTTCATTATTTACCTGTTTTCTGAAGAAGCTCACCAATGTCTCCATGTGTCTGTGCCAGCACAAGAAATTAAGGAAAGCCCAAAGAAGGTCAAGTGGCAAGGAAAGGATGCCTCATAATAGCAGAGACAATGACAGGCAGCATGAAAGGCCAATAGAATTGATGTTTTTTTTTTAAGACAGATTCTCTCATGGTATAGCATTCAAAGTATAAATGAAGGCTGAAGCGCTGGAATCTCTTTCAATGGTTCATAATTTTCTTGTTACAAAGAGCTTTTTACATTGATGGCAATAGAGGCAAGGCAAGGACGCCAGATTTCAAACCAGATCCAAGGTTCCATATACACTCTCTGTTTAATGCCGGTTGCCCCTCTTTACCATGCAGCCTTGCTATTTTTCACATGGCGTGTAGGTTTACTTATTTATGACTAATAATAAAAAGAAATACAACCGGTCAGCGTTCAAAAGCCTTGACACCCCCGTTTTTAGTCTAATATAAAAAACTTGGATCTCTGTCCCGCATTAGCTGAAGGCTTTGCGTGGCCGCCCTTTGTAAACACATTAAATCTACCGAAGTGACCTGACGTGGCGGCGCCAGCGTGCTGGAACAGTTAATGGCAGCGGAGCTCTGTGCCTGGCTGATTGACACTGGGACACACAGGTGTTGGGACGGGGAGAACACACATTTCCCGGTCAGTTACCCACTCAAGGTTGCCGGGAGCTTACGCCAGAGCGGCTGACCTTGGTCGAGCCGGGGCAGACAGAGAGAGACCTTGGGAGACAGCGGAGCAGCAGAATCTGTGCTCTCAAAGAGCTGGGAAACATAATGTGTTCATGTTTGACTATATATCACAGCAAACAGTACCCATGTGGCTGGATGGTGTCTGGAAAAACAGATTTTCTCCACATTTTTCCTCATTCTTGCATGTTGACAGAAACATGTGTGTTGTGAATTTTTGGCGCAGACCCCATTGTTATTTTTTTCATGTTTGCTTTTAGATACATACTTATCCTCCATCGATAACATTATCATGCAAATGACATAAAAGTGGACGGATTATAACCATTGACTCAATCTGACGTAATTTCCCAAGCTTCATGACACAGTTACTTTGTGTAAGACTTGATAATGTCTCAGAGCACCTCAGAGTGTATTAAACTGAAAAAAATCTACAGTTAATAACATTGCAGTAGAAAAGCTTGTGTGTCGGCAGGAGCACTGTAGCAACAAGCAAACCCTCCAAACTTAAAAAGAATATGTAGCGTATTGTTTAATAAGGAAACAGGAGATGAAAAATAACTTTTCATTTTTGCAAAAAATCTCCTGATGTTTTTCCACTCAAACAAGCTCATCATTAAAAAACAAACACACTTGAGAATCTTAATCTTCTTTTATCAAGGAGGCTTGGCTGTTTTGTGTGCTTGAGGGCTGCTGAAGATGAGCTGATTAACAAGCTGATCACAAGGGCTGCATCAGCCACTGGTTTTACCTCAAACTTTGGTAGCACCTTTTTTTGAAATGCCTTAAAAATAATGTAAACTAAGGATTTTATTAATGTGAAATAAAAACGGAGGTTATTTAACCACGCTGCACTCAAGGTTTCAACATCAAAAATCGTTATTTTTTGTGAAACATGTACTTATTTTAAATTCACCTGTTAAAATGAACATTACCAATCAAGAAGTAGCTTATCCAAAGCAGGGCTTTTGCTTAGTACCACCATGTTTCATCTGAAGTGAATTAGTCCTCAATGGGACAATGGGTACTGGATGTAACAATTTAATGAAGTTTTGGTTTAATAAAAATGGCTTTGTTTGTGTCGCATATTGAAGCTTAAAGACCCACTCCAATGAAAATTGTGTCTTTTTTTTTCTCTCATGATGGATGACATATAGAAGGAAACACAATCTATTGATTCTTCCTTCAGTCCACCACCTGTCTGAGTCTTGTTTTGTGTTCTTTAACAGTATTTTGCTCTTCGAAATGATTGTAAAATTGATGCTGTGATGCTAAAGTAGAGAAGTTGACCACAGATTGGAAGATCCCAGGTGTCGTTTCCGTCGAAGTATCCCTGGGCAAGACACTAAACCCCACGTTGTCGCCAGCGCTCAGCAGCGGAGCAGCCGTCAGTGTGTGAATGTGTGTGTGCGTAGGTGAATGGGACTGTGACTGTAAAGCGCTTTGGGTCTTCAAGGAAGCTTGAAGAGTGATTTGCAAGTATTTACCACTTTGTCCTAGATGAGAGGAAGAAAATGAATGAATGGATAGAGGGCACTGACCTTGGCTTGGGTCTTTGGGTCATTGTGCAACTATGGAGGGTTTTAAGGGTCTCTAAGGCTCATTTGGTCAGTTATCATTTAAGCCTTGTTGCTTTACAGATTTCTCTGTTTGAAATTTTAATTAGAAAAAAACTGTGGTCTGTCTTGCTACAGACAGCAATCATTTTTTTTGTTGATGTCATTTTATCTACACTTGAATGTGTTGTGTAAACATGTTTTTCTTGACATGAACACTACCTACCTTCCATCCAGAGATGTTTGGTTCTAGTGGATTTGAACTGTCACTCATCCTGTGTTGGGTCGCAGGGATCACTGGCATCCACAAATCAGAATTTATGACTATTAAGGAAGAGTGCAACAAACGACACACAAATCCCCCCCACAAAAAGGAGACGACTGGGTTTTGAACTTCGCAGCTAGCATTGTGATGAACAGAAAATACCATATGGTTTTTAATGGGGATTCAAGAATGTCTTCTGTGTGGGTTTGTCCAAAGCAGAATCCAGGCTGAGAGGACTGGTGTCCTACATGTTTTCACACCAATCTGCCATTGATGCTCCTTATTGTCTACACACACCTGATCCGGGTAATCAGCAGCAAATTCAGCAGGATTTCTGGAGAATCAGCAGGAGACAAACCCCCAAGGCCTGGAGTTTGACACCCCCGGTCTATAGGTTCCCTTGTGGGAAGTGGAACCAACCTGTTTTGTAGTTGGGGCTTGTTGGTTGGGTCCATTGAGCCACTATACCCATTAAAATCCCATTCAAACCCCTCATGGGTTCTTTTTTTTCACTCCAGGGGACTTCCATGTTACTGAACTAACATGGGACCCAGATTTGAACCCAAATCCACTTCAAACATGGTAGTCTTAGTGATGTAATTTCTGATCTGTATATTCTAGTGTTTAGGTGTTTCTAGCACATCACAGCAGCATCTAGGATGAGGTGACCAGTTTTAGTTCAGCTCAGCTTTAGACACTTACAGCAAGACATCTGTGAACAGGAAGTGCAACAAGTTCAGCTTGCATTTAGTGAAGGCCTTGGCCTTGGCAATCACAAACATATACAGAAAAGCAAAAGCTGAAAAGAGATGGAAAAATACATTTGCTGTTACAAATGAATTGTGTAGAGGAGGCAGAGTGATGTGCAAATTTTATTTTGTTTCTTTTGCAAAGCAAGGCCAATGTTCGAACTTGAAAGAAGGCGAAGGCATAATTGGAACAAACTTCTTGTTAAAAAGAATCTCAGATCAGACTGAAGCTGGTGTAATGTGGTCTTCTTTGAACTGGAGTCTGCTGGTTTTACACAGGACCCTGACATGCTTCTTTTAGACCATTTGTTTTACAGCAAAATGGCATAAGAAGAGTCAGCGCTCCATGAATTATGCCTGTAACAAAAGTAATTGATAAACACGTTATTTAGATTGAACTTGTTTCACCTTTTTTCCTGTAAATGAACAGAAATGAACTGTAAAATGAACTGAAGGACTTAAACTGTAAAGCTTTGTTCACACTGCCCTTGGCAACGCGCGTTCAAGCAGCCACTTCCTATGAAAAGTCTATGTAAATGTGGGTTCATGTGCATTTCAAGTTCCCGTCTTCAAAACTCTCATGATTTTGCATTGCTTCGCTGTGCACATTTTTAAGACCGTTTCCAGGTCATGAAAGAGAAATTAACCGTTGCCATTTGTGTCCGGCTGGAATTCTATAATGTCAAGTCTTTTATTGGAATAGATTGTGGTGATTCATGAGATTTGCACCACTTTAATATTTTTTAGCCAAGCATCTTCCAACTGAAGGTGACAGACATGCGCTGATAAACTGTAGAAAAAGTAAAAGAAGAAGAAGCTCCTTCTTGTTTGTCAAGTGTGAACGCCATGAGCTAAATGCATGTTTAATGCATTCTTGACCCGGCGTCACATGCTTGGTTTCTCCATAGCGTCACAGAACAGATTTAAGTTTTTACAAAAACTTGACTTTCTGCAGTAGTTGGTGTAAAAAAGTGTTGCTAACCTCCTGTCTTGTATATTTTTTTATTGTTTTTCTTTAAAAAAAAAAACAGGTCCAAAGGCAGAACTCTTCCTGTTTTGGCTCAAACTAAGCTTAGGAATGCAGTTCTCTGCTTAGGTTTGTGTTATTGATCGTTAGAATCTTAAAACAACCAAAAGGAACCTTTCTTTCTCTTAGATTTTATACTTGTTTTTCCAGAGACTTCATTACCTCTGACTCCAAGTGTTGAAGTTAGTGTCACCTTTCTCAGGCCTGGTTTCACTGAAGGTTCCTCCACACAGATTTGCTTACATAAGAGGAACTTGTCCTTTTTGCCTCTGAAATAGGTAAAAACAAAACTCCCCCATAGACTGGATGCTGCTTGTTAAAAAGCTTTTCAGAACCATGGCTATGTGATTTTTTTTTAGTCACAACCCACCTCAAAGTAACAGCTTCATATTTTTATTTATTTATTTTTTTTTTAACTTGTCCTGTCCAACAGCTGAGCAAACAGATATGAGCTGAGAGCCTCTTGTATTAGACAGATTTTACTCTTACAACTGGGGGTTATAAATCATAGCGAACACAAAATGTATGTTGGTATAAGCCCCTTTTGTAATTTAAACCAAACTTTATTAATATTGATTTTTTTTTTTTTTTGGTGTCTTTTGTTGGACCGGACGGAAAAGGAAAGGGGAAAAAGGAGAGAGTTGGGGGGTGGAGGGGGGGAAAGAGAGATGGTGGATTATAGAAGTTAGAGAAGGACTACTGTGAAGGGAAGGTAGATTTGTTAATCTACAGGCAACAAAATGTTGGAGCTTATACCCATTGCAATAGTGAATGTTGGTCTAAAATGGGCAGGGCCTGTCCACACACTCAGCTGTTACATACCTGCCGGCTCCAAGACTGTTCACAAACTTGTCCACATCCAGTTCACACGCACACTTGTGCATACCAACCAACACATGTAAAGCATTACATTCTGTCATGCACACTTTTTGAAGGTGCAAAGGTGAGCCGACGCCTGTACTCAGGTGAATGTTATGTTAAACTGAAGTGGATGAAGGAATGCACAAAAAAGGAGGGAGAACCCCCAGCCATCCCCACACCAAGACACCCGCCGAGGCGGCAGCGCCGACCAGGGCCCGCCCCCGCACCCATACTGTGGGGTCAATGGAGGAGATCCACCCGCCAGGCAGCCCGGCCAAGCACCCAGACCAGGGCCCGCAGGACAGCCACACGGGCCCCCAACACCCGAGCGCAGTGAGGTACGGAAGCGCAGAGCGCAAGGCCCAGCCCAGTCAGGAGAGCAGCCCTCCCACCGCGCCAGGTGACCCAGCGCGGGGCCCCACCCCCGAGAGCCCCACCACCCCAGACAAGCCGCCCACCACCACCCAGGAGTTCTGGGCATCCCCCCACCCCAGCCCCGGGTACGAGCCCGGGCCCCCCACGGGAGACCCGCTCCAAAGCTCCAGGCAGCTGCGGAGATCCAGAAGAGAGCACGATGGGGGTCAGCTACCCCCATCTAGAAAAGGGATGACCAAGAGAAGTGGGGGTCCCCGAAGGTGTACATTGCCTGACCAGGCTCTCCTAATGTTGTGACCCAGAAGGGGCTCGGCACCCGAGGGTAAGGGCCAGAACCCGCAAAGTAACAGCTTCATTAATGGCCGCCTTACTGAAGTACTCTGATGCAAACACAAATACTGTCTGAAATGTGTTTATTTTGCAGACACAGACGTCTGGTCATACTAAAAACCATTTAAAAACACACATGAAATTCATTCATTCATTCATTTTCCAATCCGCTTTATCCCTTTCGGGGTCACGGGGTTGCCGGAGCCTAACCCGGCTACTCATGGGCGAAGGCAGGGTACACCCCTGGACTGGTCGCCAGTCTGTCGCAGGGGCCACACATGAAATTATTTTGGATTTCTAATAAAACTGATCTAAAAAGTAAGATATAGTTATAATATTCTTAAAACAATATTCAAACATTCTGGTGTTGCTCTAACAATAATTTCTGTTTTATAATATAAATTAAAACTAAACCCTAATGCCACAACTACAGTTGTAAAACAGATTTTATGTATTCTATGGGACAAAATATTTCAGTATCTTACAATTTTACAAAAAAATCAAATCAATTATCATAAGATAAACAAGCAGAACATATAAAGACAGCTTACCACAATGAATGTTGCATTTGAAGAAAAGGAGACACTGTAAAAGAAGCGACATCATTAGGAAATACAATCCCATTAATGATATATCCGGTTTTCTCCCACACTCCAAAAACAAGCTTCATGGGTTAATTGACCTCTATGTGTGTATGTAAACGTGTGACCCTGCAACAGACTGGTGACCTGTTCAGGGTGTACCCTACCTTCGCTCAACAGTAGCTGGGATAGGCTCCAGCAACCCCCAAAAAGATTCAAGGGATTCTGATGATGGATGGATGGATGACAATATATTTGATCTGAAACTATTAGGTTAGAGACTTAGATGATGTTTCTGAAAGACAGCAGTGGAAAAGAACCACAAACATAACACATAAAAACTAACAACAGTCATTCTGAACAATGGCTGTGTGTGTTTTTGTTTTACAGAATATTTGTCTTTATCTGAAACATTACTTTAATGTATGTTTTTAAGTTTTCCCCTCGACAATAGAAGGATAAATCCTCAGACAGGTGGGGTTACCTGAGAACCCAATTAATAAGGACGTCTGAAAGAAACGCAAAAATTGTTCTATTTACTTGTTTTGTTGTTTTTATTCATTGTTTAGGCTCTTTGAAATGTTGAATCAGTACATCAGTCTCTTCAATGGTTTCGGTATCTGTGGCTCCTAACACACACACATGCACACATACAAAGAAGCACAGCGGACCAAGCGTTCATAGCGACGTCGCTTTTTGATCCTGCGATGTCGGCTCTTCCTATCATTGTGAAGCAGAATTCACCAAGCGTTGGATTGTTCACCCACTAATAGGGAACGTGAGCTGGGGTTAGAACGTCGTGAGACAGGTTAGTTTTACCCTACTGATGATGAACATCAAATCTGCTTCCCAGCAGAAAGTTACAAATAGTTCTTCACTAATTTATGTCTATTTATGTCTAGGTCTAGAACATATTGAAAACAAACTGTGGTATTAGGCACTACAACTCGATGCTGCAGAGGTCTTTGTAGACCTTAAGACAAAAGACAATAGGAACATGAAGTTCTAGTTCACACATTGTTGACACATTGGAAACAAGGCTGCGTGAGTACAAACAAGTTGGCCAAATAGGCTTTGAATGAGAGTGAAACTGAAGTGGATAAAACAAAAAAATGTTCAAATATTTAAAAATGAAGAGCAAAAAGCTAATTGCATCCCTCCTGAAGCGAACAAGCTTTTTTTCTGTGCAGGGAAGGGTGACAGTCACGTTAACCCTGAGCAACAACAGTGGGAGGCTCTTTGCTCTAGCTGTTTCAGCATTAATCCAATAGAGAAGAATAGAGAGGTCGAGGTGCTAAAAGTGCATCTTATTTGATAAACGCTGCAATCAAAGTAGAGGTGGTTAAGAATAATAAAGTGATAAAACGTTAAGTAATAAAGTGATTAAACGTTAAGTAAACGTTAAACAGCGTTGGATGGATTTGGTATTCAGGCAGTCTTAATTCATGAAAAATTGAGATAAGTTCTATAATTTACTGCTGTCTTAGTGTCATTAGCTATCATTTTGAGAGCAAATTGTCGATTTATAAGAAAGAGGTCTGGAAACTGATAGTAAGCCAAACGTAAATGCTAGAAGGTCAACGTGCTTGTGATAAAAAAGCTTTCAAATCGATTATAATGTAAACCAGATGTAGCTGAATGTTTTCCTGCTTTCCTGATATCACTGCAGTTGTTGCAGCTGTCAACCAGAATTTGCAGTCATGTAGATTCTGACTGTCTTCACAGCTGATCCATAAGTCACATGTCCTTAGTCACAACTGGCCTTACGGGTGGATATGGGCTGTCTGTGAGAGAAAAATGGACAAACCTGTGCAGGGCATGTAGGGCTTGGAGCGAACCTTTTTACATGCTTCACAAAATATCTACCTAACTCATGACAATGATACGTCGCTTAAGGTGGCAGCACGAGCCTGAAGGGAACCGCAAGACACACCTGTCAACGACAACAAAAACCTGCTGCACCTGGGAAACTGAGCCACTGAGCAGTCCTGAACCAAACAAGAAAAGGCAAGAACATTATTTGTTACTTCTTGGTACTCCCCAAGCAAAAAGAAAACCAGATTTTCAACCAGGACCAAAGTGACAAAAAACAAAAGCTAGCTTTATTTAAAGTTCATTCATTTTTAAGTGTCAAACATAGTTAATCCTGTCTTAAAGTCTAAATCTGCACTCTTTTGGGGGAAATTTAGAAAACTGTGAAGATCAAATGATGTGAAGGACTTAAAGGATAATATTTTTAGAATGAGCAACACATTCAGAAAAAAAACCTGCATATTTGCTTTGAAAAAAAAACTCTGGACATGCACAAGTCGTCTGCGTACATAAAATAAATCAAACTGAACATAAATGTGATCTAAAATCCACATTTTCCAAACCAAAATGTCTTACATTTCTGCATTGACTCATGTCATGAATTTATTTAAAAGATAAAACATATTGAGGAAAGTTTAAAAAAATATCTGTAATTTACTTTAGATATATAAAAACTGTGCCTCTGTCCCTGTGCTCCATTGACTTATTGAATGTTTGGAGAGATTGTGATGGGAGATTGTGCAATTTTTTTTTATCTGTAACATAATTTTTTTGTTTTAACTTGATGCAGTTTTGACCTGTGTTGTTAAGCACTTTTGTGTGCCACATCAATAAACTTTACTTACTTATAATTAACTTCCCTGATGCGAGTTCCTTCTTTGAGGCTGTGATGAGTGACTTATCGGCACTTCAAAAGAAATAAACGTTGAAAGAAAAGAAAATCATTTTCAAGGCTTTGTGGCTCCGGATAGTTGTTAAGGTAATGTCTGACGGTGACTCACTGACGAGCTGGAAATCAGTCACAGAAACAGAAAAAAAAAGAGGCATTTGCACGTTTTAAATCACAAACCTGAACAAGAACGTTAGCCAAACTCTTTTGTGGTCATGTTTGCGTTACATTGTAAGATGTTTCGCTCACAAACCATTTTAACTCCTCCTCGTCCCCTCCTCACCTCTCCCTACCATCGTGGTGTCATAATTTACCTCTTTATGCAAACATGACCCTGTGATTGATGTACTGGAAGGCAAAAATATTCATGCTGTAGTTATGGAGGTACCAATAAACACTGAGATAGGAGGGACGTAAGTTATTGCTTTGCACCTCCTGTATATTTCACTTTCCATCACGTTGTCCACAGACATTAGTGTATGCGTGTCATACCTGCGTATCCAGTCAAGTTATACATATAAAAAAGGAGCAGTATTTCATGGAGTGACATACGTTTGGTTAAGATAAATAGAACGGCAAGGACAGGCAGGAGCGTGGTGAAGTCTTAACTGTGGTGAAGATCACAGTGTCATGGAAAAAGGCTTCAGAGTGCTGCTGAAGGACTCCTCAGCTCAGAAACAAATGTTCGCTCCTGGAATTTTTACCTTGGCAGCTTCTTCTCCTATCTTCTCGCCTCCCGCTGCGTCTCACACACGCCCCGCACTGTGCCACTCACAACCTTGGCTAATTAGCTCACATCCCAGCGACACATGTTCCACACACAATTTCCTGTGCAACAAGGGCAACCAGGCTGTGCCACTTCCCCTTTGCGACTGCGCTGTTGCTCAGTTTGTTTTGTTTTTGTCACTGACCAGGTTACAACCTGTAAATCTCACTATGGTGCACGGCAGGATTTAGCTTAAAGAAAGCATCAAAACTGGACTTCTGTTTGCTTCAAACACAACATGGAAAAGGACTTCCGTTATGAGGATCATTTAAGGTTTAAAGTGCTGCATCATTGGGCTGCATGGTGAAGCAGTGGTAAGGTCCTGGTTCAAATCCCAGCTAGGATGCTTCTGTGTGGAGTTTGCATGTTCTCTCCGCGCATGCGTTGGTTTTCCCTGGGCACTCCGGCTTCCTCCCACAGTCCAAAAATGTGCTTCATAGGTTAATTGTGTGTGCGTGGGATCACGTGCCATGCAACAGACAGGCGACCTGTCCAGGGTGTACCCCGCTTTTGCCTATAAGTAGCCGGTACGGGCTCCAGCAACCGCGTGATCCCAAAAGGGATAGAGATTTAAGAAAATGGATAAATGGATGCTGCAGCATAAAATGTCTGAAACCTGCTTTTAAACAGCTAAAAACTATTTTCAACAGTTAAAGACAGACAGAACTGGCTTAACTTTAGAGGCTGACCTGTGACCTCAAAATAAAAATTAATCTGAGCCATAGATGGCTTTCATTTGTCTTTGATCGATTTCTTAAAAAATGCAAATAAAAAATATCTTTTTGAGCTTTCTGAGTTTTTGATCTTATTTTGCAGGCGAGTGATTAAGTGTTTTTGTCAGAGTGTCAATTGAAAGATTTTGCTCTTAAAATATATCAGTTTGGTTTTTTTTAATCGTTTTTCACATTCTATTGATCTTATTGAATGAATGTTAGAGCTTCTAAAACATCTATATCTGTTAAAGCCCATCCTAAATTCTCCATTTATGAATGCATTTACTGCAAAGCCTTCTTTTGATCCAACCATAAACCAGTTCTCATCCTAAATTTATATCGGTTTTCCCTGCAGAATTCATTTAATGTCACCTGCATTAGAGTGAGACAAAAATTTCTTTTTTTTTTTTTGGCTGAAATTTAATGACTTTTCTAAGTTTTTGCTAAACTGTTCATCAGGACAAACTTTTTGTCCATGCATGACAGTTGTGCGACCAGTCAAACATTTGAAATACCTTGAGAGGAGAGTGCTGTGTGTGGGTGAATGTGCACAAAATGAGAAGCTGGGCAGAAGGATTTGACCTGTCTATGTTTTTCTCAACACTGTCCTATGATAGTGTATGATGAGCTGCACTTGTGACATGCTGCAGTGGAACAGCCCCATGAAGACTTCCAGGAAGTTTGGAGTTTCATGAAGTAAGAAAGACCAGAAAGAGCCTTTTTGCTGAATATGAGCTGGTTTTTACTTGTTCTCCATTGATATCCCTGCAACTGTCCACTTTCAATCATTTCTTCCTCCACGAAAGACAAGATCTTCTCAAAGTCTTTGTGATGCTTCCGTCTGAAGAGGCCCAGTTTTTGACATATTCTTTTCAGTGTTAATGCTAATGTAACATACTTCTTCATTTGTTATTTTGTGTTGAAATGGATGGATGTAACACTGTTTTCATTCCCCGTTGGTGTTCTATGTGCCCATGATAGTTACCAGTACAAGAAGTAAAGCGACAAATGGACTTCTAGGTATGTGAATGATAAGGGCAAAATAAAGTAACAGTCCCCTACACCCAAACATGTTTCTGTGAGAAACTCTGCATTACCGACGCTGAACTCCCAAAAGCCGGCTACACTAATATTTATTAGATTTGAGTCGCCAGTAGTTTCAGAATTTCTGTCATGGATCAGTCAGCAACTCCCACCTCCGACCACTAGAGGGAGCTCTCGCCAGAGTACTGACCCTTTCCTGCACAGCTGTTTATCATCATCATTATGTCAAGCACCATGTGTACAGACAGTCTGAGCGTTTACATTCCTGGTTTGATCTCATGTGCCTTGACCTTAGCCTGTCTCTCGCTTTCCTGCCTCGCCTTTGTGGTTTTGACCCTTCCCTGGATTTTGACTACGCCCATGTCTTGCTCATGCTCTAAATCTTGAAACCGGTTGCATATGGATCCACATGTCTCCGCCTCTTCGTGCAAATTTATTTGTTTTAACCTATCCGGAAATGAAGCTTCACGAAATGCTCCACGTCTTTCATCTTCAAGTACAGCTCAGACGAACAGACAACTTTAGCGTTTTTTTTTTCTCTTTTCTTATAAATTCACGTGTTTTAAGTGGACAGAGTTCCCACTTCTGTCCACGCCTCTACCATGTAAACATGGGATGTAAACAGCTTTCCCTTTAAGAACGCGGGCTCAGGAAAATTGTACAAGCCGGTGAGGGAAAACCATTCGAACATTTGATTCCTGAGAGACACGGAAACATCTCTGTTGTTTTTATTTAACGTTATTAAAAGAAAAAAGCGGGTTATCAAATCGTTTTTATAGAGGCAGATGGACAGAAGGGCTAAGAGTGCATCAATAATGCTGCAGATGCTTTCTCAGGTGAATGTCTTGCAGTTTTTTTATTTTTAAAAGAACCAGTAAGAATATTTAGTTGGAAACAAAACAGTAAAATGAGAAAAAGTGAAGTTAAAAAGACCAAAATTAGCATAAATTTAGTCTCAACATATATGTTCTACATCTAAATCCGCATCTCAAATGGCAGCAGTATGCGCCTTTTGTTTCTTTTAAAACTGATGCTTTGGTAAATTCCCCTGACTACAAAAACAATGGTACAGGCAATGATCGGTACGTTTTTGAATTGTAAAATAAGCTGGAAAATGCCTTCTTGGACGCCATTGATGAAGTCTGCTGCCATTGGTTACCCAAAATCTGTCAATCAAACGCGACATTAAACATCAGAACCACATATGTTTGCAGAGGTATCTGATTGGTCAGTTTATAACACAAATAACTTGCGATAAAAGAAAAAATATCTTTAAAAAAATTATGATTATAAGGACTGTGTTAAGAAGAAGGTATCAGAGCAAGAATGGTTACTCTGACAAATTAAATGACTGAGTAAAAACAGTCAATTTCTCAATAGAAATCTACGGGATTTTGGTCTTCTTGAAACCAGCGTGTACTTCCTGTTTGGGGACACAAAGAGGAGGGTGTGTGCCATAAGCTTCATGCTCGTGATTTAATCAGAAACAAAAGTTGACCTCTTGATTTCAGTGGTAGGTTTGTGATTTCTTACAGAAAAAATAGATGGATTTGAATTTAGATGTAGGGATATTGCATACTTACGTTTAGTTTGATTTCTATCAACAGAATTTTTCAAATTTGACCAAAAATGTAAAAACATTTTTTTTAGTCAAAAGTTTAATTTACTTGGATAAACTAGATGGTTAGTAGATGATTGGCTTTTCCTGAACTTATGATATTCAAACCATTTTCTTTCTCGTGATGAAAGCAAAACAGAACTTTTATCTAATGTCAGAAAGCCACAGTAACTCAGATGTTTATTTTGCTTACTGAAGCACTCTAAAACTGGATTTGTGATAGCAAGTTTGAAAAAGATGATTCACGTTTTGATGTGGTTACGGTCTTCTCATCTGGTGCTGGACATGCAACCATGAGTGTTTTTAGGAGCGAAATCGCCTTTTACTCTGCTGTCAGCTTCTATTGGGTCAACTTTCAAGAATCTTTTGATGAGAGCCGGACTGATGGTCCACTCCCTTAACCACAGCACATGCAACACACACAACAGATCCTTGTTCTCTGCATGAGAAAAGTGCAGGATGGAAAGATTTAGTCTTTGAGCTGTGTAGGCTTGTCAGTGTTGTCATTGTGCATCTTAAAATCAATGAACCCTGTTTTTTATAGTTCTTACTACTTTTAATAAAATGAATGTAAAATATCCTATGTGTGGTGTGTCTGCAGACCTTTAAACACAGCAGTCGTGCAGAGGCCTGTTTAGGGCCGTGTGGCTGCCAAGTGTTCTGGTGCATCTCAAGACTCCCAGGCTTGGCTGCAGAGCAGCCAAAGGTTGCAGATTTCAGGGCATTGTGCCCTCGATGGAAGTTACTGCAGATCAGAAGTCCTTGTTTCCAGCCTCAGCTGGAATCCACCTCAAAAATAAGAGCTGGTGTTGTCCTGATTTCTGTGGACACAGCAGCACAGATTTTGGCTGACAGAACATGAAATTTAACCATGAGAAACTTCTTTATAATCAGTGGAGGAAACACTTTTTCCTGTGTGGCAGTTTCAAAATAAAGGAACAACACAGACCTTTTCACACAGTTTAAAGTTATTTCTCAGACACACCTAAAGAGGTACCCTAAAAATAGAAAAATAACACTAATCAAAATTGATCTACAGTGCCTCTTATTACCTTTGTAAATAAATGTAAATAAAATGGTGAGGAGCTTTTCTGCATTCTTTTGGCGTCTATAAATGTGTGTAAAATAGTTGAGTGGCATGTTGATAGGATACTAATGAAAATGTTATCGTTAAAAACATGACAAATCGATTTATTGTAGTCATTCTGCTTAATAAAAACCATTTAGATGTCTTATAAATGTTTCGTGAATCAAAGTTGAGTTTTTAGTGAGTTTTTAATGAGTCTTAAATATTTCTTTTCTTTTGTCAAAAGAATGGAGCAAAAGGATTTTGACTCCTTTTAATGATCATTTTCCTAATTCTAGATATTAGCTCTTAATACGACAAAACATTTCTACAATGCGCTGATTTGGAGCAAAGCTTGGAAAGATATAGACCCCTTCAGACCTGGTAAATATGTCTAAAATCAAGGTTTTAAATCTTTGCAAGTATCAAAATAATGGAGTGTTTGCTTTTGACACCAAAAAGTGAGTCATCAAATGTTCAATTTGCTTGTTTTTTACTGTTTTCTTTTTCAATATTTAATGAATTTGAACTACTTTTTAGGTTGACTTATAATAATCGCATTAACTCTACTGACACTCTCAATTTACAAACAATTTAATTCTCAAGCTTTCTTTCCTGCTTTGTAGTTTTATGTTTTATCTGTGTAGCACTTTGATTCCTTTCTGTTTAGCAATATTAAACTTCTGTGTGAAAAGTAAAAAACAAATAGGCATATTTAAATTTTTAATCTTTCTCTAAATATAAAATTTGACCTTTTTGTGATTAATCTGGAGCTTTCTTATCGTCTGGCCTAGAATAAAGAGGAATATAGCAGAAGGAAGATGACTCTTTCAAGATGAAGCGCACAGTGGTTTATGAAAAAAATTCTCAGAGGAAAATGTCCCGAATATGAGAGAAATTTTATTCAAATTTGATTTGATTTCTAATGAAAAATCATAAACAGTAGAGAATGTTTTGGATTACACAGTCATATCTTTTTTGTTAATGAAAAACATTTTAATTTGCCATTACTGTTCCAAACAAATTTACCATTACTTTCTGTAAACAGATGCTAATTTGAAAATATTCTCACTAATATTTAGAGGTTTGTATTTATTTCGTGTTTTCTTCCTTTATTTTTGGAGTTTGGAGGCTGGTAGAAAAACATTAACAACAACGTACCATTTCATCCAAGTTTTCACTTAATTTAGCATTATCTTAAATGGTAAAAACAGAAGAATACTTTTTCATTTCACTGGAAATAAAGTCAGGCATGAAGGGGTTAAAACTGACACCACGCTTTGCCAAATTTCCTTTTCTTTTTTTTTTCTGTTGCAATGACAGATCCCATCACGGCAGCGCCCTGATACTCGTGTCTGATCTAAACGCCTGAGTATCTGCTACTATGTTTGTTGTATCCGAGTGACCTTGTGTTTGTGTGCCAGCCTTGAACACTGTTACAAGTTGAGAGACAAACAGACTATGAACCATATCACAAGCATTTGTTACGTGTGCTGTTTACCCACATCCAGTGAGAGGTTCACAGCTGAGGTAAACAATGAACAGGACTGGGTTAGATCAAACATGGTGTGTCACTTAGCTGTGCGTTTCTGAACCACACAAAGACTCACAATACAAAAGAACTGTTGTGAAGCTTGAGTGGAGTGAGTGAGTGGATTCCAAACAACTGGACTGATGTGGAAAAAGGTTGCTCCAAAGGTTTCGTAAACCAAAACTTGGCTTATATTTTTATTCAAAAAGTTAAGATTTGTCTGAAAAGATAAAAAGCTCAATACCAAAATACTCACTCTGATTATCTTGATCTATTTCAAAAGGGTTCCCAGTGGTGCTTTAATCATGATTATAATGTTTTAAGGTCAAATCAAAAATCCTGTGTCAATTTCTAGGACAATTCCTGCAGAGCGGCAGGAGTTCATTAGAAATTCACCTTGGGGTTTTTGGCGGGACTGTTGGCGTGGAACAATCCCACCCTCTTTTCCGTCTCCCATAACTGAGAGCTCTCTGTTTACATGCTCTTCACCTGTATGGACATTCAAAAGATTCATATATTTTTTGCAAAGTTGCGCACAAAGTATTAATTAGTGTACAACTTTGTCTTATGTATATGTTTCTTATTGACAGTTTCTTTACCCCGTACTACAGCCCTTCACAACCCCGATCTAACATTAGCAGTACAAGTACAACATGAGCAATATTAGAGCTATATGACTTTTTTGATCCAGATGCCAGCTCAGACGAAGAAATCAAAGACGTACATGGATCTAGTCGTCTGCAAGTGGATGCAAGCAGGAATCTTGTGGCTCAACCACACACAAATATGATCTGTGTCCAACAGCATTTTTTCACCTGTTCCTGATCTGAACAATTTAAATACAGAAATACTCAGAAATATAATTTTAAGTTTAATTTTCTTTAGATATGGCCTCCATCAGTAGAAAAATGCCACAAGAGCATATCAAAACACCAAAAACATCTTTTTCATGAGTCTGTCAGTCTTTAAGTACAACCAATGTTTAAAATTTCTTTCTCCCTCTGCTTCTGTCTTTTTCTACAACCCAAACTATGACTCCTCCACTGCCGTGCTTTAGAATTAAGACTTTTTTTTTTTTAGATATACTGCATTGGGTGGTTGATTTTTTTTTTTTAATGCAACAGCGACTACTTTTAAGATACAAAATGATTTGCAGCTAAAAAAAACCACTGTGACATTTGTGCTTTTTAAGCTTTCTGACATACATATTGTGTAAATGTTTAAATATAGCATGTTACTGTTTTTTGTAGACATTTTTTAAGTCTTTTCTATCATCGAAATGCATTTTTTTGTATAAACATTTTTTTTGTATTCGCTGCATTTTATTGCCTATTTGCATTTGTTGTATTTTTAATTGTGCTTTATTTCAGGGCTGCTCTAGAATCTTTGATTTTGTTTTTTTCCTCTTCAGATTATGTTTGGTGTTTTGTTTTCAGGTTTAGTCTGTGCCGCTGGTGCTGTGCTCTCCCAGGTTTTATTTTCCTACAGCTATTATTGTTTCTGTTATTTATCCCTCAGTATAAACTGTAAACTCATGGTTTTATTTGTTCCTCACTAGATATTCAGTTTAATCATCTTTTTTTTGCTTCTTACTGTGGTTTTCTTGTTTCAGGTGTCGTTTTTTACACATATTTTCAATCAGCTGACTGCATGCCTCCTGTATTTCTTAACATTTATCCAAGACAAAAAGTGAAATGGATTAGTCTCATGAGACCATTGTAACAGAGGTTTTGTGTCTTGTCAGGATGTTGATTCACATGTACTTGTTCTGAAGGGAAAATAGACTTTTTCCAGACATCCTTTTAGACATGCCATAAAAACATGTATTTTTTTGCTGTATTGTTTACATTTTGATATTTGGTGGAGTCAGAGAAGGAGCTTTTTTTGTTTTACTGTCAACAATGCATTTTGTTGAAAGCTTTCTCACTAACTTTGCAGAAATTGTCAAAGAATCTTCATCACTTCATTCATTAGGTGTAGACACAGCTTGCAACCTCTTTGTTTATTGCTTAGATGTGTTATCTTTTAATACATCATGACCAAACATGATCAAACATCCGTTTTGGATACTTCTAGAATGTTTCAATCAATATTGTCAGTTAATGCGAAAGAAAACATATTTTATTTTGTGAAAGGGCTTCTTCATCACGGATTAACATTTATTTAAAAATAAAATGGTAACAAAATTTTTTTTCTTTTACATAGTTTAAATGTAACAAAGTTTGATAGAATAGAAAATAGTCAAACTTTATTGATCCCACAAGGAAAAATTACATTGTTATCATAGCTCTATTAAATACAGCACATAGATAATAATGGGTAATTATTATAAAGATAATTATTGTTATAATGAAAACTGGATTAGATTTATAGCAGATTTATATTTATATTACATTAATGAAAGTATTATTATAGCATTAGCTAATTGTAGATCATGCTGATTGCTTATTTTTAAACATGTAATCTAATAAATATTAGGAATTTACATGAGAAATATATTTTCTTTCAAAGATTTGACAAATTGCAGAGTATTTGCTGACTCCTTGGAACACACATTCAGGGAAGGCTTTACAGAAATGTGATTTTAAATCATTTTTCATGCAACTTCTATAAAAGCAACTTTATAGACAATTAGTTTATTTATTTGAAATATATTTAATACATTTAAAAATATAATTGGTAAACATTACTTTTTGCAGTTTAATTTTTTCATTAAATTGGCTTATTTAAGGTTATTTAATTTTCCATTTTTTCCTGCATTTTCCCATCTTATAATTTTGTTAAGTTTACATGTTTGCTTCAAATTTGTACTCTCATCAAAGAAAACCACGTTCAGATGTATTTATATTTCACTTCTTCTCAAGCCAGTTTGCCTTCAATCGTCCTTTTAGACACACAAACCCACATTCGTGCACACAAACTTTCCCTATGCTCTAAGTTGGTGACATGTGTCCTTGGAAAGTGCAGTATTCAATTTGTAACTATTATGGAGACAAGGACAAAGTCCTTTATGTGAGCAGCCACAGAGAGAAAATGGAGGCAGTCACTATAGCAACTGCCAGAAGAGTGCCCAACAAATCAACAAACAATGCAGTACAAGACTTTTCCCGGGAAGCCATTTAATGCAAAGCCTTGAATCATACAAAGTTGTCCTGTTAAGTTTCTGAGACTTGTCTTTGAATGTCTAGGTTGCAAGTGTTCAGTAAAAACCTTCTGTTTTTCTCCATACTGTTTCAAGGTCGATTTGGGCTGAATGTGCCAGAGAGCTGTCGTCTTGGGTCACGGGAACCTCAGAATTAAACTTCTGCGATCAACCTTTGGGGAATGTTCACCTCTGCAAGAGCCTTAGACAAAAAAAAAAAAAAAGACATTTACTTAGGTAACAGGGAGGCTTTGAAAGCTTCAAAATGAATTTTAGTCTTTAGACAGTAATATTCATCTCACTTTGAATGCCTCTTCATGTTGTTTTCCCTTTTGTTTTATCCCCTGCATGTCGGCCTTACTTTCCCACAGCCCTCGTCTGAGTAAATATCCTCTTTGGTTCTGACCTTGTTCTAAATTTCACTGCGAGACACAAAACTGTGCCTTGGCTAGTGCTTGCTAAAGTCTGACTGCAACTGTCTGAGTGTTGCAGCAAATGAAATAATCAGAAAAAACAGGATCAGTGATTTAGAAGCCTCTTATAAAGAGATGTGTATGATATTATCAATACAGAAATGACTGAAGTTGCAAAAATGGGTCCAGACTTTGACATTGTTTCCCTTATCTTTTCCTTTCTTCTCTTTAGCTTGTTAAATGCTGTGAAGCCTTGAATTACAAATGCTTGGAGCAGCAAAATAAGCTGATTTTACAGCTTGAAATGTGAAAAGTTTGCCCAAATCCTTTAATGTTTAATCCTATGAAAATACAAGATGATTTATTGTGTTACCTTTTAGTTTTCATCTTGAGTACACTTTTTTTTTTTTTGTTGCCAGTGTCGTGTTGAAATGCATAGTAAAAAGGATGCTGATATTTAGCTAATATTGTTTCTATTTTGAGGACTGGCAGAATAAAGAAATCCAAACCCTAACCCAGGGATCTGTAACCTTTAACACTTAAAGAGTAATTTGTGTCAATTTCTTACTGACCACAACCCAGTAGGAGCTACAAAGTCTCACTTCACCCTTAAAAAGATAAAAATAAGACACTGACTTGTATTTGCATTTTGTTTCTATAGTACATTTATATGAACAATTGCTTTTTTTGGCATAAATAAAAAATAAATGAAAAAATAGACATTTTGTCTAAACATAAAAAACTGTTTCTAACTATTTTCTGATTCATACAGCGCATAATAGAAAATTTGCCTAATAATCTGGTGTAAGTATGAATTTGGTCGTGCTCACTGACTTCCAATTGATTGTCTATGATACATGGCGCTCAAAAGTCTGCCAAAATGTTGCATTGACTATAAAAGAGAACTGGATTGAGTAACTCCTCCCCCTCTTGTTCCAAACAGGAAGTACTCACTGGCACCAAGAAGCTACAATTCCATAGACTTCTATGGAGAAATAAACAGTTATTAGTCATTCCATTTGTCAGAATAACCATTCTTGCTTTGATTAATTTTATTCGTTCTTGATAATTCAAACATTTTTTTCATTATGTTTTTTCCTTGTTGCAAGTTATAAATTGATCAATCAGATGCCTCAATAAACGGATGTGGTTTTACGTCAAACGTTGGAAACGTTTGATTGTTAGATTTTGTGTTGCCTGCATTCAGTGGAAGGGGTGTGGACTTCCAACAAGCTCACTCCTGATTGGTGAGAGTGGTTACCATAGAAACTTTAACCCAGACTGATTCAGAGTAATCACTGCTTACTAATGTTGTCTCACTCTAAAGTGGCAATGGAAACTGAATTGACTTTATTTGATTGGATCCAGAAGTAAACCGTACTCTACAGATGAGGTCACACTCACTCTGTCCAGTTCTCTTATACAGTCAATGATGTCTAGTCATTTCTTATGGGTTTTTTTTTTTTGCTATCAACAATTAATGTTGACTTTTTCCGATGAATACGTGCGGAAAACTGTCAGCCAGTTCAAGCTTGTTTGTGAGCAGGACTTGTTCAGAGGGAAGGAAGTCGGTCAAGAAATGTTCAACTGAATGGGGAAGTGAAAAATTGTCAGTGGATTCATCTTAAAACAAGTCAAGTGGAAGACTGCTGGTGAGGCATAAATTCAGAGGTTTGGAGACTTTTGAGTGGCCATGAATGAAGGATTATAAATGATCCTCAACAAGATTTGAATTTTTGAAAAGTTAAGTATTTGTCTTCTGCTGACCTTTATTCAGGAACTAGAGGTGGAATACAATTTCTTATTAGTTCTTTGGGGAGGTGGGATTAATCTGTAATCTTCAATTCAGAATGGAGTAGAAATTAATAGTTATTGCAAAATCCATCACTGAGTTCTGGCTTGTTAATAAAAGATATTGTGACAAGCGAAGTAGGAAAACTTGGTATTGTTTTTTAAAAAAATGAGTTTTGTTCCCAGTACTTTGCATAGGTTGCAGTGGACTTACAGATTCCTCTTTTAGAATTGTCCCAGAAGTTCCTCAGGAAGCTGTAATGAAAAAGATGGAGAACGTGTTTTTTTTTTCTTCAAGCATTGCTCCAGAAGAAACAAAAAAACATGTTGATGAATATTTGCAGACAGGAAGTTGTCTCAGTGAACATGGATTCAATTGGATTGTTTTGAAAGAGTAAAAACCAAGATGCATCCAGCTGCAGATGAAACTGACATTAAACACCTTTAATCATTTCCAAACAATGCTGCACTTGAAGATAACGGGACGGTTCTTCACATCCTGTACAGAACTCAGTGAGACTCAGTCATGGTCGGCTTTGGATCTGCTGGAAAACAAAGTTTCAGGAAGTTTTTCCAGCCATTAGCCATCTCTCTCTGGAACATCTCGCCAAATGCTCATAAATATTAAATTAATTCAAATAAAACTCAAGAAGCATCCTGCTGCAACATTGATATTAGTCTACCTTTTAATACCAAGTTTTCCTCATGTCTCCCTCCATCATACATACAACATTAGGGACTTGAGAAGAGCACCAGTTTTAAATGAAAAAACTTTATTTTTTTTGTTATGTTCAAATCAATGCAAAGCGAATAAAACAAGGTAAAGCTACAACAGCAATCACAAACAAGTAAAAGTAAACATCAACAATTACCTGCTAAAAGAAGAACATAAAAACAAAATGAAGAAAAATAATTATGAAATGCTGCCCCTAGCCTGGAGAATCTCCACCTGCAGTCTACGCTCTGCTCTGTTTCTACATTCCAAGTGAAAAAAATCACCAAATAAATAATTCAAATTTCACAAACCCCATAGAGAGACTGTCTTACTTCTGGAAGCATAACATCCAAAACAAAATCCGGGAGCTGGATCTTCCCTTTCCTTAATAAGACCCTGACTCCTGTGGCTTCCTCAAAGGCCCCCAGTAGCTGAAAAATCTGACCAAATAGGCAAATATCAGAACAAATGATGCATAAACACATACACACACATAACTGATGATATATTAGTTGGTGACGTCAATCGATTAAAAAAATGAACCAGATTAATCACGTTTTTGGATTGTGATTAATCACAGTGTTTTATTGGGTAAATTTTATACAACAATATGCAGCTTTTAAACTAAGAAAAAAAGCCAGAGAGAACATTTTTCCTTCATTTTTACTGTCTGAAATATTTTAATTTGTAAAGTGTTATCTCAGATATCCCGGAAATGTAATTTGTGTTCAGAAAACACATCAACAGTAAAATAAGCAGAACTCTAAAGATTTTAATGTCTGCAGTATTACTCCAAGAAAACAAAGAAGCTGATATACAGCCATAAGAAACAAACATTGTGTTTCTGCACTTTAAATGGTCCAGGTGAATACTCTATTCTGATTGGCTGCTGGGTGTTGATGCACACCTAAAAAAGAAGTTCCGGTCACATAGCCCAAATGTTCTGTATCACTGTACAGGATTCCTTCAAACAAACTTTTTGCTTCATCTTCTGGAGAAAAACAAGCAGTAAGAGGTGAACTTTCTCTCTGATCTGATGCTTTATTTAACCTATCGTGATGTTCAGCATACGTATTGCTTTACTTTACCGCTGCAGTGAAGGTCAGCTGCTTTGTCATGTTAGTGTGACAAAGGGCCTCACCACCAATCAAACTGTCCGCTTTTTCTGAGAAAGCAGCCAAAACCGAAAAAAAGAATAAAGTACTAAAAATCCATTTAATATTTACTTCTTTTGTAATGATCATGGTGTGAGTGAGAAAAGGCCCGCCAAAGTGTGCATTATCAGAAATTAATGCACGTCGTGGAAGCCTGAAATGTCTGACGCAAAGCGGAAGACGGTCACTTCTTATGTGTGATTAATCTGCGTTAATAAATAATAATGCATCAAATTTGTTAAATTAATCACATGCGTTAATGTTGACGTCCTTTGAGTTGCAGCAGCAAAGCAAAGCGATATATATGCTGATCGTCACGATAGGTTCAATGAAGCATCAGTTCAGAGAGAAAGTTCACTTGTTTTTGTCCAGAAAATGAAGGAAACGTTTGTTTTGAAGCCTGTGCATATAGAACGTTGTGACGGGAACAGCCAATCAGGATAGAGTATTTACTCGGACCATTTAAAATGCAAAAACAGTGTTTGTTTCTTATGGCTGTATATAAGCATCTTTATTTTCTTGGAGTAATACTGCAGACATAAAAGTCTTTAGAGGTCTGCTTATCTTACTGTTGATGTGTTTTCTGAACACAAATTACACTTCTGAGGTAATGCTTTATAAATGTAAGCATTTCAAAGAATAAAATGAAGGAAAAATGTTCTCTCTGGCCTTTTTTTTGTTCAAAAGCCGCATATTGTCGAATGAAATGTTTGAGTTTAATATTTGGTTTGTATATTACAAAGATAACAAAAATCAAAAAAATCAGAAGAAACTATATTTTTTTAAATTTTGCTTAACAAAAAAGTACTAATAAAAAATCAGTTGGCTTATAATAAGTCTGATGTAATCCAATAAAGCAATACAAAATATACATAATTTAGCACAGCAAAAGTTTTTGACTCCTTCAGCGTAAACTTGTGCAAACGTTTACGGTAGAGACTGAACAACTCACTTTTCCCATAATTCCGTCCAATGGTGTAACATGGTTTTAAAACAAGAGTTGTGGCATCCCTATACACAAAGGTCAACAAACAATGTGTTAATAAAAAGGGATTGAACACAACAAAATGTTTAGTTCAATATTTATTGGAAATGTGAACATACTTAAGTTTTTTATGGTGAGAAATGGAAATAACAGGAAAGGATGTTTAAGGTTTAGAAATATGCTAAAGTACTGAAGATCTAATTGTTATATTAGAACAATTTCATCTGAAAAATGCTCTACTTGTTACCAATGCTTTCACAACCCTGCCAAAGTAAAGGTTTTATTGCAAAAACGAATCTCCAATAAAAATACCAAACAGAATTACATTCAAACAGAAACTGCTGCTGCAGCTGCTGCTGCCATTTAAAGGCAAAATTGTGGAAATGAATCATCTGGACAAACGAATAAACACTAAAGATAATATGAAAGTGGATAGCAGGAGAGCAGAGTCGTAATTTTCTGGAACAATTTGTACTTTAACATTTCTAAACAAGAAAATGATCCGAGCAAAAGAGCATGCACCAACCAAAGAGAGGCTGAGACTAGAACTTATAAAACAAGACGGAAAACTTTAAAATCACAAAAACATCGAATCTTGATAATCATTTTAACAAATCACTGGAAGAATTTGATTAAAAGTTTCAAAGCTGAAGATTTTTATCTCTCAGATTATGTTTTTTTTTTTCTGGAAATGAGTTTTTTCTTTGACTCTTTGTCTTGCTTTTAACTATAATATTGGGATTAAATAAGATTTTACCCCCAAAAAAGAGAAAAAGCATCTGCTTTCAGAAACAGGCACACCAAAGGATTTTTTTAATGACTTTACCCTTTGATAAAAAACATGAAACATTGATGTGGTTTGCCTCATTTGATCACATACATGAGCTCACAAAAGTTTGACTTGACCCTTCCAGCATGGTGTTTGGCTGCACACTCTGAACCTGGAGGCGGCGGGAAATTATTGAAGACAGATTGTGTTTGCCCCGCCGGAGGAATTTCTGAGAACAGAGTTGATTAAGTACATCTTGCACGAATCTAAAAGATAAACAGTGCAGAAAAGTGAGGACCCAGGAAAAGAAAGACAAAAGCAATGCATAGAGCTGTGTCTTCGACTCGTTGCTTTTGCTACAAGACATAATGTAATGTCTCCTTGAAACAGAGGGATTTTTATAACCTGTGCTGCACCAACTTTGAGCGGGAGAACAGACGGGCTGAGTGAAGGCTGTTTATCCTGTGGTGTCCTTGATATAAACATGCGAATAATCTGTTTTTTCTCTCTGTGCCAAATCAATACAAAGACATTTGGCCTCTCAACAATGTTCCAGCACTACAGCAAAAATGTTTCCTCTTGCTTCCATTCAGAAAGGTGTCCTTAAAAGCAATAGAGGAAGGACTCTGGGGTCCTACTTACTACTGCCTCATGTACATTCAGCGGTAAAGTCAGCCTTCTAAAGCCTCAGATCTGACAGAACAGACATTGTATATTTGCACTACTTTCAAACCCGTTGGCCTATTCTTTCTCCTCCATAATTGCTCCTGATGTTTTCAGGCCTCCCCTCCTCTTTCCTGTCTCGGCGTCTGGTAGCATCCCTAACCTCTGATCCCTCTCAGGAGCAATTAAGATAAACCTCTAATTCGTCTGCCTGATCCTAACCTGTCCTTCTCATCCTCCCTGACCTTCACTCCCCCCCATTCTCCAGCATCCTGCCTCTGTGACACACGCGCGAGGGGGGGTGGGGGGCGCACTGAGTCATGACATCATAATTCACCAGCTCCAGTTTTCACTGTTAAATCAATATCAGTGAGCCCCATTCAAGGCTGGAGGCTGGCCTTCAGAGCTTAACACTTCCTCTTTCTTTTTTCCACAGAAAAATCTGATAAATGGTCCCCTTAATGATTAAGCTTTCAGCTCCACATCTGTTCTGGGTTTTCAGCTGCTGTCTGGAGACAGAGGTGGCGCTTCTCTGGTTTGTTTAGCGTCCCCCCCCCCCTCCCGCGCGCTTTCAGTGCGTAAAACGGAACAGGTCTGTGGATTTCTGTTCTTTTTTTTTTGTGGCTGAGGCGTTCATTTGCTCTTTTCTACCTTTGATTGGTGAACTGTGGAGATAAAAGTTTCGCCAGAGAGTATGAGAAAGACGGGTGGTGGAGAGAGAGGAGGAGGCGCGTAAATGAGGGTTTCGGAGGCGGTGAAAGCGCGGGCACAGACAGCAGCTGATATAAACGGGCTGCCCTTCACTCAGGGGCTATCAGGGGTTACGACAACAGCGCTACCTCTGCCACCGAGCCGCGCTTCAGAGAACTAGCGGTGCGCGCAGCGGCGGCGGCGCATGTAGAGCGCGCGCGCGCGCGGTCATGGAGAGCTGCCGCTGCCGGAGGGCCAGCGGCCGGAGCAACAACAGCATCCTCTACAGCATTCTGAAGAACGACGACGCGGAGGAGCCGCGCTCGCTGCAGCACCTGCTGCAGAAGACCCCCTCCTCGTGCGCGCCGAGCTCGCTGCTCGACCTGCACCAGCAGGCGTGCTCCTGCGGCTCCACGCGCCGCCGCGGCGTCCTGCGCTCCCCGCAGGTGACCTGCAAAGCCGCGTCCGCCGTGCTGGTGAAGACGCTGCGCTTCGTCAAAAACGTGCCCTGCTTCCGCGAACTGCCCGAGGGCGACCAGCTGCTGCTCATCCGGAGCGGCTGGGCGCCTCTGCTCGTGCTGGGACTCGCGCAGGACCGCGTGGACTTTGAGACCACGGAGACCGTGGAGCCCAGCATGCTGCAGCGCATCCTTACCGGTTTGCCGCACCGGCAGAGCGAGGCTCAGCCCGGCCAGAACAGGACAGCGCCCGGGGTCTCCGTGGTGGACATCGAGGCCATCAAAGCCTTCTTGAAGAAGTGCTGGAGCGTGGACATCAGTACAAAGGAGTACGCGTATCTGAAGGGAGCAGTGCTGTTCAACCCAGGTGGGTCCGGCTGTTTGGATCGGGTGCATGTTTCAGAGAAGCAAATCTCGACGTGCGTAAAACTCATCCAACTCTGTCTTCTCCATCAGATCTCCAGGGTTTGAGGTGTCAGCACTACATCCAGTCGCTGCGTCGAGAGGCGCACGAGGCTTTGAACGAGCACGTCCGGCTGGTCCAGCGGGAGGACACGACGCGCTTCGCCAAACTGCTGATCGCTCTGTCCATGCTGAGGGCCATCAGCCCTCTGGTGGTCGCCCAGCTCTTCTTCAGACCCGTGATCGGGACGGTGAACATCGAGGAGGTGCTCATGGAGATGTTCTACGGAAAGTAGCCGGACTTCGAACCTGCAGGTCCAACAAAAGTCCAAAGGACTCGCTGAGCACAGATGAATGAGTTCAAAAGAAGGTGGACTTTTGTTGTTGTTGTTTTTATAGACCAACAAGCGTGTGTGCGTGCGCGTGAGAGAATGAAAATATATGTGATGACGGCAAGAGATGGTATAACAGAGGAAACACACAGAGCAGCTGATGGAACTCATAAATTATTTGTTTTTATATAAACTATTTTTCTAAACATGATTACACGTGTGTCCTATCTTATCTCTCCCCCCCCCCCCATTGACACATTTCACAGGAAAGTGTGTCAACACACAATCTAACCCAGCAGCACTGATAAGTAGTCTTAACATGAAAACCCTCAGTTATCGTTTTCATATCAGCCACAGACGAAAATGATAGAAAACATCCGACTGAAGGCGGCAGAGCAGCAGGTAAGTTTGCTCCTGAAGTACCAAATTGGACCACAAGAGGGCGGCAGAGCGCCGACAGCATCTGTGCCCTTGCAGCTTCAGTCCCATTCATCAACACAGACAGGCGTGGAAACGAGGTAGTCCACAAAGCTGTGACCAAAAGCCAAATTATTAGGTTTTAGATACAATGTAAAGTAATATGATATTATGTAAAGTAATATGAATGTAACTTAACAGATAGAAGTGAATATATTTATATTTTTACACAAAACATATCAGAATGCAGAAGAATGTGATCAAGTTTAATACACTTAAGGACATGGCTGATGCTTTCCTCTATTAGCCTCTGAAAATGGTCAGATTTGACGGGAACAGCGAGGAAAAAAAAGGCTTTGCGTTGACATTATTACCACTGTTTCTTAAAGAAAAGCTCACTGAAAAAAGTAAACAATTGCTATCATCAGTCTAATGTGTTCTTCCCAGGGGCAGAGCTAAAGGGGGGCCACAAGAAGAATACACCCAACCACATGGCTGATGCTTTCCTCTATTAG
>BSAI01000005.1:6221222-6239562 GCA_036245035.1 Adrianichthys oophorus
CCCCGTGACCCCGAAAGGGATAAAGCGGATTGGAAAATGAATGAATGTTTTAGGGTTACGCCATGTGTCTTTGGTGTGTTTTTTCCCTCAGAAGAAAACAAACACACCTTACATCATAAAGCTGGTGTGTGGCTTGTGTTACTGCTGTGCATCTTATTGCACTTTTAAATGAATTCATTTACATGTTTGGAAAACAAATCTTGCAGTTAAAAATACATGAAGATAAAAGGGACATCATTGGGTTTACATGCATTTAAGATTTCAGATTATAATCCACTTTCAGACGATCTACTGTCTTAAATGTCCACTATGTCAAAAATGAACCCTTTTCCAAAAGCACACCTCCATGACAGAATGTTCTGCCATTCAGACTGGATAAATAGGGAGATGATTCAAATATGGTGAAACTCGAGTTTTTCTGGTGCATGGTAACCTGTCTGCCATCTGGTTATTCCGGCACAGAAAACCTTAAAACGTACTAAACACTCAGAAAGTAGAGAAAAGCTTACAAACTTTTTAAAAATGGAATAAAAACCTCAAATCTTAGTTCACTGCAGTAGCAAAATATTGTTTAAACCTTTACACAGAAGAGTAATTATACTGAAATCCTCTTAATTAATTCGTAATTTCATTTCGGCAGCATTTATAGGTTCTAATAAAGAGAGAGATGAACTTATGACATTTTACAAATGGAGAGAAATATCTGCATTCATTGTTTTAATGTAAAAAAGTGATCAGCAAATGACCAAAATAAATCTTAGCTTGAAATTTAAAGAAAGTCTACCTGAAATATCTAAATCTTAAGATTTTTTTGCAAAGATGGAATATGAAATATATACAAAACATATGGTTAGCAGGTATTTAACAGATTTTTTTCTTGAAGAAAGTTTCCTCTCAGTTCAAATTTGAAGATGAAATGAGCCACAAATATGGAACAAAGTAAAAGTAAATGTTTCTGACAAATGAGTTCTAGGCAGTATCCAGCCTAGAACTGGCAACTAACACAAAACTAAACTTTTCTAATTTTTATTTTTTTTAGAACCAAAATATTGATGTTTAAGCCAAATTTGTGATTCTTATCAGGTAAAAATATACAGATTTTTAATTTTAAGAGAATCTCTTTTTGTGTCGCATGTCTGCAGAACTATGTGAAGTAGACGCCAAATCAGAACAAACGTCGATTTCTTTAATAGTCTTACCTGTAAATCTGGTGTAGAAATATGTTTAAGTAAGCACTTTTCACTGGCGCTTTAAGAAAAATAATAACGTAGTTATGCTTATGTTGAGACAAAAGTTTTGGGACCCCAAAAATACAACGCTGGTCTGTCTAGTTCAGGAGTCTACAAGCTTTAACGTAAAAAGAGCCATTTGACCGGAGAGACACAAAGCCCCACTTTACAGTTTAGAAAAATACTCAGTTGAATTTTTGTTGCCTTGTAGCCTTTCATTTACACAAGGTAGCTTTGAAATATTTTCCAAAAATATTTTTTTGTGAATAAAAAAAAATGTATTTTACTTTTGACAGTAGCCTACTGGTTCCTTTCAAAATAAAATACTTCCTGTGTCGAATAGGATCCTCCTGCTACAGCATTGGATTTTTTTATTCAATTCAGAGTATTTTGCATCTGAACAGGGACTAGACACTGTAGTGCAGCAGAAGATAAGAATACAGTGAGGCAAATAAGTATTTGAACACCCTGTGATTTGGAGGCGTCTGAAATGTTTATTTTAGGTGCATGTCCACTGCAAGAGGCAGAGAAACATCTGGAAATCACATTGCTTTTTTTAAATAGTGCATTTGTTTGCTACTGCTGCAAATAAGTATTTGAACACCTGAGAAAATCAAAGTTAATATTTGGTACAGTAGCTTTTGTTTGCGCTTACACAGGTCAAATGTTTCCTGTAGTTTTTACCAGGTTTGCACACACTGCAGGAGGGGTTTTGGTCCACTCCTCCTTACAGATCTTCTCTAGATCAGTCAGGTTTCTGGAACAGATTTTGATCTCCCTCCAAAGATTTTCTATTGGGTTTAGACTCCAGCACCCTGATATGCTTCTTACTGAGCCACTCTTTAGCTCTCCTGGCTGTGTGCTTCAAGTCGTTGTCATGTTGGAAGACCCAGACAAGACCCGTCTTCAATATTTTAACTGAGGGAAGGAGGTTGTTTCCTGAAATCTCACAATACATGGCCCCAGTCATCCTCTTCTTAATACAATGCAGTCGTCCTGTCCAACATGCAGAAAAACACCCCATAGCATGATGGTAACACCCCCATGCTTCACAGTGGGAATGGTGTTCTGTTTTGGTCTCATCTGACCACATGACTTTCTCCCATGACTCCTCTGGATCATCCAAATGGTCATTGCCAAACTTAAGATGGGCTGGTTTAAGCAGGGGAACCTTCCATACCATGCATGGTTTCAAACCATGACATCTTAGTGTATTACCAACAGTAACCATGGAAACGAGGGTCCCAGCTCTTTTCAGGTCATTGACCACCTCCCCCTGTGTAGTTCTGGGTTGCATGACTCCTCACCTGGTTTAGGATCACTGAGACCCCTGAGGTGAGATCCTACACGGAGCCTCAGTCCAAGGGAGATTGACAGTCACGTTTAGCTTCTTCCATTTTCTAATAATTGCTCCAACAGTGGATCTTTTTTCACCAAGTTGCTTGGTAATCCCTTTCCAGCCTTGTAAAGATTTGCAAAACATAAAACAACTAAACTCTTCACTTAACCAAGACATCACTAACAGGCTTCATTTTAATATTGATATTTAATGTTTCAATATTTTTTTAAGGTCTCCGTGTTAACTTAAAGAAAAGTGTTATTTCTCTGATTACAAATGACACTTCCTAACCAAGGTCTATGCTGTAAGGTTGAAAGTTGGGCTAAAAATCCTCTCAGGGACACAAAGCTCCATGAACTGTGTTCTAACAGTCACCCCCCCACCCCCAATGTCAGAGAATCATATATTTTTTAATTAATTTGACAGGGTTTAGCAAAGTTATAGGTAAAAAAAACCCCCACTTTTCTCCCATTTTTAAAAATAAATTCTTGACTGTCAGTCAAGTAAATAAGGGTAAATGTGAAGAAAAACTGTCATTTGTAATTTTTTAATACAATTTTAAATGAATATACTTTTTTTAATGCATTGGAACAATATTTGTAAACTATGCATGAACAAGATCAGGTCTATTTAATAAAACTCTATTTTAAGTCCCACGTTCTGTTGCTGCAGACTTCATTCACAGGTTAATATTTCTTCTAACGTGACAGAAACCTTTACATTTTTTAACCAGCAGATGGCAGTGTTTGATAGCAATTCTTCCAGGATGAGCGCTGCCATGGAAACACAAGGCATAATATTTGACTTTTAATTAAAAAAAATAAACACAAACGTTTTCGATCAGCATCTTTTCTGTTTATTTTTGGTAAACTAATCGAATATTAGATTATTTTGGAGGTGGTGGCTCCTTGACAGCTCGACTAGGTTACAAACCAGTCCTAATGATTATTAATTGAGGTTGGTTAGTCATTGTATCAACTTCTTTATTAGCTTTTTCTTTAATGCCAGGCTTCCAAAGTTTCTCCCTTACACCATGTCCCTGTCATCTTTGATTAAATACATTTCTCTATCATTTTTTCTCTTTTGTTGATGTTTCTTTGAATCTGTTCTCTCCTTTTTGTCACGGACTCTTGTATGGATCTACACAACGCCTTCATGGTCAATGAAATGACACATGATGTCAGTTTGGTTAATGCAAACCTTTTTGCATGTCTTCTTTTTCTCATTTAGCATGCCATCATGAATGTTTAATGCCTCTTTTCAAAAATTTAACACAACTTTGTGACATGACTTTGTGCCAGTTTCTCTAAAATTATACTTAAATTAATTTTTCAAACTTTACTGGCTCTGTCACTTAATGGCTGTTTTGTGTAACTTGTCACTTTTGCGCATCTTAAGAAATAAATCAGCATTTTTATGCTGATTTTAAACAGAATTTCGGGTTGCAAGTTTACCCTTTTGTCTTTTATATCTTATGCAATGCTTGCTTTCCTAAAAAGCGGTTATTTCTACTGAATAAAACACAGACTTTTAGACATTACAGTCCTGCTTTTAACATCTTTTCAGATTTCACATCTTTTCTTCAGGATTTTAACATTAGATGTTTAGGTTTCCATGAAAATGTAATGTGAATAACTGGTAGAAATGAGCTGAAGCAAACCTTCACTGTGACTGTTATTGAACACAAACTGGTATTTTTTATTTATTTGAAATGTATTTATCTGTTTAATATTTCAAACTGAACAATAGTAAAATGATAAAGGATTTTCAAAGTTTGAAAAGGACTTTGGATGAAGTTTGACAACTTATCAAGTCCGAGGTATAAACATTTACGTGAAAAATATATTCAAATATAAGAAAGACAACTGTTTTTCTTCTGCAAAAACAGTAATATGATGATGTTTATTTTTTAATCATTTGTTTTTACTGCATTGTATAAACAAAGTCCATTTTCTGTGAACATGAATCCTATTTGAAAGCATGTTTCTAACATACCAATGCTGGGCTTCAAACGTGTGTGTGTCTTTTAAAAATACAACAGGAATTGTGGAAAAGTGAAGATACTTTGAAAAGTAATTAAAAAGTAAGTGATTTTTACAGCTTTGTGACAGACTGCCTTTGCCCAACAGTAGCTGGATCGGCTCTGGAGCCTTGTGGCCTCAAAAAGGATTCAGCAGGTTTTGAAGATGGATGAATGGATAGTTTTGCATCCCATGGACCAAGATTTGATTCACAATGCTGTATAGATCAATGTTTAGACTAACAAAATGATCACATTTTAGTAGTAATACCTTCTACAAGTCTTGGCTTGTTTGTTTGCGTCAGTGTAGGATCTCATCTTCTTTTCTGAACAAATTTAGAGAGTTTTGGAGTTTAGATGTTAGAATTTGGTCACAGTTTTATTTATTATGGCTGTTAAAGTTTTAGTTGTCGTCTTCTAGTCATTTTTTTTTTTGTCTAATGATGCGTCAAATGTTCTCTGTAAGAAGAGAAATATCTGGACTGCAGGTGGGCCAGTTTCTCTTCTGGACTCCACCAGAGTAAAACCACACTGCTGTTATAGCTACATTGTGTGTGTTTTTTCATCGTTCTGCTGAAATACTTAAAGCTTTCCCTGAATAATAACATAGTGAGAATGATCATTCAACACTCCACTTTAGTACAGATCATTTGAATCACACAGACACAACGGCCCTCATTCAAAGATGGCTTTCTTTTGGTATTTTAGACCTATCGATGGCGCTGTGCACCGCGTTTACTGACTGTGGCGTCTGGAAATGTTCCAGTGCCCATTTACTAATGTCTTTGACAAAATGATTCAGTGTTGTTTGAGTGTCCGGAGACCACGAGCATTCTTTAAAGGGAATTTCGCACAGAGATATCGCCACTTTTTCGGAATCTTTCAGCTATGTTTGACACTGTAGATTGCGACATATTGAAACAGTTTGATGTTTTAAAACTATTTCACAATGTTTTCATGCATCTTGGCTCTGCTTTTCAAAGATATCCAGTGTTTGTCTATTAATGTTAAAATCCCAATTAACTCAAATAATTGCTTCTGTTCCCTTTTCAGTAATTTCTTCCATGTTTATCATTTTTAAACCATAGCAGGGATTAGATTTCAAACCAGCACCTTTGCAGACAACAGTTTTGGATAACTTAGTCCTAAAATTTCATGCACTATCTTTATTGTTGGTAAACACTGGCTCACATCATTCAAAAGTTTTGTAGTTTTCATTCCATAAAAAATAAAAATATAAAACTCAAATTTTCTAAATGTTGTGTTTTTTAAACCAACAAATTGTTCCATCCTTGTCAAACTATAAACTTTCTAAACCATATATATGTGTATATGAACATTTAAAATGATCATTTATATGTTATCAATAATTTATTTTTTTTACATGAAACTATTATAAAATTAAAAACAAAACAATTAACAACCACAAATGTTTTTAATTAATAAAGGAAAATTAAAGTTAACTTGGGATCTATTTTTTTCTTCTGCAGAACAACTGCAAACAATTTACTTCATTTCTAAATATGATAAACAACCTTGAGTCAGTTCCACAGCTGTTAAAGTTTTAGTCCTCCTTATTTCCTGCTCACATTATTGCAACGTCTTCAAATTAACTAAAGGATTAAAAATGTTTTTAATGTTGCCTTTCATGGTCATTTCCCTCGTAGATCATTCCTTACCTGTTCACCCTAAGAGGATGTGAAATTGTGCCGAGGCTTTGGTGACATTTCAGAAAGGAACACCTCAATTCCACGTACTACAAAAACAGAGTCTTGAGTAAAATAAAAGGATCGTTGCTTCAAAAATAAATTGTCTAATTGTCTGTCTTGCAAAAAAAAAAGGATCATATCCAGAAAAAAATGTAAAAATTAGTTTGAGAAAACTTGTCTTACTAACAAGAATTTCTTCTGAAAAAATTATTAATTGGTGAGACAATTTTCCTTTGGCAGCTAGTTTGCTACTTAAAGAATTTTTGACCTATTGTATTTCTAGGTCAGGGATGGGCAACTCCATTCCTCGAGGGCCGCATTCCTGCATGTTTTCCAACATACCATGATCTGGCATGTTGTAATTGGCTGGACACACCTGAAGCAGGTAATCAGTCATGAGTAGGGCTTGGATATCTGGAAATCCTGCACACACTGCGGCCCTCGAGGCCTGGAGTTTCCCATCCCTGTTCTAGGGGGTCTATTTTTGCAGCGTGTCTGTCACTCTTAAAGCCTTCACTTTAAACCAGTAGCTACATTCACTGCATTTTCTTCGCAGCTAATCACCATCATGTTTATGCCACTTAATTTTTGAATGGTTGTCTCTCCGTGTTCCAGGTAGTGTCTCTGGCCCTCCTCTGCCCTGTTCTTCACACGGAGCAATGCTTTGCCGTGCTCTGACCTCTAGCCACCATCAGCATCTAAACTCTGAGCTTTATTCATAGATGGTCCGCGTTCATCCCAAACATGCAACCAGGCCCAAAATCTGACCGCCAAAGATTATGGATTTGTTTCATGCACATCTTTCTGTGTCACAAATGAATCTTTACTTGTATTCCTAATATTTATTCTTATTGAAATGTTTATTTTAATCTGGTTTTTCACTCAGATTAGCTGCAAAAGTAGTGGGTCCATCCATCCTTAAAAGAATATCTTTAAGTCCCATGTATCAGACCCTCCTGCTGAAGCTAACGGCCAACTTTGCCTTTTTTGTGCCCGTTTCCTTGTGTTAACAACATCTAATATTATGTTACCACAAGAAAACCTTTTTGTGATAACAACATAATAGATGGCGTTATAGCAAGATAACAACTTTTGTCATGTCGTGATAAGATGGCAAAAAATTAAACCTTTTACATTTTTCTACAACGTGCAGCAAAACAAAGCAGTTTGTCAGAGAATATGTTGAACATCAGAAAAAACAATCAATTTATAATTGATTTTATGAACAACGGCCTGAATCAGGCTGAGATTGTGATTAAGTTTTTGGTCATAAATAACGGCCAAATCAGTCATTGTCATTTGAGGAGAAGGTTGGCTCTGCTACAGCTGTTCAGGTGGCTACATATTGTTTGTTTCTGTCTACAAGCAGATATGCGGCAGTCACCAATAAAAATTCAAATTTCCGTGTTCTTGTGCTAACGGGAAATACAATCTTGTGGTCTAATTGTAAAGAGAAAAAAAATGTTTTCAGATGAAAACATGATAGTGGATGTCACCATCATGAGAAAACAGAAAAAAATAATGGTGGATATTGTTATCACAAGAAAAAAACATTTTCAGGTGATAATGTCGTAGATATATGTTGTGATGTGATGGATGTCGTTATCACGAGAAAATGAAAAAAAAAAGGATATATATTTTTAATATATAAAAAAAATATTTAATAGATATTTTTAATGAGAAAAAAAAGTTTTCAGGTGATAACGAGATAGTAGATGTCGTTATCACGACGGTAAACAATAGTTTTCAGGCAATAACGAAATAGTAGTCACGGTTAACATGAAAAAAAGAAGAAAGGTGGATGTTGTTATCACAAGAAAAAAACATATTTCAGGTGATAACAAAATAGTAGATGTCGTTATCACGAGAAAACAAAGCAAAAGAAAGGTAGATGTTGTTATTACAAAAAAACTGAGGAAAAAAAATCTATGTAGGCTCTTTGCAGCTTCCGTACACTTAAACAACATCTACAGTTTAAATTCATAACACACAAAAGTTAAAGACTTTCATCCAAAAACATATCAGATCTTAGGAATTGTTGACAATGAAAAATAATAAAACAAATCGAATAAAACAGTCAAAAGGAAGTCAATGCATTTAATGTGCAGTGAGAAAGTAAGGGCAACAGATCATGATCGTGTTTCTATAAAGATAGACATTTCTTTCCAAGTGAAAATTGTGTTCATATATTTATATAAATATCTATATTATATATAGAATACATATCTATTTTCTATGCATACTCAAAAGTCACACCTTCAAATATATTTCAAAATTCTTCCAAAAGACAAATGCTTTCTTTTCTTTGCTTAAACATGAACTATAAATATGAGCCAAATGCCATTATCCGAATGGAAATAGTATGCTTTAAGAAAAAAAAAATCAAAAGATGAAAAACATGTTTCACTTTTGATTCTGTAACAGCAGAGGTTGTCTTGTCATGTGTCATTTGTCTCCGAATGAGCCGGAAATCACGTTGCAAGAGTACAAAACTGGCATAACATTAATACACAGGTCCTCTCTCGGTGGAAGATGAGCGGCAAAGAAGTATGATCTCTCAAGCAAACTCTGTTCTGTTATAAAAATAGATTTCTTTTTTTTTAAAATAATCTACATATTTGTTTTTAAGGTGAGGCATTTTACTACCACTCTAAAACAGCGAGGCTGTTTGTCTGAATAGAAAAAAATGACGCTTTAGAGATAGATGTGCCAGTCTATCGGTCTGTCTGATTGAAGGGGCTCCTAAATTGATTCCCAGTCTCACAGAGCGATACACATATGTATATATATTTTACCAGCTTCTCCTTCTTTTGCATATTCTATGATTTTTTTTTTCTGGAGAGTTTCCTTATAAACTAGATACACCTTTTACAGGAAAAACAAAAGCAAACCCAAGCTTGTCGGAGCTCCTTAAAAGTCCAGGGCATTTGAAAAATCATCCCAAAAAAAGGAACAAAAGTTCTTTAAAACAAGACAGATTAATAACAAAAAAATAAACATGAAGAATACAATGCATCCTCACAGGAGCATGAAATATCAGTGTTTTGATCTAGCAAACTAAAGTAAGTACAAAAACCAAACTGAAAAAAAAAAATCAATACAAAATATACACTTTTGTGTAGCATGTTAAAGCAAAGTCCTACAACTGAGATGGAAACAGTCTTGACTGAACTGATTGGACAAAAGAACAAAACAGGAAAACACAGATGCTACAAAGAAATTCAAATATATGTACAAACCCTGTTTTCCTTTCCCTTGTATGTATGCACATTTGTGTTTGGATGCACGTGTGTTCGCTGTTATCATTATGCAGTTCTTGGTCTATTTCTAATTGTTAAAACAGTGTACTTATTATATCACTCTGAGGTCCACATAGAAAAGTTTCTCTATAAAAGAAATGGAGTCCTTTAGAAGGCCTTCCACCCTGAACTTCCATAACTGGCTGGAGCCAAAGGGACTCGGAACACATCTCGCCGTCATCGCAACTGATGTTCCTACGAGCCCGACCCGGACTGGCCTTCCAAAAGCGGCGTGTCCTCATCACTACCAGATGACGCTGGAGATGCTGGTCTCTCGTGGCAATAGAGGGAGCATGGCGTTGTTGGCGTGAGCCTCCTCCAGACTGTGCTCTCGGCTCTTCCCAGGAGGCCTCTGTCCGTTCAGCAGTGTCAGTGGGATGTTGCAGTAGGTGTGCTGGTTCCCTAGAGATGACAGAGGCGGCAAGGTGCCCCCTGGGGGCAAGTCATAGTCATAGCTGCGATAGTAGTGTTTCTGCCTCATGGTGGTGTGGTAGGTGTTGTGGAAGGAGGAGCGCAGCTCAGGGTGGGCGGTGGCCATGGCGGTGGAGGTGGCTGCTGCCATGGAGATGGCAGAGACGGTCTGCAGCTCTCCGAAAGGGCCCTGCTCGCTGACGTCCAGCGCAGGCTCGTGCGTGAGCATGGACTCCGTGCGCCTGAACGGCATCTCATACTGCAGCTGCTTCCAAAACTTGGAGTTGAGCTTGTTGCTTTTGGGGCCGCGCCACTTGATGACAGAGAGCGCTTTGATGGTGTGTTTGAGAGCCTCCACTTCCTGGTAGTTCATGATGCCGCGTAGCTCGGCACACTCGATCAGGATGACTTTGATCTCACCCGTCACCAGCATGTTGCGCAATCGCGTCTCCAGCTCGAAGATGCTCCAACCTCGCCGCACCACATAGTTTGGCGTCATGACGATGATGAGACGCTTGCTCTGGTCCACACAGCGAGCCACGTCCTCTATGTAAGCTGCAGCAAACAAGAAGATGCTGATAAAGCCACGATTAGGATCAAAGTGATTTCTTTTACTCATGATAACACTCAGTGTTTGATGAAGACACAGTACCACCCACATAGGACAAGGCAATTAAAGGTAACACAGACGCTAGTCTTGACGCATAGACCACTATATGTACTGATAAGAAAAAATATAAGAGACTACACCATGGATTCAAAATGATCTTGGATTGAAGTGTTCCCACTGTTCCCACCACCTGGATGCAGCAAATCTGCTCCAATCCCAGTTTCCAGCTTTAGTTGATGAGAGATCATCCAGAAGTAGAACATTCACAGTGTGGTTTCTGGAACTTTGCACTGGTTACAGCTTCAGTAACCACAGGTCTACCTGAGGGTACCGCACAGATCTGCTGTGCGTGCTCTGACAACCCTTTTTCCAGAGGCAACATGTCTGCACACAACATATAAATTCCACATAAACTTAACAAAACACTCAAAGCTCCTGTTTTTTTAATATGTTTTGGTCTGCATTCTGTTGACCCTCGCAGGGAATGAATAGGGGCTGCTGCAAACCAAAATGAGAGCAGGGTGCAGCTGGGGGAGTTTAACCTTTAATAAGCTGTGTATTTTTTTTTTCTTTTGTCATGGCTCAAAAACTGCAGAATATTTTCCGAGTTGGCTTTGATTGGATTGAAGCTCTGCAAACCTTCATCACACATGCATTTACCGGGCTAATTGTGTGACATTTGAGATCTTATTCTTCATTTTTATTTAAATAGAACCCAACATATCTAGTTAAGTGAAACATTGAGACCCTGACGTAGTATTTGCTTGAAGTGGCATAAACATCAAGTGGCTGTAAAGCATCAGTTTGTGCAGGTTTCAAGTGTCTCGAGAGAGGCTTATCTTTCACAATATTTTAATATCCAGTCCGCTTTAATTGGGCTAATGTGGCAATACCCTAATCATTTTTCCATTAAACTGCAACTTGGGGCTCCAGAGTCACCTTTGTCCCTCTGTTGTAGCTCTTTGACTTTGAAGGAAAATACTAAGAATGTGGATAAATAATAGATTTGGTTATTTGTTTTAGTTTATTATGTTTTGTTGTTTCTTTTTAGACTTTTAACATGTCATATCAAAATGATGGTAAAAGGTTTAATTCAAGAAATGTCAGAATATCATGATAAGTTTAAAGCACATATTCCAATCTTAAGCTGAAAACAGTGTTTAGTTGCTTAACAAAGGATTCTGTTCTCTCAGCATTAAATGTTGCAGACGGTTTCCATAGACCAGAATAATTTCATTTGTCACCTTCTAACAGACTGCTACACACTTCCTAATTCAAGCTGGTCTGACTGGCAACAGTAGTTTACTTTTGATTGGCTATTCCCTCTTGTTTCCTCTTATAAATAGTGACAAATGAGTTGTAGGTTAATGATGGTCTTTGTAATCAGCTCCTGCTGAATGCAGGGATCAGTTCCAAAAGCCTTCGCATGAATTCCACCACAGGCTCTGACATAATTCTGTCTGCAGTGCAGAAGAGAGTCGTATTTATCGGAGGACGATTTTTCTCTCTTAATTATTATTTTTTTGGCTCTGAAAATTCGCACTAATTAAGATACCATGTTTAGAAACACAATTACCCTGATTTTATGTCCATCACAGTCAATTTGTTCCAAATAGGCCACAATTAAGATGTAAAATCCTCTCAAGGATCATTGAATGACAAAAGATGCAGCAGATTCATTTGCACGTGCAGGACGACAGGCTCAGTTTGTCATTTTGATGCTTCTGTGATATATTTTAAGCCTGTTGAAGGAAAACATACAATGTGGAAAAAATCTGAAAGTTCTGAAGAATTCAGAGCATATGTAGTTCCTATGCACTCATTCAAAATCACTTTGAAATGAGGACACCGCTGTTGGTGGACATCGGGGATGGATTAGGAGTTTTTCTGCAAAGTTTAGGAACTCTGTTGATGAAAGCAGCTAGATGCATGAGGGATAAGGCTGAGTACCTCCAAAGAGTTGTGTGTCATCCTGGTAATGCTCATTGGTGAAACCTACGTATAAACACATTAACATTCAGGTGACAATCAGCACACAGACACAGAAAAACAATGCTGCTCAACACTTTCATAAAGCTAGCTTTGATTCCTCTCACTTTATTTCACATATAATTAATCACATACCATGTTTCCCTGATTGGACATTCATCTGCAATAATTCTGCCTGGCACTGTTGCTGGCAGCAATTTTCTTTTGATTAAAGGAAGTCAGCGGGGCTTAGAGCCTTCACACATTTCCCACTGATGTTTAATTCTGTCTGGATCAACTTAGACGTGTTTGCGTTTTATCTGTTCCACATGAAGGCAACAGTATAAACACACAGCATTCGCTGCTAAGTCGAGCCACGGCAAAGAGACTGCGAGTTAGCACACGCGAGAAAACGTTCAGACAGAATTTTTAGGGATTTATTAATGCGCTGATGAAAAACCAAAGAGGATGATAAATATGTTCAATATTTCAGCCCCCGGTGCAAGCTGGATTCTGTACTCCCTCATCAGTAGCTCCCAGTGTGGGAGCAGCCAGATGGATAAGCGATGATCTTCAACTTCTACTAAGAAGTTGGAGATGCCAGAAATGTTTTTTAATTTATTTTACTGCCTGTTTTTAAACTTAATGCTTTCACTTATGTTGAAAACATAACCTAAATAATTAGCATGACATTTTTCTGCAGTAATCACTTGATTTGATTTGAATCAAATCGAGTAATCTCTTTAGCTTGAATCCATCCATCTTCTATTCCTGCTTAAGTTGCGTTCACATCGTACGCTTTTCGGACTAATGCGGGACAAGTCTTGATGACTGGGTCACAGAAAGATGGAAGTACCACTGAAAGACCCCGCTCCTGCAGTAGATGATGAACCTTACCGTACTGGGAGAATCTGTGAAGGATCTCATGAACCCAAACATGGAGACATGATTACTGATGCTTTTTCGATGGGTCTAAAAACTTTGGACTCCTTAGGAGTCGGTGCTCTGTCTCCCCTTCTAGTCTGCCATCTTCAGCGTATTAACATACTACATCTCCCAGCTGCCCCGGTGTCCAGGCCCTGGATGTCGGTCAACTGACGTTCATTGATCACCCACACAAGACTCAAACAGAGAACAGAGCTTCGCTAAGTGCGAAGTATTGTTTGGACCACTCTCCCTGCATTACGGACGTTTCTATCTGGACCTTATCTTCTGTTTATCTGACCCTGATTACCTGCCGCCTGCCACATCTATGCCTTATTTCTGACGTCTGATGCTCCCATGCACCTGTTTGACCTCTGCCTGCCCGACCCTGATTTAGCTTTGTGGACTTTTCGCTGTGCTTGACTTCTGCCTTCCTGTCTGTGCTGATAAACCTGCTGCACGTGGAACCAGCTGTCTGCCACATTTTTGGACAAACACTGAGCAGGTCAAAAGAAGAGCGGCGGAAGCAAATTTGACATGTAAATCGTGTTCGGTGTGAACACATTATAGTCCTGTGCAGGATCACAGGGATTGGTGGATCCCAGCTATTTCAGAATGGAATAACAATTAATGAGGTCCAAAATTAATGTTTAAAGTGACCAATCTACCTATGAAGCATGTTCTTGGACTGCCTGGAGAAAACCCACTCACGTGAAGCTCATCCAAACGCCAAACAGAATGGACAGCTGGGATTTGAACCAGTGCCTTCTCTCTATTCTAACCGCTTCACCACTGGCTTAAATGAATGGTTCAAAACACACAAGACAGTGAAGGTGGAAAGACAACACTGAAGACAAAAGCAACACAAAACTGCAACACTTTACAAAAAGGTGCACACAATTTCACCTAGGTTATAGGGACAAAACTACCCACTAGTTAGTTATGGCATAATGGTTAACACAGATGCCATAATGTGAAATAAGTAAAACATAAGTACTCGGGAGAATGGGAATCTAAACTGATGGTAAAGGTTTGACAGGTGAATGTAGGTTATAGGCCTAGAATGACCTAATACTTCTTAGGTTATCTTACCTTTTGGTTAACAAACCCTTGAATAATGTTATCTGGGCAGCAATGATCCATGAGTAGACCAAAAAGTAACAATTAACGGTCATGTATGCTTACTTCCTGTGGGAATCAGGTCTCGATCTGGGATGAAGAGTTTGTAACCATAATGTTTCTCCAGGACGTCAGGAAGGATCTCCAGGGCAAAGCGCTCCTCCTCCCTGGTTTCTTGACTCCATTGATCAGGGTCCACTTTTGTGTATGAAAGATACGCATCATAGTCTTTGTTTTCTGCGAAAAGAAACAACTCCGTTAGTTAAAAATGGATGAGGACAAACAAGCTCCAAATAACCAGATTGTGGTAATAATGTGACTCGATGGCAGCACCAATCCAGAGAGCAAATGTGAAAGTAATGGAAATACATATTTTTTCTTTCATCACAGAACTTGGAATCCTTTAAATCTTTTTAATATAACCGTGTTTTTTGTTTCTGTAATCTGAAACAAAACGTTTCTCTTTTATTTGCCAAAGGTTTGATGTTTTCAAGACATTTTTTATAGAACAGCTGTTAAATCATCACCTATGTAGATGCAGACATCAAGTATTTTCTTATCCTGTGTTTTGCAACACAACTACTGATTATCTATGAGAACTGGACCGAGTGATGATGATGTCACCCACAGAAAATAACCGACTTTCAGTTCCAGTCAAATTAAGTCAGGTTTTTAGCTGCTATTGCCCCCTGTGGGTGGAGCTCATTTCATCATGATGCATTCAAAGTCCTTCCATTTGCAAAAGCCAAATAACTTATTTTTTTAAATTTAACTTTGTGTAATTATTTGTGTAAAAGCTTAATTAACCCTATTTGCTTTATAGTTTACTGCCATCTCCCTGTAGTTATGAAAACCTTCAATTCCACATTATTTTCTTATTTGCTTGTGCTTGGTTAGGTTCACAAAACACAAGTATGTGAAGCCTTAATGCAGAAAATTGAGGTGGTATAAACTATAGAATATCTTTTTAACTCCAAATCTTATAAAAATAATACTTATCATTCTAATTTAATGAAAAATGATTTGAGCGTCTGCAGGGAGTGATTCTTTTTGTTGCAATTACTGAAAAAATGCCTCATTTTTCTTTTGTGTAATTTTTAATCATAAATATTCTCTTAACAAGTAAAACATATTCATCACCAAGATATAAAAAAAAGTAAGCATTAAAGGGTTTTTCCCTTTAGGAATCACTACAGTTGATCCATGAAGGTGATCCATAGGTTCCTGTAGGATGCCCAAACAAACTACAGTCTAATTGTCTTATTTCCTAACTTCTAAAAGTCAGGCTACAAGCACGAAACACACAAGGAGCATGCACTTATTATTTGAACAGCACCAGCAGACTCCTTCTGCAATGCGCAGAGTTTGGGGGGGATTGAAAAAATGAAAAAACTGTACGACGTGCCTGCGACTTATGTATTGGTCAACCTATCATCCGCAGCATGCTCGTAGAAAAAACGCTGGATGAACATTTTGCCCTACAGGTCACCGAGTGATTTACAATCTTAACGTTTCGTATGGTACAGAGTTGTCTATTTCCATCCACAGACAGCCCCTATCTGCTTGTAACGAGAGGCGACTAAGACAAAGACATTCCTTTTTCTTGTAGCTGTCCTTTCTGTGCGGCTCCTCGTACACATTCTTGTGCATTCTTGTCCATCCTTACGTTCAGTCTTTACATGTATTCCTTACATTTTGGCAAATACAACATCACATTTATTCCAATAACTCTGGACAGCTGATCTCAAGTATTCAGACTTGAAACAAACTGAGCACCCTTTCATGGAACAGGGTGGCTCAGTTTAAAAAACGTCCCTGTGGATTCATTTCCACCTGGTCTTATGATTTAAATCAGAAGTAAAGTAGGTTAGACACAAACATACAAATCAAGACTCAAGCAATATCCTCTTCCCCAACTCTAAATGATTTCCCAGCAGACGGCGAGAGGAGCTGAAAGAGCTGAGAGCAGAAAGAAAAAAAAACACTGCTGGTGACACGTTCAGCAAGTCCTAGTCATTATTCTCTGTAGAAACCAAAATGTGGGCCAGCTGAAAAAGAGAGGGAAGCTCTTTCAAAAAGCCTTTGAGGAGGATGAGCAGCTTTGAAACGAGCTGGGAAGGCCAGAGCTGCACTCCATCAGATCTGAACATCCAAAAGCGCCTTTAAATTAGCAACCAACCTTGCAAATTAACCACATAGCAAAAAAGTTGGAAAATCAAAAACAGCTTGCATCAGCGGCCCCTGACTGTATGACTTAATCATGCTGAAGTGTAAGTCAACAAAAGCATGTCTAATAGATAATTCATACAATCGGGAGACAATCCGATGAGTTCACTGTTTCCAGAATGTTGGAAAAGAAGGAAAACAGAGTTGGAATGCAAAAATTAAAGGAACGACACTGGTGGATAAACAGACGGCAGTGAGCGAAAAGTTTAAAAAATAAGGCACCGACCTACAAAATCCCTAGTTTGGCCTTTTTTTGCACCACTTGGTGCTTTAAGTGTGTCCGGTCTTTATGTGTCACTACCTGGCAGGTACAGGATGAATTTCGATCTACAACACATTGATATCTTTTAGATGAGAAACAAATTGAAAACCCTGCTCTTTTCTCCCCTATGTGAGATTGCATACAGAGAGGAAGAGGGACAAATGGCTCCCCTGTTGTTCAAACAGAAGTGGAGGACACTTTTTATAAAGACAAGAGTCTGTTCCAGACCAAGTTCAAACCAAGTTCTTACAAAGAAAAGCAGTCGCACAAAGTCACATTCATAGTTATCAAAAATATTTGAAATTGAATTCTGTGTGAAAACATTGGTGGGAAAAAGTGAAAACATAAAACAAGTTAAAAAGTAACAACAAGAGAGATGCCTTTACCTCCATCTATGTCTTCACTACCAAAGTGTCTCCTATAGAAAAGCATCAGTTCAATCTTGTAGCATTTGTAGAGGGAAATGAGAAAGATGAGAAGCAGCAGGATTGCTCCCAGCCCTCCAGCAAGCTCCACGGTGTACATGAGCTCTGCTGAGGACAACACACAAAACACGCAAAAAGAAGAGCAATGTCAAAACTGCACATTCCCTTTGGTTTTTTTCTTTTTGTACGTTTCATTAAGAATCAATGGACTCACAGGATACATTTACATTTGCTGGAAAGCAAGATAGTCATAAGAATTTTATTAGTTCAGCTCAAAACAAAGCAGAATCAGCCTTCAGAGGCACGAGGCTTACAATGTGTTTAAAAAGAATGAGTGGGCACACTGCAAAAAGGAACAAGAACAAAACCGGGGTTTGTACTTGAGCGCAGTCCAGTCATACAGACCTTTGCTCTTTGGCTGTCATCCAAAGAAGGGCTTTGACTCTTCATGGCAGCATTTTTGGCGGTATTTTTAAAATGTGTTAAAGTTTTTGCATTTCATTGCCAGCTGGATTTCTATCGTACCTTTTCTGTTTTTTTTTGTTCTCTATCACTCTTTTTTAAAAATAATTGCTCCTCTTTCCCTTGAGATCAGGCATGGAGAAGGATCAGTTGCGCCATCAGATACAGTATTCACTTTATAGCAGTGAGCTGTGCTGCAACAGATTTATCTTCTGTCGCTGGGCTGTGAATGCAGAGTTGCCATGGCTATCACAATGCTGAGCACAACCTAATGATCAGCATTGTGATTGCCATCCATCCATCCATCCATCCATCCATCCATCCATCCATCCATCCA
>BSAI01000005.1:6239572-6276660 GCA_036245035.1 Adrianichthys oophorus
CCATCCATCCATCCATCCATCCATCCATCCATCCATCCATCCATCCATCCATCCATCCATCTTCCTAAGGCTAATGTGGTCTAGATCGTGTTTGTGTCCACCACGATTAACGATAAGACTGCATCCAGTTTTTTGGGTCAGGAACAAGCTTCGTGTTGTCTTCACTTATGCACAGCAGTAAATGAGGAACAGGTCTTCATGAAGTTTAGTGGACACAAGGAGCAGGCACTTTATCAAATTATAAATAGAACTTACAGTCATTTAGGATTTAGGGGAAATCAAAAAGGAAAAATCGGAACAACACACGTATGACTCACCTCCATCACCCGAACTTTACACTTACGTTTTTCTACAACCTCTCGCCATGCAACATACTGTACCTGTAGGAAAAGATGTGCATGAACATTTTCCCTCTGCAGACTTACGAGGGGTCTATGATCTTGATATTCCATGCAGCCCACCTGCATGCCCCATAAAGGTTTTTTCTATTTTTCACTGTATCCACCCATAGGGGCAGCTGTGAAAAACCCATTGGGAACAGAAAATAATGTAAAAAATTGTGATAACCACAGACCAATAAAGCTCATGATGCAGGCACAAGAGGGCCCAATCAAGTCCTTCTATGTGGCAGTCCGAAGTCTGGATAAATGCAGAAGGTTTTGTCAAGAAATGTAATCGATGTAAAACCAAAGCCTAATCAAATGTGTGAATCAAGAATAGAACTTTCATTCCTAATTGGTTGAGGTCCAGATTAACAATGGCCGCTAACAGTGCTGACTCACAGAATGCTGGTGAAAATTTGTCTGTTGATCAAAGAAGGAGAGAAGAGTGGCCACTGGAGCAGACAAACAGAAGTGATGAGGAAGTCATGGTAAGTTTGGTGTTCAGGGGATGAACGCAGAAGGACAGATGGTGGTGGATTCTGCTTAAAGAATGGAAATAGTTGTGGTGAAGACATTTTTTTCCGAAAAGAGAGGAGCATAGGGTAACATTAAAGGGCATAGATAGATGGCATACAAAGGTGCGTAGGATGACTCTGGTGGTGAGGAAGATGAAGAGAGAACCAAGTGGTGGAAGTTGAAAAAGAAGAGTCCTGTGTAGCTTTTCGGAAGGAAATGAAACAAGCTTTAGGAGATCATGTGGTTCTTTTAGATGATTTGACAGATACAGCTAAGGTGATCAGGGAAACTGGGAGGAGGGCAATGGGTGTGTCATTTGGAGAGAGGAAAGAGGACACAGATTTAGAATGTATTCAAACTGGGAAAATAATTTGATCTGGAATGAGTCTGCTTAATTTGGTCCGAATTGAGTCCTGAATTGTGCGTTTGGTCTGTATTCAGACTTCCGACAAGCAGCCTTTCCTGTTTTGAACCAAATCTCATCAACAAAACTACTTGACTAAAGCTCTCTTCACTCATTGGCCAGGATTTACGAGGGCGTGGCAAAGCAACTATGGGTAGAAATTATGGAATTCCTGCCCTTTGCTACCTTTGTCGGGATAGTTCACTCATTCAAATTTATATTAATCCCACCACATTTCATTGTGTTAGTGTGTCTCATTATTGCTTTGTTATTGCATTGTTTTTAATAGAATTCTGTTAAGGAACTACATAGTAGCTTTTAGGATCATGACACAGTAGTGCCAGGCGCGTGCCATGTAACGAGACACAGAAAAGCATGTAAGAAGCGTTTTTAGCCATGTTAACATAAACATTCTGACAATTAAGGAGTCTGACTTTTTTTTTTTCCTGCTTGAAAACATGACAATCGTTGCTTTACATTTTTCCGCGGCTCATCTGTTGCATTATATGTACATTGTTTACATCACGTGACTACCGGCTAACTTCAACTGTTTTGGTCCTGTTATGCCGCTCTGAGAACAGATTGTATTCTGACTGAGGAATCTCAGTGCGAAGCTCAGTTTGATTGGAAACGAACTGAGACCATCTTGAAAGAAAGATCAGAGAGCGGTTCCTGGTCCTGGACCAGGGTCTGCTCGATATACAGACTAAAAACTTTCTTCTGGATTTAAACAAAGTCTGGTTCACTTTAGGCAAACCAAATCTGGATATGGCCTTAGTGGTGGAATGGAGATGTTCAGTGTGTGAGGAGGAAAAGGTGTGCTGCCACACCAATGATGCAACCCCTATGCACAGTACTCCTTAATTTATTTTTCACTCTTTAATAAAGCGTTAAAAATATATATTTTTTCAGATTTTTTTTCAGGCATTTTCAAACAGGTGCTCTCTACCCAACTATTCCAGGGAAAATCAATGTACTATTTAAATTTTATTTATTTTGACTGGTTTTGTTAAGCTGTCATGCATTTGTGTTGATTACATTTGTGTGATTTTTGTCCACTGAAAGACCAAGTCTTATGTTTAGTCTTGTTTGTAGGATGAATCTGTAGAAGAACAGAGCAGATCAGAAGGATCTGCATTGTCTTTGTAGATCTAGAGAAAGTCTATAACAGTATATTGAGAGGAGCTGATTGTATTAGGTAGTCCAGAGTGGCAGTACGTTTCTACTGTTCAGGACATACTTTATATGAGAGCTGTAAGACAGCTTTCAGATGAATAGTTAATAGCAATAGAGAGTGTGCGATAACAGGAAGAGGCAGGTGAAATGTGTAAGAGAGGTATTCAAGGTGGAGGTGGAAATGCACCAAGAATCAGCCTTGAGTTTTTTTCTTGTTTGCTGCAGTGATGGACAGACTGACACATGAGGTTAGACAGAAATCTCAGAAATCAAGCCATCAGAGAGCTAGCTCCTGTTAGATGTTTTGGAAATACATGCAGGGAAGTAGATTGAAATGTTTTGGACACGTTGGAGTTGAGATTGGAGCTACCAGGAAAGAGGCCTAGAGGAAGACCAAAGAGGGGGTTCATAGATGTAGTTAAGGAACACATGGGTGGTTGCTGTTGTGACCCTAAAAGGAAGCAGCTGGAGGGCAAAGAAGACGACAGGACCTGACCAATGGTGAAAGCTACACTTTGGTCATTTTGAACGTCAGTATGAATTCAAGCAAAGAAAAATTACAGCAGATGCAATATGTTCTTTGACAGTGCACTGAGAAAACACAGAGGTCAGAAATAGCTGGTTTGTGTTTTTGTAGATCTAAAGAAAGTCTGTGACAGGGTACACTGAAATGGACTGTAGTTGTTATGAGAAGGTCTTCAGTGATAGAGAAGCATGTTCCTATGGTTCAGGACATGTATATTTGGTGTAAGACAGTGCTGACGTGTGCTGTAGGTTTGCTGCAACAATATACCTAAAGATGGAAGCAAAAAAAAAAAAAACCTAGATCGCCAGTTATTTCATCTTTTTTGACCAAAAACGAAAGTATTCTTTGACTGAAATGCAGGGGAGGGGGTGAACTTCCAAGCAACCTCTGCTTTGAGCCAGTTTTTCCTCCTTTTTCCCTTGAATCTGACCCTGAGGGCTTGTTTTGCTGCTTTTTCGTCCTTTAAGTTTTAAAGACGCAGCAACAGCAGCACCCCCATCCCTAGCTTAAACAGCTTCAACAACTGCTTCATGTAAGGAGGGGCACTGCACCAGGAAAAGTTAGTGATTATGTCAAACTTTTGAGTTATTTTATTTGTTTTAAATTACTATTTTTAAATTTAAACTAAAGTGAGTGGTGTGTGCAACTCTTATAAACTTGTGAAAAATGTCAGAAAGATAAAAAAAAAAACTTAGCCTAGACAATGTCATTTGGCGCCCTCTACAGCAGATGGCGTTCGGGAGCCGACTGTCTATGCCCAGGGCGGCCCTGACTGCGAGCACAGTTAAGTCTGACTGAAAAAATTAGCACTGATGCTTGTGCCTCGCTTAATCTGCTGTATAGTTTGATGTGCCTTATGACACAAATTCAAAAATAAGCCCTCAATCTCTGAGGCTCCGCCTTTCGCTCCTTGTGGGTGCAGCCCATTTCATGACGTCGGCCTAGAGCCGGCCTCAGCAGTGTGTTGGCATTTCGCCCAAGAAAACAAACAACATCCGAACTTTTCAAAGATTGATGTGCATATTGTGGAGCCATAACTCTTGAACCAGAGTCCGATCCGGAATTTGAAGTGCGTGAGGTACCAAAGACGTCTGCAGGTAGTTTCTGACTGGGAAATGAAAAGCTAAGAGTATTTGTCTTGGGCAAAGAGGCGGGCTGTTGTCTCTGCAGATTGGGTACAAGAGGAACCGCTTCTTCTCAGAGTCGATACTAAAATGAAAGTTTTTGATCACTGCTAGCTCCGCGCAGATAGTAGGCGTGTGTTTTAGCTTGGGGGCGGTGCTGGCAGTGCAGACCTCCCACATTCATACATATGAACATGGAGACCCAGTCATTTTCGTTTGGGAGGGGCTGGTGCTCAGAGAGCAGGGTTTTAGGGGAAAGCTCAGATGCATGAACGAACCGACATGCCACACTGGGGTTGTGTTTCATGAGGAATTAACATTTTAATACACTTATAAGCTCCAAAAAGTAGATTTTGCATAATATAGGCCCCTTAAGGTCGTTTTTAATGCGCTTCACTTTTGGTATGTAAATCATTTTTTATGCATCATTGAACACATTTTGCTATGTTTAAGATAAAGTCTTTAAAACATCCTCTCTTGTCTAAAGTGAACATTTTGTCATAATTTGATACAATATTTATCCACAAACAACAACATACAGTACATCTCAGATAAACAGCACTGATTTGCTTTTCCTCTTTAATTGGCCGTTTATTGGCTCTCTCCACAAGCGCAGTGCTTCTAACTCATTATCGGCAATCATTTTCACTCTTCAAGTTGTTTATGATTCATTGACCACTGATCTCTGCCGCAATTCTTTATTCCCTTACGATATAAAGAAAGGCAGCTGCTGTGACATTAGTGATGCAGGCTCGTGAGTGATGCATTCTTTGAAGGGGAACACAAAACAAACATCAGCTGTGGGTGTGAGAGGAAAAAGAGGACTTGACTTAGAACCGTATCTCCTGACAGAGAATTAAATGATACTGTCGGCCACCTGCAAAGGCCAGCCAAAGAGTGCGCCTCAGACAAGGTTCGATCACAGTGACAAACATGAAAGGGAGGAAACAGACACATAAAGAACCAAAAGCACAGTGGTGAGTCGGATTTTACCAGCCATTGGGAAAAGTCGAGGATCAGTTTTCGGTATAAATGGTCGTCAAATTACCTCTGTTCTGGGATGAGAGAAAATGCTTTAAAGGAGCTTTAGACAAATTATGCACAAAAGCCAGAACAGCAAAAGAGCTACTGGTGCAAATGAAGAAAAATATGATGCAAGTGTATTGGGTCCCAAACACACAGTAATTATGCACATAAAAATTCATAAGATGCCTGCATATTTCAATTTGGTAAAAAAAAAGGCAGCTAAGCTTGGTGGATTCTGTTAATTATTTAGAACAAAGTCAGATAAAAGTAAACAAAGAATATAATAATTTATAAAAATTAAGGAAAAAACAAGGTTTTTCTGTAAATACAAATTAAGCTACGGTCACACCCCTAGCAACGCACATTCAAGCGATCACTTTCAATGAAAAGTCATGTAAACGCGTGTGTTTATGCATGGTTTGGGCTTCTGCATTCAAAATGCTAGCATACACGGATAGTTCCCGCCCCTTTTATAAGACAGTCTTTGAGCTCTATGATCAAAATGTGCGTCAAAAGTTAAACCAGGTTCAACTTTGACCAATCAGGTATTTGAATTTGCTAGCAACTTATGGTTGCTGTCTTTTTTAAGCCATGGCAGTGCCAACCGCTTGAAAATTGATCACGGAGGAGAAATGAATAATTGCGTTTTTGGCCGGCCAGAATTATCTGACACCAAATTTTTCATATATTAAAATAGAGCTGTGAAAGAAAACGGCTGGAACAAGATTTGCCAGATTTGCGTCGCTTCGACATTTCGCACCAAGCCTCTTCTAACTGTAGGTACATGTGCTGGTATCGGGTAGCGACAGCCCAGTGTGAACCCCAAATGCGCGTCACATGCCCATTGTGAACGTAGCTTCAACCTGAAGTGAAAAAAAGGTGGTGTTTTTTAGGATTGCACAGATAAAAATGTTCGTTCTTACCCCTCTTGAAAAGCTGGACGGTTGCATGACGACGGCCATGACCATTTTCCACGTAACAGGAGTAATTTCCCAAGTCCTCCTCCTCCACGGCGTTAAAAATTAAGGATATAGCCACCTCCTGCTCCCCGAGATGCTCCTTTACAACTCTGCGGAAAAAAACCCAAAACAAAACATAAAATTCAACGAGGTTTCACTGAGTCCTCCTTTTTCAATGCTGGATGGAGGGAGCTCTTCAGACAACTATGTGAGATAATCAAATCGTGTCAGTAATTTAGAGTAATGATCACAAGAGTATCAGACAGCAACGCAACACAGGCAGTTTAGCAAATTTAGAGAGTCGAGGAAAACATAATATCTCAAAACAATGTTTTTGCGAAGAAAAGGAAGTCTTTATGAAGCCTCCATTGAGGACAGTTAAGTACTTCATGGTATGTTAATTTCTTTCTCTGCAGTCAAAACACATAAGAAGTAAAATCAATAAGGGATATTCCTCAGCTTGCGTGTGTGTGTAGGGAGGGGAGAAATGAAATAATGGTGATGTGAAGAAAATCTTTTTATACCGGCTGCCATGGTAACGGCAAAAAGGAGAGAAAGTAATATTCCATAAAATAAATGAGTGTCCCCTGCTGGGCTGGTTGAGCCTGACGGAGGGGAGGATGGGAAGATAATGCTCCCTCGTACCTTAGACTCACTACTTAGCCTACTTTTACCGCACCCTCTGCACAAATGAGGCTACGCGGAAAAACAAAGCTCAAATGAGGAAAACAGCTCCACGGTTAGGAAGTGTGTGAGCGCATGGGGGTGCTATCGTTTGTTGAGAGGTGGGATGAGGGGAGAGTGTGCTTTAGAGTGTGTGTGTGTATGGGGGGTAATAGCTCTCAAGCGTCTCACTTCCCTTGGATTCAAGTCAATAAACTGCACATGAGGACAGCTTGTTGGAGGGATTTGGCATCGGTAATTGAAAGTGTATCATGGGCTGTGCAAAGAGAGCCGGCGCTGGCAGCGCTGTGGATTTTGAAGTTGTTGTGCAGTGGGGTGGATGGGGGGAGTTAGAGCCCTCGGAGATGAAGGCATGGGAATAATTCATATCTCTCCAGGGAGTGGTGGGCACTTTGAAGCCTCCCATCTCATAATCACAGTATATGAGCAAACTCAACTCATTGCCAACGAACTTGGTGGATAACGACTGCTTACACCTCAAGTGGAGATGATGGGCACCTGGACTCTGAGGAAAACAGGGCTGAGGTGATTCATGAAGATACAGATGACAGCAAAAACTTTTTCAAGAACTACAGCTGGCAGTAACAAAGTTCAGTGAGTTTTTCGCTGTCATCACATGTTTTGTTGTCTGCTGTGATGGGACTTTGTTGTTTTTATGTTGAAACCCACCGTGTCTCAATCCAAATGGTGTCTTTCTAAATCAATCACAATTCATTTATTTCATTTTGAATCAATTTTATAACAGTATAGGTCGATTAACAACTTGCCCCAGACAGACCTGATTGGATAGGGATATGAATCCATTCATCGATTAAGTCGAGTAATAGTTACTGTACACTTCTTTCCACGTTTCCATTTTTGATCAAATCCTGGACTCTTCTTCACAAAGTCCCTCCATCCTCACTGGAACAGCAAACCTTTTTGGGTATTAATTCTGCCTCATGCCTTCCTGCCACAGCTGCAAAACACCAACGGAACTAGGTCAATAACCCATTGATCAACTCTTACATTATGCTGAGCCAGATTTGTTTTGCTAATTTATTAATCTCTGCATGCTATGCTAATGCCCGGCCATCCGTGCAACGACAACAGCGGGCAACCGCGTCCTGGTGGGGCAAATAAGAGTTTATGAGCTCAGGTTACCAAAAAAAAAAAATCCACCTAATCAATAAGCTGAAAGTAAGGCAAATACCTGCCTGCAGACAGTCTGATATCTGAGTACGAGAGCTCCACTCGAAAATCAGTTTGGCTGCAGACATCTCTTTGGATGCACAACCTTCAATTGTGCATCATGGAAACACATATGTCTAAAGATGAAGGGCTTCATGGAAAGACCATTACTTTTGATTTCAGTGCGACTAAGCTGTCTGTACTTGATGAAAGTAAGATCCAAGCAGGATGTGAGAATGATGAGAGCACAAGAATCAATAGCAAAAAGTGTGTAAATGGAGATAATATTGATCCTTTGAATAAAATATGGATATCGTATTAATTATTGAACACAAGAACCCCTTTGAGGGCAGGAATTCTGAAGGAGCGCTGGAAGAGTGGAGGAATAAAGCTTTTGTTGAAGATTTTGATTTTCCTGTTGTGATTGTGAACAAGAAAAAGTGTTTTTGCAGATGCAGCTTTCTCATTTGCCTCCCTGTGACTTGTAAAGGTTTCTTTTCTGGTTTTTGACATTTTCTCTTCCCGACACCTCTCACTCTTTTCTCTCCTTCCTGTCCTTTTCAGCTTCGCTTGTCCGATTTGCATGCTCCCATGTACAGGAGATGCAGTGAGGGAGATAGGACCAGTGTTAAGAAAAATGGCAGTTGTTAAGCAACTGACAGCCCTGTTCCTGCTTTGTAACATCCACTCCAAACAGCTTTAATGGGAAACAAGCGCACAGACCGCAGGATGGACTTGTTCCCTTGAGTGCAATTTCAAACTCAAATATAAACTTAAGTAATGAGCTTTAGAAAAGTTCCCAGTACATTAATCATTTTAGAATGAAAAGGGGGTGCGAATAAGTTTGTTTCATTACGTAGTTGGGTCTTTTTATATTGAAATGAAGGGAGATCAACCAGCCAACTAGCAGTTACTGTATGATCTGACCTGCTACTATTTACTATTATGCCTCAAACAGGGAATAATGAATTGGCTCTTTTTTGGAGATACACCTGAAATCTCACGCTGATTTTCACATACAATTTTTATGTGCGTGCATGTACAATTATTAACTCTGTTACATTTCTTGCATCATCTTTTTGAAAACATTTGACTTGTTTTGTTTTTGCTTTCTTAACATTGTACTTGTGCCATCTTTTTTTTTTTTTTTTTCTAAATACACAATGAAAAAGCTTTATATTTTTACTGGCAAAAATGAAATCTTTTCAGCACCATTAGTGTTTTTACTTATTTAAACTTCCTTGAAAAGGGGGACTATTAAAATACACTGAAACTCATAGAACCGTGCACAATTTTAATACCTTAAAACAGGTAAAGACCAATGCGACAAAGAGGCCAGTCCCTGTGCACTATACATTGCTGTCATGCTGAAAGAGCGGCTGAAATTAAGAAGCATCAACCAGTCGATGGTAAGACGCTAAATTAAAAAAGCTTATGTTGGTATTAACAAGTCTGCAGAGGAATAGAGGAAATAGTGACTTCCAAAGACAAGTCTCCAGTTACAGGCAAAGAGAAACATGGCCCTGAGACAGTTCAGCAGACTTCAGCGTATGATTAAAAAAAGGAAAACGCATAAAACAAAAGAATAAACTCTGGAAGTTTCTAAAATAAGAAAAGAAAACCATGACTGTTGAAATGGATAACTGTATGACATTCTGGCATTGTGTTTTAATGAAATGTGTCAGTGCGCTGAAGGAGTTTAGGAGAAATATGGACACAGGAATTTTTGCAAAGTCCTTGACAGCAAGAAAGGGAAAAAAATGCTGTGTGGAAATACTCAAAAAATGGACGACCACGGAAACATATTTTAAGTTCAGGCTGCGGTATTGCTCTTGGAGTCCCAAAGATGAATTACATAAAAAAAAACGGGGAATTGAGGAAAACGCCTCTCTTCTTCTAGGGTACATTCACATTAGCCACTTTGGTATGGATCTGTTGCCATTTTTGTAGTCTTTCACATTTTTTGTAAAAGCAAGTAAAAAATGACCAAAGACCTTCTTGAAGCCAAACACACAGTCTGGCCTGGTGCCAATGTGTGCATTGTTCACATATGTAATTTTGGTCGTTTGTGGTACATGCATGATATACCTAATCCATAAGTGTTTCTTGCGTTCGTAATTCGTCGATGTGAGCAGATGTCCGTCGAGGGTTTTGGCCGATGGGTCTTTACGTGAAATTGGTTTTAAGCTGCTCAGAATTTTTGTCGGCTGAGAATTACGCAGTTCATGAGTATTTCACGTAGTTTATACGCAGTCATTACATAAATCTTTTGTGTAATGTATGTGTGCATTTGTGTGTTGGGGTGTATTTGTTGAGGCGTAAAGGGTGTGTGTAATAAAGGGTGCGGTTAAAATTGCGGTTAAAAAAAGTCAATGAAGCGCAGGTTTACGTGTTCTTTTCGAGGTTTATTCTTACTTTATCATGATTCATTGGTGATACATCTGGGAAATTTCACACAAAAGACCACATCTTTTCTCACTTTTTTCATGTGTATTCATGTATGACCAATTTTCATCTGTTCAATGTACGTAGCGGCAGTGTGAAAGGGCCTTTACAAAGACTGTCCCTTGCGTGAATGGGACTCCAATTATAACCCTATTCATGAGCTCCATAAAGTTCTTCAGACCAGCTGACTGAGACTGGTAACTTTTTCTCAGCCATGTCAATGCCGGTGATGCATGCTGCACAGGGAATTATCCTCCTGCAATGTTTCTTTGCCCTCGTCTTCTTCATTTCGCCAGCTTGAGGCAATTACTTAGCAGTTTATTGGGGTATATCCCTGCTTAACTCTTGCAATTTATAGTTTCCTCTTGCAGGCAGTTTTTCCAGAAGTAATTTATGCTTAAAAACAAAAGCACACAAAATAAAGTATTTTGTTCACTCCCTGCAATATATTTTAAATCTTTGGCAAAGTTTATATTAGTGTGATTTAAAATGAAGCAGTGAGCTGAAAACAGTAAATAAAACAAGGAAAATTGTTCATTTAGAGTTTTCTATTTAGAGCTAATGGACTAAAACAGACAAAGCTATTGCTATCACCATTTTATATTTTTGTGCAGCTGCTGCTAATCCCTCAATGCTGCCAAATGCAGTGCAATGAGCTAAACTCCAGCTACACTTTTTTTCCCCTTACTTGATGTCGCTCTCCTGGATTCTCTCTTCATCCAGGTCCTCAATAAACTTCTCCCCCTTCATCCAATAAATCAGTGGGCTGGCGTCACCGCTGTAGCCGAAGAATGCTCTGCAAGTGAGGTTCAAAGGGCTTCCTGTAAAGAGAGGAGAAGATCAGACTTCATAGTCTTTCTGTGTTATTATCTACAGCCTGATGACACTGCAGTGGAAACCTTTTTTTTTGGTAACTTTAAAACTTAACATTCCCTCGTGTTTTTGTTTTGTAATCTATGCATCAAATGCAAAGCCTCATATCTGACAATAAAACAAAAAATATCCTTGATTCATTAATAGGAAGTAGACAGTTGCTCACGGACAGGATCTCAATTACACAAACATCCAGCACTCATATGAAGCCCTACAATCAAGAAAATATTAATATTAGTAATGAACACATGAGGGCACTCATGAGTTACTTAAAATCCCCAGTGAGTTTGCTTCAACGAGTACAATATGGCAGGAAGAGTTGCGTGCAGACAGATAACTTTTTTTTTTGGAGCTTCTGCCAGTATGAAGGTCAAGAGTCAACAACTGCAGTTTGCTGAGAGCTGATATGTAAAAGGAGGAGCAGTTGTCTCTGGGGACTAAATGGAACTGTTGCTAACTGGATGAATGGTCGCAAAGAGAATTTAACTTATAAGGACAAAAAAAAGAAGTCAAAAGTCACACTTTCTCGTTCATTTGGCACATTTCAGTTATGTTATTGCTGTTTGAAAAAAGCAAAGGGATTTAACACAGATTTTTTTTAAATGTGTATTTAAAATACATTTCCTTGTCTGCATTTAAATTAAGGACTATTTCATGTTTACTTAGAATTCTAAGGAAATGTAGACTGAAGAGGCTCTGGCTTAAAGTAATCGCATGCTGTTAACTTTGTTGGCCAATTTGGCATCATAAATGTGGAGGCTAATCAGGCAGCAGAACATACTGTACACTCTGGTGCAGAACTTTGCCACATCGGGGACTAACGAAGTCTTTCAAGCACAAACTGAATAACTCATTTATTTATTTTTACATGAGACTATCTCTGTGCACCACATTAGAAAAAGGGTCTGCATGCACTGCAGACTCACTTGTCACCAACCGCATGTCCTCAGAGCAAAAACGGGTTGCATTGTTTGTTGAAAGACTGTTTTTTGAACCGAAGGCTCTGTGTCCTTTTCCTGTGTCCACGGCCGAGACACAGCTTCAAACGATTTTAGCGGGTCATTTGCGGCACAGGGAAAAATTCAAGGTGTGTAGGGGAAGCAGGATTGGTAGAATGAACTGCGAGTCCTCTGTGAGGAGCAGGGGCTGACATTTCCAAAGTTCAACAGCCTCTCTCAGCTTGGTATTTGTGCACAGCCAGGATCTACAAAGACTACATGCTGTACTTACAAAACAGGAACCTGCTGCCAGTCATTACACGCATGCACGTGTGCGTTGGTGCTGCGCTGTCATATCAGGTTGGAAAATTTGTTTGGCAACTTACAATTGCATCTATGAGCCTTGGAAATGTTCATTTATTTACACCCTTGACTTTAGTTTATCCTTTAGATCAATTGTAAACTAGGAATGTCATGCTACCGGCATCCGCTACCCGGAGAGGCGGCTTCCACTGAGCAGCCTGGGAATCACAGGAAACGCTTATAGCCTCCTGCTGTCTCAGTCTAATCCAAATGCAGCAGGCCCTGCATGCTCTCACATCCACCTGTGTTATGGCTTAATATCAGTGTCTGACAAACGTCAGCTCCTCCACTTTAACAGGATGACTTAGAGAGCTGGTCAGTGGGGTCCTAGATAGTACTTTTCCATCTAATATTGCCCTTTAGCATTATTAGGCCCATTATTAGACAATTAGAAGTTGTAGATTTGGAAATGCATCACTGTGGTGAGCTCTCAAATGTGGTATTTCCCTGTTGCGCGCGCATTTTATACAAGAATATTGTGAAAATTTAATACATAAAGTCCTTTAGTCCTCTAGTTGAACAAAGTGATGTAGCATGCAATTTGACTATTTTTGTAATGTGGACGTGGTTAACAGTTGCCAAGGAAATTCAAAAGTATATTTTCACCAATTCTTCTTAAAGTTACATTGACTTGTTCATCAGCCCCAGGTGACCAAAACAACAACTGGTTGCTATGGTGATAAACCCACAAAAGAGCCAAAAAAGTTTTTTTTTCTTTTGAATTTATGATGTGCAGCTTCGGCGAGGTTGGTGAGGGCAGAAGAGGAGAGTGAGGGGGCAAGGGCGGGGACAGGTAGCACCTGTTGACCAGACAACGCTATTCGTGGCTTTTATTTGTACTTGCTTTCCATTGTAGAAAAAAATGCTACCTCATGTTTAGTGAATTTTTAAATATTATTTCTTGCCATCTTGTTGAAAGGGAACTTGTGTTTGTTTGGATTGAGCATGAATAAAACATGTGAAGAAGTGTTGGCTCTGGTTGCAATAGAAGACTAACATGTTCTAGAATAAAGGTGTGCTTCTGTCTGTGTTTGTGTGTGTAAACGTTAAAAGTGCTATTAAGATATGAAAAAGGAGCAGTAAACAAAGTGCATGAAAAGAAGAACCCTTCAGTTCTTCTTAAAGTAGTCAGTAAAAAGAGGGGACCCTCCCAGCTGTCTGGGGCTGAAATTCATGTCTTTTTTTTTCACTCAAAATATCAACATTTGAACGTCGTATTCAAATCAAACTTAATTTATGATCAAAGCAATTTTTGGTTAAAACAAAATAAAAAAAAGAACAACCACACACCAAGCCTGCAGCAGGTACAAAGGATCCCCATAGGGATACAACAATAATAACGTGAAAGTTAACAATAAATACGTAGAATGTATTTAAAAATATATGATATAAGGTAAACAAACACATATATAATACAAATAATTACTATTAAGACAATTTATTAAAGAAAAAATAGACTTTGCCAGAAAACAACTAGTTACTAAATGTAAGAATAGGTCAAATTTCCACATAATAAGGGAATAAAAATACTTTGTATCAAACTAATAGCCAAAGAACAAAACGTTTACATTAAAAACCTTTCTTTTATCAATGCCCCCTTTTGAATATGCTTTTATACGAGCTGGCACCTTGAGGCATGAAGAATCTCCCTGGCTGACAGGTCTTGAAGGGCACTGGAGAAGGATTAAGTGTTTCTGCGTCTGTGTGTGCGCACGTCTCTGCGTGTTGTTTCTGCTTCCACACATGCGTGGGTATGGAACACATCCATGTAATCTGTGTGATTGACTTCCTCCCCCCAGCTGAGAGTTTGTCACGGCGCCTGATGGAAATGAGCCTTAAGTCGCAGTCTTTCTTCATTTCTGTCCAGCATTTCGGAGTCTTTCTATGAGCTAATCGTGTCATTGGTTCTCCATGAAACCTCTGTGGAAAACAACATCATCTAACTGGAACTGAGGACAAAAACTACAACTGAATAGACCCTGAGTAAAACAAATAAAGAACCCTAGACATATCTTTAAATCTATAGTGTGAATTCTAGTCTTTTATGATGCATATATAAAAGTGCACTTGTGAACTATGTGAATCTGATAAGTGGCATTAAAGGACCAGTTTAATTCAAATATTTTAAAAAAGTAATCAGAGTTCTCTGGAAATATAAAGAAAGAATTCCACTTATTTTCTCAAATTTGCTCATTACATCTCATTTGCTGGAGGCTATGACTTACTAAAGTTATCCAATCATTGTGAGGTTACCAAGCAACCAGCTGAGTTTTGCAGGAACTTATCTTCAGTTCAACATCTGTGGAAATGAAGCTGCCAATTGCAGGAATTGCTTCACAGCAGGTAGAGTTGCTGGCATCCTTTAAAATTCACATGTATCCATTCATCTGCTTACTATATAGTAAATACTTGCAGCGAAGTTTCAAAGATGTAATTATATATGTGACAACTTCTCTCTGACTTTTTCTAGGATTGCCACAGAATAAAATAGTAAAATCATTTGTTAAAATCTAACACTTTTCATGTTTAAAAAAGAACTATGAAAAGAAAAAATATTGTAAAAAGAGACTAATCATTCGGAGGGAAAAGTATAGTAGTTAACATTGTAACCACATGTATTTGTGACAGACAGAAAATTATTTACGGCACTTCTTTCAGCAATCAATCCAATTATACACTGTAGAACCTGGTTCAAAGCTGACCTCTGTACTAAGTTTATGTTTACTCCTATTCTAAAAGTGCCACAACCTCAGTGTATATGGATGCATGTCTGTGTGTGAACCTCGTACATGCAGCTAACCCTGATTTTGACAGCAGTCTCCAGAGATGGTCTGGGATAGTCTCCAGCAGACCCCTGTTGTTCTGATTCAGCAGAAGCAGGTCCTGAAAATGCATGTTGCATCCATGCAAGCCAAATTTTAAACAACCTTTACAATGTATTTATTTAGTGATTTTAACCAGTGATGGACCTAGAACATTTGATATGTTTTTATTATTTGAATTTAATGATTTTCATATTATTTTTATTATGGATCTGTTATTTTTGCAATGCTTTAAAAGCTTGTATTGTATCTTAACCTTTGTCAGTATATTATACTAATATTTTCTCAAAAACTGGGGGCAAGTTGAGGGGCAAAGTTTTTTGCTCGGAGGGGAAGATGCCCCTCATTGCCGCCCTGTAATAATTGGCTTTTCTTTTTTTGGTGTAACATTATCATTAGGAACTGTAACCCTTTTAAAAGGATTGCTGTAATTAACTTTTTTTTTAAATAAAAAATGTATACTCTTATTTTTATTGACTACAGCTAACCTCTAGTTGTTTCAATGGTACTCTCATTTCACAGAAAAACAAACAATTGTAACAGTTCTGATTAATAATCACAAACCAATCATCAAAATGTAAAATATATTGTGGTGCATTTGTCACTTCAGGTTTGGTTTTACTTCTGCAGGCATTTTAAAATCTGAAGTAAAAGTGAAGCTGTGTAACATATTACACTTGTAAGACAGTAACATTTCAAGATAAGGTATTCTTTTGAAGCACAATAACAAATAGCGTATTACTTTTGTAGGAAACTTTCATATGACTGGTTATAGGCTACATATTTTATGCCCATATTGCAAAGGTATTGACTTTTAAAACATAAAAACATTCTAAAAAGTTTGCTTTTTAATTTTTACAGTTTTTAGATTTTGTCTATTTTCCCACTCTGTCGAAAGTTAGTTACATCTAAAAATTCCCGTAATTTTTTCTTTATATTATGAAAAATAATTGAAGTAAAGAAATGAGACAATTTTTCAACACCATGCATCAAAGAGTGACAGTATTCTTTCGTGAACTATAGCATCTCTTATGTGCTGCTTTACCCATCTGTCCGTGTCTGAATTTGTTTCGTTTGCCACTCAAGTTTGATTAGAAAACATTATTTCACATCCAGAAGGCTTATGAAGAACCAGTCACGTTATGGACAGCAGCAGATGGCGGTGGCAGAACATGCATGTGTCATTTAATCTGGATTGACCTGCCACTGGCAGCTTTTGTGTGTCCCGCTCTGTGATTCTATTTATTATTATGAAAAAAGAATTATTGAAAAAAAAAATAAAAGAAAAAAGTTTGTTCCTTAATCGATTCTTTTTCAATTTGGGGACAAAATGAAACAGAATAGAGAAAAAAACATTCAAGGACTTCGACTTTTTCAACCACAAGTAAAATTGATTATTGAATAAATGAACAAGTAAACTGACATAAAGTGCAATTGCCAAAAATTATTACCAGCAAAAATGTGCTTTATGAGTAAAATGAATTAAATTGAGCATTCATAAACTTAAAAAAATACAGAATGACTTTTAATGATAAAAGGAAAAAATGCTAACAAAAAGTATTCCCTCACTAATAAATTAATGATCGATTTAGTTTGTAAAAGAGACCCCAGAAATAAGGTTAGATTTTCAGAAATAGATCAATTATGTGAGTGTTCTGCTGAGGTGATAAACTAGATTTTCCTCCACTTTGTGTTCATGTTCTGCTGATTTTTCTTGCATTTGTGGGCTAATGACACCACACAGAGCTGGCACTCACAGACAAATCCTCTCCAGACCTTGCAGAGAGAAAACCTTCTTCAGATTCAGTAAGGTTGACTGATTATCAGGTTTTGTCTGAATTCCTTTACTACTCAATACTTAGTACACTTTACAGGGCATTGTGTAAAACCAATGTACATGGATTCTCACTACATTGGTGAATATGGACCACATCACATTGCAATTTGAATAAAATTATGTTTAATGTTTGTAAATCATCCGAGTTTTCATCTTCAGAGCACAGCAGATTCATACATAGTCTATGTCAAATTTTCATATTTTTTCAGGTTTTTACTTGTGTAAATGGGTGACCTGATAATTGACTTAAAAAATACAGTGAGCATGTGTCCTAATTGCATTAAAACCCAGATCTCTGGATATAGTCTTTTTGGGATTAGGAAGGAGTGAGGGAATTTGGATGTAACTTTAGTTGAGAGAAGTAGATTAAATAATTCCTAAATAAAAATGAATTCTGTTCATACCTGATCAGATAGTTGTCAGGTCCTTTTTAGTAATCTCCTCTAAACATTAATACTCTCCTCATCACTTTATTTGCAAGAATACTGAATATATTTGTATGATGGCCAGTGGAATTTTTGTATAAAATATCAACAAACTTGACAACTTTTTCAAATGTATCTTAAATGGTTTCTTTTATCTGTTCTGTGTTATTGTTAACTATACAAGTGTTTGACGCAAGAAATGCTCTTCTCCAGGTTTTTGTTTATCCCTGTGTTTATTGGAAAACCTGTAAATCAATTTGACTGATTTCAAAAATGCATTTTGACCTCCTTCTCTTCAATATGTATTTTCTTCCCCGTGACTAATCCCATATACAATTTCGTTGCTATGCTGACGACACCCAACTGTACCTGGTAACTCACCTCAGCTCCACGCTCCCTCCTGCTTCCCTGACAGCTTGTCTTTAGGAACTCATATCCTGGCTTCGTCTAACTCTCTGCAATCAACCTGCAATACCTTCTCTTGGCATAAAATCAACACCCTTACCCTTTCTGTTGGTGACTCTTCGGTTACCTCCACCTACCAAGTAAAGAGTTTGACAGTTGTCCTAAACTGCTCTCTATCCTTCCAATCTCACATCATCAACATCTCCCGGACATCATTCCTCCATCTTTGTAACATCACCTGTCTCCGCCATTTCCTCACTCCCCTCACTGCTTCCATTTTGGTCCACAGCCTTGTCACCAGTCGCATCGACTACTGCAATTCTCTTCTCTTCGGTCTCTTGAACAAATCCATCCATAAACTCCAGAGGTTCCAGAATTCTGCTGCCCGGATCATCACCAGAACTCCCCTTCACAACCATATCACTCCAATCCTGCAACAGCTCTACTGGCTTCCAGTCCAATCAAGAATTGTTTATAAAATCCTCCTGCACAGATTTAAGGCCATCCACAGTCTTTCTCCTCCGTACCTGTCTGCTCTCATCAAAGTTGTCACACCCTTCCTATTCATTAAGATCTTCATCTTCCCTTCAACTTACTGATCCCTTTCCCTGCCTCAGAACCAGAGCAGCAGAAAGCCCTGCCCCCAAACTTTGGAACTCTCTTCCACCAGATTTTAGAAACTCCGACTCCCTGCTCTTATTGAATTCCAAACCCAAAACACATCAGTTCAGGAAATCTTTTTTTAAAACCTCCTCAGCATTTCTGTCTCTCCCATCTGTTTGACCTGTTTTTTCATGTTTTACTAGCTTTTATTTGGACAATGGCCTTGAGTCCTGAAAGGCGCTTTTTAAATACAATGCATTAGTATGATTTTTATAGTTGATAAACATGAAACAGCAGCATAAAACCGAGAACTCTGCGCTTCATTTGAACATATCGAGACATTTTGACATTCCAGACAAACAGCTGCAAGCATAAAACCAAATCAAAGTCTGCTACTGTATTAGGGCTCCATCCATCCATCCATCCATCCATCCATCCATCCATCCTTTTGACCCTTTCAGGGTCATGGGGTTGCTGGAGCCTACTAGTGTTGGGCGAAGGCAGGGCACACCTTAAACAGGTCACCAGCTTGTTGCAGGACACAATCGCTGAGAAAACCCATGCATGTTTGAAGAGAACAAGCAACTCCACGCAGAACAATCCCAGCTGGGATTTAAACCAAGGCCTTCTTGCTGTGAGAGCTCTAACCACTGCGCCACCATGCAGCCCCTTTATGTTACAGTTAACAAACTGATGTAAAAACATACCCATAGTTTGTCTGTTATAACTTCATTAGGAAACAGCTAAAGCTTAACACTTTACAGATGTGTGGAGCACATTCGAACTCAGGATTTACAATTTTCTTTTGTTCACGTGAAATGATGCGCATAGACATTGTGTTTAATTGAGATGTTAGAACATGTGTGAAAGGTTCTATTTCACATCTAAAAGAAAAAATAGAAATTCAATTATAAAAAATTTCTATTATCTTTGAAGTGTTTGCTACAGATTCCGAATAACTAATTTTAGATACAACTTTTCTTCACAACCTTTCGATTTTGATTCACATATTGCAATGTTATTGTTCATTTAAAAAGAAATCTGCTTCTAATCTAATGTTGTGTTAAAAAATAAAAAGGCCTCATATTTTTAAATTAGTTTTTAGAATATGACAACAATTTTAATAGTTTTTTTTTATTGCAACCCCTTTTTGATGGAAAAAAACATTCTTTGCTTTTCTAGATCGGAAACCAGTTTCACGTGCGTCATCCTAGTCATCTGAAACAAGTAAAAGAAACTATTTCTTATTTATCTGTCAAACCTTGACATTTTACACTCCTGTTTTAGACAGAAAGTCATTTCTAACCTTGAAATGAGGTTCAAACACTAAACTGAACCTCATAGTAGAACTGAGCAAGAAATCACAAATTTATCATGATTGCGATATCAGCCTGTGCATTACTCATATCGCAAACAACACTACAAATTGTGATAAATGGTTACCTTTAATGTTTAGACAAGTGTTAAAACAATCTTTTGGCTGCTTGAATTATTGAACAAATCAAATAGGGCTTTTTATCATTTGACCAATTGGATCAACCCCTTTCATGCAAGGTTCCCGCCTCTTATGTAGACGAAGGTTCATTTGGAGTATACTTTAAATTATGTTGCCTTTTACTTTAACAAAACTGCTTTCTTTTCCTTTCATTAACATACAGCAATTTAATTTATTTATCACTAATGTTGCACACGGAGAGTTGTTCACATTTCCTGCACCTCATACAGTCTAATCAACCTCTTTTCCCCCCAAAAAACGTAGCTTCAGACTTGTGTAATTTTTTTTCCAGTGTTTAAAAATGTTATTACATTACATACACCTACTGCAATGTGATTGGCTGATTTGGTTTTGGTGTTGATACTTGATATAAGAGCACATGTTCAGTACACCATATATACAGTACATTCACTGTCTGGGGACATGTGACTAATGGAAGGACAGTGTGTGAAAAAAACTGCAGTAGAATCTAACACATGCCCTGTCAGTCAACATTCTCACACCTTCAGGTGTGAAAGAAGCCTGTTAAAGTGCATGCTACTTTAAAATCATTCTGGTCTGCTTATGTGACCAATCAGAGACCAGCAATGTGTAGAAACAGACATAAATGCTCTGCAAAACAAGATTGGTATTTGATTTGTTTGGAAAGTAATGTAATTTAAATGGATAGAAATAGAAGTGAAAACATCACCAATTGCAGGAAGGAAATCTGCATTTGTGCAGTTTGCTTATAAAAAATTCATTCATTAGATCCTGCCTTCATAAATAAACTAATCACACTTTAAAACTACACACGAGTCCAACGGCAACAGCCAAAATGAGATGAGAAGGCAGAAAGACATGAAACTGGGGCGGTAAGTTAAGATGAATGACAGCCGGTCGGCATTGTCGACTCCATGAAGGGATTTCTGCAGCTCACATCAGAGCCCGCTTCCCATCCTTCCTCATCTCTCCGTGTAGGAAGGGGCATCTCCAGAGCCATAACTGGCATGTGTATTTTAAGTTTTCTGCTTGTGTAAGGAGTGGTGCACTGAGCTAAGAAGGACCCATATCTTGCTGTCAACATTTCTTTTCTTTAGCCGCCTGCTGGTTACCATGACTACGCCTACTGAGTTGGCTAGCCGCGGCTCAGCAGGTTCCATCAATAAAGAAATATTTTAGGCGCGAGTAATGGGGCACATTAAAGCTGCTGTACGTTGACGGTGAGCAGAAATTAAAGTTGTCTCTGTAACAGGAGGGAGGTGAGGGAACATTCTGGATCGCTGCTTCACTGTGGAGCCTCTAAAGCGCTTCAAAAAAAAATGACAGGGACTGCCAGAAAGCTCACTGCACGAACGGATGCAGCTTGTTTTTTCAGGTACATCAATGAACACATTTAAAGGGATGAAGATAAGTTAACTTCTGTTTGGTATTTCAGAGCAGTAGAAGTCTGAGGGGGGGCAGTGGAAGCTAGAAAAAATCCAGTAAGAGAAAGAGAAATTAGGGATTTTGGGTCATTCCAGAATTGGAGGCCATTTTACGTTCCACTCATCGTTTTCAAATAAACTACATACAAAATACAAAAACATGTACTTTTTGACCAAATATATTTACGCCAAATCTACAAAAACTGAGAGACAAAAAGTGCTTGAAGATAGTTTAAAAAAATACCCAATAAGTCTGGAGTACCCCTTTAAATGCCCTCCCACCCCATGTCGAAAATGAATCTTAAGTTAAAAAAAAATTTGTATCAATTGTTTCATTGGTGTCTGTTGTAACTGTGGAATCATTTCTTGTAATAGACAAAATATTTCTAATAATTATTATTCATGGGACACGTGTCCCACAACATCCATGCAACCCTGTAGGAGTATCTACAATAGGAGAGAATCACACGATAGGCTGAATATGACATCATCAACCCGTTTTTCAAAAAAATGATAAGAGAAAAAGTAACATCTCCTTCCTATATTGTCTTTTTTTTACCACATGTTCGCCTGGATTAAATGTCTCACTCTACCTCATGCAACCCTGTTACCTATATAACCAGACCAGAACAATGATTATAATTATTATTTTTACTTATTTACCTGTCATCAGTGACAACTAGCTAATTAGCTAGCTTCTACTCCTGAAACAAAGCTAACATTAGTTCAGATTTGCAACCCTGGTGATCTTTTAATCAGAAAATAACAAAGACAGTATCGCAGGGCAGCCAACTCTCACTCATTGGCCCTGAGACTCACGCATTTGATTGATTCCTCACTCTCTCACGCCAAACCTATTTCTCACGCTGAAATACAGTTTGAGTTACTTTTGTCAGTTGATTTTTGATGTATCTGTTGAGTCTGAAGAAACATTTTTATAATCAGTAAATTAGGCCTGCAGAGATAGTGGTCAGTTAGCAATTACATTTAAAAGGATTCTGTGTTTACGCGAATGTGGACGCATGCGTGCGCGCAATCTACTACTCAGTCACTCACGCATTATTTTTGCATAATTTTCGAGTTAAACGTCACGTCTGTTTTGATTTGACATTTCCAGGTTTGTATTTTGAGTATGTGTGGCATTAGGTTCCAAATATTATTTACTCACTTTAGTAGCTTATTTAAAAACAAACAAACAAAAAAAGTTAATTTCATTTTAAGTAACTTAACATAATGTAGAGACGCAATGATGTTTTTCATTACTGTAATGGCTGTGGAGAAAGCAGCGCGGCACACGAAACACTGTCCGTTATAGGACCCCATATGGGTGCTGCGGGTTTTTGGCCCAAACTGAGGCTTCATATCCATGATTCATGAACTGTGACACAGCAGTGAAATGGAAACTTTCTGGCCTGAAATGGGGATGAAAAAAAACACTTGGTAAATATAATGTCCGGTCCACCAAGATCCAAATGTAAAAAAAACCTGTTCTGCAATCATTGTTTTGTGTTTTTACATTTAGTTTTTCGCTTTTAAAGCCCATTTAAAACAAAAAAAGTTGATACATACTGTAGTTCTGTTATGGTGCTTTAAGTTTAGTATCTTTAGTTTTAGGTAGGCTAATGGTGTGATTTTGTCATTACCATTGACTATATAAAAGAGCTGGATTGAGTGACCCCTCCCCCCTGGTGTTCCTAACAGAAAGTGTCCAATGCCTCCAAGAAGCCAAAATCCTATAGACTTCTATTGAGAAATAAACAGTTATTACTCAGTCATTCTAGTTGTCAGAAAAAAAAACATTCTTGCTCTGATACATTTTTAACATCTTCTAGATCATCCTACTTTTTTTCATAATATTATTTCTGTAGTTCAAGTTATTCAAGTAATAAACTGACCAATCAATAAAAAGTAGATGGTCTGTTGTCAATTGTTCAAAAAGTTTGATTGACATATTCTCCCAAGCCCACTTCCAGTGGAAGGGGTGTGGCCTTCTTACAAGCTTATTCCTGATTGGTGAGAGTGGTTGCCAAGAAATGTTGATGCAGACCGACTCGGACCAATCACTGCTTGTTAATGTTGTCTGGTTCCAACATGGCAAAGTCTGTATCGCAGAAAAATGGCGATTTAATTGACTTCGTTTGGTTGGATCCAGAAGGAAGGCGTTCTACTATTACTATCAAAATAGCAAATAGCTTATTTCCATTGTATGTGACTTATTTCTCACAAGTTACAGGAGCAAGATTGTTCCAGAGGCTTCTACGGTTGCAAAGCTGATCATGGTACTGCTCCACTCAAATGTAAAGTGGGCCTAAACAAAACCAAAACCAGGAACCAGGCCCTAGATGGATCAGTCATATCTTCTTGATTATCGGTAACTGCTAGCTAAACAGCTAGCTTTTACTCCTGATTTGAATTGGTAACAGGGTTGCTCCTGACACCACCCTGTTATTCATCCGGGCTGGGGACTGGCACATGGGGACCCAGACTTGAGCTCCCCTGTGACTATGTAGACAGTGATGTGAAGGGTCTTGTCCAAGGACCCACATTGGATTAAGATCTTAGTGCCCCCTATAAGAAATGAAACCTGGTTTCCCGTGTGCCAGTCTATCATGCAGCCGACTTAACCATCCAGCAGTCTTCTTCTTATCATCAAAAATACAATGTAGTCAAAATTGCACAATTGATCCATAGGCTGAGCTAATCAAGCCTTTGATAGTTTTTAATAAATATGTGGCAGAAAATCTGAAAAGTGAAGGTTTACTTTTCATGAATTTTGAAGCCCAAATGTCCTCAAATTCTGGAATGACCCTTTATTTTTGTAAGAGCAGGGAGAACTAAAAACAACTGTGGAACACACCTTTCAGTTTCTGAGCTCCTTTTCAGTTCAAACGCCGTCCTCTCTCCAGAGACAAGCCCCTTATTACAATTACAAGGCTCAACGCCTTCAGCAGAGGAGAACCTTGCTCCTTTTTCCCTCTGTTGCTCCTTTTCCATGTTTGTTCTGTGGCTGCTGATGAGCCGTCAGGGAAATGTAAGCCTTTAATTACTGCTAAAAATTATAGCCTTTGTGAGCAGGTTGTTGGTAGCCGCACTTTCATCCCTCCTCTAGTGTGCTAATCGTCTTTTTTTTGATGACATAATAGGTGCTCTGTGCGAGGAAATGGAAGACAAGGGACTATTGTGTCATGAGAAGCTCTGTTTTCAGTGCCTACAGTGACACTTTATTTCAGCCCTTAATGTATCTCAACACTGCACCATGGGGCCACGAGGAAGTCATTATGAACTCTTGGCTTTCTAACATTTTCTGCAGTCTTGCATTAGGAAAATTCACTGTATAGGTCTTGCTCTCCTAAAAGGCCATTTGTCACTCTTACAAAGACTGCATCCTTTTTACATGCAGCTTTTTTTTTTGCTTCAGGGTTCGGGAAGTCACTATTTGTTCTGTGGCTTCAAGTGAAATCTCAATTTATATTAAAAATGAGAATAAAGGGAGTGTCATTTTCCTGCAGCAGCATGAGTACAATTATTTCATAAACCATTTTTTTGGTGAAAATGTATTGTTGTGGAAATAATTAGAAAAAAGACAATCATTAGACAATAATTAGAAAAAAGACAAAAAAGTGTCTGTGAAACTGAAGTGACATTTACTGTACAATAGAAATAAAAAGAAAAGCCTACTGAGTTTCTTTTCCCTAAAATGGAGGTATGCACGATACATTGGTTGATAATAGTGTTACTTTAAATACATCTGGACTCTTTTATTGTGGCAATGAAGTGCAAATTTACACTAATCACTCAATATATTAAAGATTACAAAGTCAATAAAAAAATAAAACAAATAATAAAAAAAACAACATTAGATTTTAGAAATCAAAACAGAATTTCTAAAACCAAAACAAAATTCCAAAACTTCCAAAAAAAAATTTTTTTCAGAAAACTACAGTAATTTCCTGAAATCAAAATGAAATGTTAAGAATCAAAACACAAAAAAAGAGTAAGTACTATGGGACATCACTGATGGATGGAAATGTTTTTTCAAATGCGTCTTTGGTGTCAGCATAGTAGGGAGCATTTCCGGCATTGCTTTTTACCAAATAACTTTTAGTTGAAATGATGGCCAATCCAACAATGACGTCCCATAGTAACTACCTTTCGCTTTCTTCTTTTAGCTTTGTTTTTTAACACTTAATGTGGATTTCTGGAAATTCCTTTTTTTTTGTTTTTTTTTTTAAACTTTTTTTTAGGAAACTGGAGATGGTAAGTACCATGGGATATCACTGATTGGTTGATGACGTTTATCTCTCATTTTGAAGTTATTTGGCGTTTGGCAATGCTGGATGTGCTCCATGTAATCATAAAACTTTTATAGGTCTGCGAACAGTGAAGATGCATTTGAAAAAAATCAAACATCATCATCCAATCAGCGGTGTACCATAATATCTACCTTTTCTGGTTTCTTATTCTGATTCATTTTTTTAACATTTCATCATCATTTCTGGAAATTATTCTTGTTTTCCAAAATGTTTTTATTTTTATTCCTTTTTACTCTTCTGGAATTGTGTTTTGATTTCTGAAATTTTATTTTGAGGTCTACAATATCATGTTGTTTTGTTATTATTATTTATTTTGTTTTTTGTTGTCATTGTGATCTTTAATATGTTTTTGTGTTGAGTGATTTGTTGGTGTGATTTAAGCTTCAGGGCCACCGTACTTGACACACACTCAAGTCATTCAGTCTAAACAGTAGATGCTCCAATTTAGAAAATCTAAGCAAAACAACAGTACAGGAAGCATACCAAGTGTTTGTTGTATTTGCACTATTCCATTTAGATACAATACTAACAGTAATACTTAACAATAATACATAAATATATATTTTTAAAATTGATGTATACAGCCACGCACTTCATACAAATATTCAATACACAAAATACTCTTCCCACCTATTGTTCTACTGTGAAGAATGAAACATTTCCAAACCTCTACAAATTCCTTTCCCAGCATGCACCTTTCATAAATGAACATCTTCTCAGAAGCATCTGTGCTTTTATGTAGCTGGGTTGGGAAATCCCCCGCTGATGTGACTTTTGAAATAAGCTGCTCCTAAAGGTTGCCTGAAGTACCATTAATCTTCCTGTGAAGAGTTTTAGTACTAAATAATACGCAGTTTAGCTCGCCTGCTGACTATTTGTCAGCAACATTTAGCAATAACATTTTCAGCTGTGGAAAACAGGATTCATTGTTTTCTCTGTGTGTGAGGAGGAAAAAAAAATCATTGTTACATTCAAGTTAAGGGTTTGTATGAAGACTAGAGGGGTGCGGTTGGTTGGTTTGGAAAAGTTGGAGATTTAAACATGATGCAAAAATATCACAGTATGATATTAATATGTATGCAATTAAACATTAGCAAATTAGTTAAATGAAATGAAAATTTCCCTGGGATACAAACAACATTGAAAATAGTCAGGAGAGTTACAATTAGTGGACACACTTTTGCAACAAAAGCTTTGAAAAAACAGATCTTCGAGGAATAAGAACCGCCAAGGACATAAACACAACAGTATACATTCTTTCAGAAAAAAAAAAAAAAAAAAAGACTTGAAAACAAACTCCCATTGACCAGTCCAACTTATAGTGGGGCAGATTAACTAAATTTTTCTTAGGAATCTTTCACTTGGTGATACAGGAACCAGAATTGGCACCAATGACGTTCAGAACATATGTTTGAAGAAAAGTACGTTATCCAGCTACAAATCCAAGATGCCAGCCATTTTTCAAGATGGCTGACTTGTCAACCCTGGTAAATGCTCTTATTGACATAGAACTTCAACCTACACAATTTTATAAATGATCTCTACATTAGTATGAATGTATTCTTATGTATCGCACCCAGTGGTGTGTCCTTAATTTCATAGTGGCCACCAGTTTTTAAAACAGCGGCTGCTATGACGCTGAAAATTGTGTATTTTTAGACCTTTAGTCACCGTTATAAAAATGTGTACTTTTGCTTGTTGTATTCATGTATGTAGTTGTTTTATTTTTTCAATAGAGTGATGATAAAAGCACAACCAGGGCACACAGCAATACAAGTAAGGTCGATGAGGCAAGACTGCACTTGTTTGCTCGGAAGCAAAGGTCTTATGATTCAATTCCACCAACCAGTGCATCTCTAGCTCAGCATGTAAAAGGATCTGCCTTCCAAACTGCATGCATATGGGGCCAGGCAACAGAGTGCAACATGCAACCTGAAAGCCCAGCCAACTGGGGCTGGCAAAAGAATGGTAAAGTCTGAGAGGTTCTTTGGTCAACCCTCCCACCCATTGCTCAGTCATGCCAGCAGTTGACAAAGTGCCGCTGGACCGGTGAATGTCGGGGACCATGCAAATGCTGCTGCAACACCTTGAAATGCACACAACTCTGCAGCTGCAAATGCATGGTGTAAAAGAAGCAATCAGCATACAAAATTCCTGCTCTTCAAACAATGACTACATGATAACTCCAACAGCATGCATTAAAAAACATTTAAATAAATATTGATTTTTAGGCATAAATATTGATTTGATTGCAAAGTGTTTTCTTACATAAAAACATTCTTACATTTACCCAGCTCTCATGTAAATTGTCTGATCCTTTGTACTTGCATTTTTTGTTTTAGACTTTCCTTTGTTTTCAGGTGTGATTTTGTAAATGAACCCAAAAGGGTTTCCGCCTCACTGTTTTGGAATACATTTTCTTATGTATATGCAAATCTTTATGTGTAAATAAATAAACCAAACTATACAAAATGAATCAAGCTTCTTTTACAACTGCTTATCTCAGTGAGTACCTGGTTGACAAGACGTTTATCTCAAATGACTGGACAGCCTAAGCTAATGTGATCATAGAGACTGGAAGGGAGGTTCTTGGTGTATCATCTGGAATGAGACGATGGAGTGCTGACAAGTCCCATGGACTAACACAGACAGAAGGATGAAAGCAAAACTTTAAAGAGCTAAAGAATGAGGAACATGTTAGAGAGCTCAGAGGAGATGAGGTGGCTGTTGTGGAGCAAGTCGTAGCGAAGATTAAGAAGTGATCATTTTTGAGCAACAGCAGGACTTCTTGCCAAGACCGAGAACCATTGATTTAAAATATACCTTGGACATGTTTCTGGAGAAGTACAGAGAAGATCAAAAGGAGCTGTGTTGTGAGTTTGTAAATCTAGAATAAGTCTTAGAGAGGATACAGAGAGAGGAGCTGTGGTTTAGATGAGGAAGTCTGGAGTGGCAGAGAAGGATATTGGAGTTGTTCAGGACATGCATTAGAGCTATGAAGCTATGTTGACACTGCTCCTGCACGCACGCTAAATCAGCCACATCCAATGAAAAGTCTACGCACGTAAATGTACATTTTCAGCTTCTGTGTTCAAATGTAATGTGGTCATTCTGGTCTCTACCTACAAAACGTGCGTCCATTGAATGTGCATTGAAAATTAAACCAGGTTGAATTTAGAAAAATCAGGGACTCGCATTTGGTAGTGACGTGTGGATGGCGTCCCTTTGTAAATAATTGAATGGATAACTGTTTGAAAATTGAACATGGAAGAGAAGCTAACAACTGCGGTTTGTGCATGGCTGAAATTACATGACACCAAGTAAATCACAATATATTTGTGAACGAAGCTGTGAAAGTAAAAGCCTGGGGTAAGATTCATAAGATTTGAAATTTCGCACCAAGCCTCTTGGTGCCTCTTGGCGCTAGTATCAGGTAGCGACAGTCTAGTACGAACACCATTAAGTAAATGTGAGTTCGAGAGCGTTCTTGTCCGGTGTTTCTGTAGCTTGAGACAGTGGTGAGATGTGCTATAGGTGTGATAGAAGAGTTCAAAGTGGAGATGGGACTGCACCAATGATCAGCTTTGAGCTCCTTCTTGTTGATGGACAAACGACAGATGAGATTAGACTGGAATTTCTGTTAACCATGATGTTTGCAGATAACATTATAATCTGCATTAAGTGATTTGGACTCATTAAGAAGAGGGACAGTGATTATGTTTGTTGAAGGATGCTGAGATTGAAGCTACCAGGAATGGGGCCTAGAGGAAGGCCAAAGAGGAGGTAAATGGATTGAGAGAAGGAGGACATGAGGGTGGTTGGTTTTGAAAAGTATCTGAGGGTAGGGTTAGATGGAGGATAAATTAGCCTTTTAGCTGACAGGGAGAAGCCGAAAGGCAAAGAAGACGTAAGGTCAAGTGTGTAGAAATAAAGAAAAAGAAGAAAAAATGACCAATCCATTGTACTCTACTCTTTCCTCAATTACTTGCTTTTAAACTCTTAAAATTGCATCCCAACCTCACGGGGAGCACACGTTTAACCCTGTCCCTGTGTGCTTCATTCACAATCGCTCTCTCCATCTAACACATCATTCAGTTTCTGACTCTTCCTCCTAATCTTTAACCTCTTCGTCCTTATCCCAGATATATCAAATGCATGCCTAGTAAATTCTGGGCTTTCGAGTGGGAGATTAAGATTGAGCTTCAGCCATGGGAAGCCTATGTTGATTAATCTAAATCAAAGCTGACAAATGACTTGTGCCGCGTGGGTAGGAGACACTGGGACTAGGGGACTGGGGAAAACAGAAATGTTTACACACTAACACAGGCTGATCATGTCCCCTGGTACTGGACGAGAGGTGGGATAATTTCACTCTGGCAAAATACCGGTGGGAGCTCTACTGAGTTCCTTTTTAGATTGACTTTCAGCCAATCACAGAGGCAACAAGGGAACACGCCAGGACATTAATTACTGCAATGATTTCCTGTGAGATGCAGGTTGTGTTTGATTTGTGTGTAGTCACACACGTGTATGTCTGCCTGCAATAATATATGTGCTCCGCTATGCAATTGGGAGAGCACAGCATCAATCAGTAGCTCCTTGTTTAAAAAAAAAGATTAAACAAGCTGCACTGAATAAATCAATACCGCTGTAATTTATCACCCTTTTTTGCTGTTTCTGTTACTTTGATCATAACCTCACTCACCACTATGCAATAAATTCAAATATTGTCACATTTTCTACATTAAAAGTTCAGGAGAGCCTTCCCTCAATATTTCAGTATAGGGTCCATTTTGAATGCTGGAGAGATCTTGAATTTTCTTACTTTCACCTATCTCATATGGTTTCAGGGGATCATTATTTTGAAAAACATAAGTGGAATCTGGTTTCTATAGTAACACAGTGGCACACTTCCTTGCACAGTATCCAGAATCATGGTAACCAGTAAATCAACTGGGAAATCGGTCCAAACAAGGAGTTTTCTGCAAGATAGTTTGTTTAATGCATCAAAAAGATGACCTTGTATGCTTTAAAGAAGTTAACATGAACATTAAATTGGGATTACAAACGAAAAAAAGGATGCTTGATCTTCTCAAGTCATTTTTTTTATTCAGAGATTTATGTATTGTGGTGAGATGAAATGTAACTAATTATAGAACTCATCAATATCATGAAAAGAAATGTGCTTTTCCTAAATATACAACTTAAAAACGACACATTTACTCATGAATAGAGGTAATTATGAAATAGAGCTAACTATGAATGACAAAGGATTTCTATAGAACCTGCTCCATTAAGGGAACATACTGTATTAAGTTTAAGTCTACAGCTGGTGCACCCACTCGGTCAGTTGCTATGTGACTGTATCTATCCGTAACAGTGTTGTCACTAAAGAGAGTGTCCAACCTTTCACACACTTTTTTACCAAAAGTATTGGCTCACCCATCCAAATGATCAGAATCATGTGTCCCAATCACTTGGCCTGGCCAGGATCACATTAGCCAGGCCATTGGTTGGATCACATTTTGACCATTTAAACAGTTTAATTATTGAAGATTTTGGATTTGGAAATGGTTTATTTCAAGCAATCAGGCAAGAATAACACATAAGTAACTCAATGAGATTGAGGTTTACATCCATAAAAAATATGTCAAACATAGGGTAATTAGGCATCAAATGATAGATTGCTTGAAAGGGAGTGGGAGGAAGCGAACTTATATAATCCCACCCCAACTCGGCCACACCACTTACTTTCGTTTGTTATCAATTTCCGGTTGTGACTTATGATCAGATATTAATACTGTGCCAACATTGACTTAGTTCATTAAGCATCCTTAAGCAGCAATGAATGACATTGCTATGTATGTAGATATAACACCGCTTTAAACTTGTTAGTAGCTTATGTAGAAAAAAAGAATCAGTTCTCATGAGCAAAACTCGACAACATCCGCAAAACCCCAACATCTGAAAAAAGATCATTTACATAGGTCAGTATAAAAATCAAAACTATATGCAGATTATTTTCATCTGAAAAGCCATTTACTTAAATCAGATATAAAAGTCAAAAATATGCGCAAGCAAAAGGATCAAAAATATGCATTTCAAACTGTTTTATTATTGCTATTAGTGTTAAAACAGCAGTTCTTTAAGCTGAGGTGGAATTATTAACTGGAGATTGTATTGATGATTTCTATGAATCTTTGTCATTAGTGATACTAATGTTGACTCAAAAATTGTGGGGGCAAGTGGGGGAGCAAAGTTTTATTCTAGAGCGGCAGCTGCCCACCTTTCCCCCTCTGTAGCTCCGGCCCTGTTTCCCTGGGCCTGTAGTTGACAATTAGCATGGCAGCCAACATTGGCCCACTTTCATAAATGTTCATTAATGTGGACTGTCCCTGTTCAAATAATTAATAAAACAATTTGAAAAAAACGGATTGGAAATTAATTATCTGTTTGTTTTTACTAAATTTAAATGTAACTTTGAAATTTTATATCCGGTACTGCCTGAAACAAGAAATACATTTATAACAGGAAAAAGAACTGCAGCACTACCTGGATTGTACTAAAGCTTTGGGTGCTTGCTTACACACAGGACCTAATAGGAGACCTAGTTTTAATTTAAAAGGACATTTGTTCAATTCAAAGGGGTGTCTTATTTTCTATACAAGTTTTATGTTATTACCTTCAACAGGAAGGTCGGCACCATAATAATAACATTCAAAAGAAGTGTGAGTCTTTACCTTCGACAAAGCCGTGCCTCATAGCTCATACTAACTGATCTCGAAAAGCACCACCTTGTACAGCCTTGTTTTTAAAAGACAACCTACATCCACCAATTATTCATACACTGTGACTCACATCTATGCCTTTAACTGGGCACAATAAAACAGTCATGTAATGCATTTATTTAAATGGGACTCACCAACGACAGACACTCATGATGTGACTGTGGATGTGCAACAGACTCGCATAACAAATGCAGAACATCGTCTGCATGGTTGTTGCTGTGGGTTCGGTGGACTTTCATGAGGTCGCATGTGCTTCAGCGCTTTTGAAATTCAAAAGGTGTCAGATTTGACAGCTGGATGTGACCTTCAGGCGGCAATGATTCAGCTGCCAAACATAATCTATTGGGGAGGGTTTTTTCATGTATTTATTTTTTTAACAGCTAACAGGTTGCAACACTGTCCACCTTTATTATCTCATTCTCTTAATTTAAACAGAACGTGCAGCCCCTGGCTTCCATCTCTGTGGTGCCAAAGCAAATATAATACATTCTTGTATGTTAACACAAATTCAGAAGCCACTAACCAAAATCTAACACAGTAATGGGACATTCAGCAACAACCAGATTAAAGGCAAACCATTTAGCATGCCGGACTTTAATTACAAAATATTGCTAGATCATCTTTACTATTACAAGTGTGTCCCTGCAAGTTGTAGATAATTTGTTTACAGTGTTGTGGTGAAATGTGTTAGTTACATAATAAATGCAGCAATTTTTAGAGACCTGGAACATGCTGCAGGTTTTTTTCAGTTTGTTTATCCAGAAATTAGCCTCCAAAATGCAGCTGCTTGGATAAGGAGGCAGTGTCACCATTGAGGAATTTCCAAACAGCTTCTCTTTCAGTTTGTTAAGATGGTGTTCCCGTGTACCCTTTTTTGATAAGACAAATAAATAACATATTAAAACTGTTTTACTGAACTAAAAAAGGAGCTGCAGAGAATGTTTCACTTTTTATGTAAAGTGACTCCTAATATTGAACTCTTTTACATTTGTTTTGATTTTTTACCCTTTTTTGTCAATGTTTTGCTGCTCGTTAACTCAAATTTCTAATCAGCCAATCACATGGCAGCAACTCAGTGGATTTCAGCATGTAGACTCATACCTGCACACCTCATAAAGTGGCCGGTGAGTGTTTACATTGCATAAGACATTGTAAATATTTAAACTTAGACAGTCCAAGGAGTCAAATGTGCCATCTGTTTGTTTACTTATTTATTTATTTGTTATTTATAGTTTCGTTCTTTTGTTCCTAATAACTATTTTTTTTTTTTTCCTGCAGAGGCATTTAATGAGTGCAGTGGTGGAGGAAAAGTGGGTGTCCAGAAAGAAACCCTATAAATCTCCAATAAACAAAAACAGCAATCCATTAATCAGGCCCAGCAGTGCATTTCTCTCTGCTCGCCTGCGTGCGTGTTCCTGTGTGCTCACCATTATGTTGCATGCTGTTAAGTTACTTAGAGGAAAAGCCGAGAGACCTGCAGAGCACCAGGATTCTCCCGGGCAACGGAAAAAAAAATATATTTTTCATTCACAAACAGAATCCAATTCAAAAGGGAATTGTGTTGCTGTGTTGGAAGAAACAGAAATGCATGCCTGAACAACTGAAGGAAGAAATAGACTCAGAGAAAACATCACAACACAGAGCTGAAGTGGTGCTCATTAATAAGCTCTGCTGCTTGCCAACATTTGGAATCACAAAATGAGGCCTCAGGTACTAAATACAAGCTCACTATGAAATTATTTCCTGTGTACTTAACTATTCATTATTCACTAAAAAGCACCAGGCACAAAAACACAAAATTTTACAATCAACAGAAAAAAAAAGAATCAATTAGGAACACAATAAAGCAAACGAGTTCCTGAGACTGCCTTGCAAGACACAAACTTCCCATGATGTCTGCAAGTGAAAGTGCTCAATATGACAGATTAACAGTGTTTTCAATACAGTGAGGGAAAAAATTGTAAAGGTTATAGTTGCAGGATTTAAATTAATGTTCAAAGCAGAAAAACGTGACGAGGTGCAACAATATAGAGTAAAAGAGAAAGGTGACTTGTCAAACATTGAGTGATTTGATGGGCCTGTTCTTCAGAGGGGAATGAAAGGGGAAGTCAGACAAGTCCTTTCCTAGGCTGGCTGCGCTTGCAGATTCGTAAATGGTGATTTTTTTTTCTCTCATTTCTCTGTTCAGAACAAAATGTTGTTCTGGTTGACTCGAGGAGGGAGTTCGCTGTAGCAACACAGTTGAACCTATTCGAGCCACATCTGTTCTCAGTCAGTCGTTCCTAAAGGTCGTGCAAGAAACTGCCAACACAACAGACCACCGTGACTCTGTTGGGAACCTCATACTGTAAAAAAAAGTTTTCGATTCACATAAATTACAGTAAATAAAGTACATTTTCTGTACTATAGGGAACACCAGATTATGAGGCACACCCTCAATGAATGGCATATTTTTAATTTATGTCATATTTAAGGAGCACCGAACTATAAGGCGCATTAAGCGAGACAAAAGAATCAGAGATAAGTACTTCAGTCGGTCACACTTTATTAACTGTGTTTACAGTAAATCTAGAACTTTACACATTAGAAGCGTGAGCCATGTTAGCACATTCACAATACTTGTAACTCCCAACCTTGTCTGCAACACGCAGAAAACCAGACTGATAACGCTGAACCAATGATTGAAGGATTGGCAGTTCGATCCCCCTCCCTCCAGCCAACCGTTGTTGTGTCCTTGGGCAAGGCACTTAACCCTCCTTGCCTCCAGTGTGTGGCTCCACTGGTGTGTGAATGCAAATGAATGTACCGGTGATGGTCAGAGGGATGTTTGGTGTGTACTGGCAGCCACGCCTCTGTCAGTCTGCCCCAGGGCAGCTGTGGTTACATCAGTAGCTCACCATCACCAAGTATGAATAAGGTGTGAATGAATAACGGATATACCTACACAAACTACCCTCATTTTTAACTGTCAGCCTATGCGCAAGAAGCATGCAAGGGGACTTATCACTTGAACAACACTCACAGGGTCCTTGTACAATGCACAGGGTTTGGGGTGTTAAAAATCCAGAAGACATGCCTGTGCCTTACCGTGTTGTATAAGTGTTCACTACGACCTGCAGCTCGCAGCTTTCTATGAATATTTTCAACCTATGGGTTTACTGAGTTGTCAATGACCTTTACAATGCATGCGGGCCACCTAGGTGTCAGTTTGTCTATATTTTACCTGAAAACAGTCCATATCTAATCCATAGAGGCAATTGTGACAAAGGCCTGTGCAAATGGATTCAGCTTTTCGACTCCACCAGAATCTAAAATGCACGACTCAATGCTGCACAAATTAGACTGAAGTTAAAAAGTTTGGAAAATGCCGGCAGTGCTGAAAAATCAGGTGTCGTTTCAGAGTCGGGATGATTTCCATCGGAGATGCAACGTCACAGACAAATTCTAGGGGAATCGTAAAACTTCAAGCCATACGTTATGGGACATCAGTCCATCCACACGTAATATGATGTCTGCAAATTATATTAGATGCACAAACGTGTCGTTCGATGAACAATCTGCTTAGTTAAGAAAGAAGTCAAACTAAACAACCATGTCAAAGTCACAGCTGTTTGTAGCAGCTTGGCACACCCACACGCCACAGAAAAAGAGGACTGAAAGCAGCTGCATGCTCATTGCCTGGTAACCCCGGAAGACATTTTCCTTTTCTTAAAAGGGGGTAATTATTACAATGGAGGGTGGCTATTACATAGAGTAAAGCTGGTACTTGCAATGCCCATTTAGCCATTGTCAACTAATAACACATTTCAGGGGTTGAGGGAGTATTTAATGCGGGAAGGAAAAGCAGGGTAGAAACGATGGTGTAAAAAAAGGGTATAAAAAAAAAGATAAAAAAGGAATTTAAAATAGCAAAAGGGAGGCCTCCTTCCCTGACTTCATGGGTTAAATGAAAGTTAAAAATTATCTTTTTTTTCTCTCTCAATTACATTCAGCATTTAGCCTTATTATGAAAATCTTCTGAACTGAAATAAATGATCACTTTGCCACTTTGCTAGATATAATTAAATTACTGAATAAAAAACTAATAATTCTTTCTCATTAAGAGATCGCTTAAAGAGAAATATGGCTTTGGCGTTTTCTTTTAGTTCAGTGCATCAGTAAAGAATTCTTACTAAATCTAAAACATATAGTGTGATCCTTCAGATCTTTCAGGATTAAAAAATTGAATACCTAATGTTACTGTGATATTTCTCTAAACGATTTTAAAGCCTTTTAAAGGGATCTAGTTATTCTGGGTCTTTCAGAGCTCCATCCATCCATTGCAATAATTCACAAAGATTCACAAAAAATTGGAATGTGCTTCTTGGCCTTGCAACAATCTAGAAGTGCTCAGGAATGTAAAATTCAG
>BSAI01000005.1:6276670-6376311 GCA_036245035.1 Adrianichthys oophorus
TTTTTTTTTTACATTTGACAGTAATTTCGTTGATTAAAAAAAAAAAAAAAAGAAAAGAAAAAAATACAACAACATTAATCAAAATTCCGAAACTTTAAGTCTCAATTTAAATTTGAAATAAAAATATGTTTGCATCTAAACTAAGAATCATCTATTTGGCTGTTAAATTTAACTACAACAAAAGTGAGTAAGCAACAAAAACAACACACAAGTAAAATAAAGCAAAGCATCAAATATACACCCATGAGAAGCAATGCCAAACCTCATGCTGACCAAAAAAAAGAATGCAGATCAGCATCACAAGAATCCTGGGTAGTACAATCAAACAAGCTGTTATGAAAACAGACCTCAAGAAAAGTATTGTCAAAGGAGAATAGTCATTGTCAGTGGGAAAATATCCCGGACAAGCTCCCAAACATGTTCCAGCCAAGACAGGGCTGCCAACTTTAAACTATGGTCACATACATGAAAATGCCACCGTGCTGTGACTTAAATGCCAATTTTTCAGCAAATTCAGCAGATGGCTGCAGGGTGGCACTTGTAATTGGCGGCTGAGGTTTTAAGAAAAAGTTTAAACTCTGTGCCATCCGGACGATTTTTTTACATCTTTGGACATCAGTCAGTCACCGCTCTGGCACATTTGGAGGTCGTGCAGTGGCAGTCCAGTGACAGGAATGTTCCCTCTAACATTTCATGTGTCTGCGCTACACATAAGCTTTTTACTTATTTGCCCCTCACCCTGTTGGACGCACTGACTCTGAAGCTGTCCTTTTTCTATTTATTTATTTTTTTCAATATTTGCATCTGAAATAAGGATGAGCTTGTTTGAGCATTTATTTGAATGTGTGAAACTAAGGGGGGGGGAAGAAAAAAAAGGAAAAAAAGAATGGTTCCTAGCCGACCGTGAGTCCATTTGTTCATGTTATTAATCCATTCGGTTTGTTCGTGAACGCCACATCTCTAATTAATTTCAGTTTGTAACTTTGTTTTTGATGCCAATAGCATAATTGTGTATGCAAGTAGTGTAGTTTTGTTTTGTGCGCTGAAAATTTGCAAGCAGTGCGTAATTGGGCATGTGAGCAGGTAACATTGCCCCAGGCTACCAGGTGGCCGGACCGCCACTGTCTACATTTCATGACCATGCCAACGATTTTCAGAAAAATCAAGTGGCAGCAGCTAATTGTGAAGATTCTGTCAAAGTCTCCCAATCACGCAGTGGCAGTTGTACGGGTGACCGCTGCTTTACTCAAAGAAAAACAAAAAGAGGTCATAACACCTGAAGAGGGATGGCAAAAAAGTAGAGGAACACAGTTCTTTGTACAAGAGAACTGTTTCCTGAAAAAGAAAAGGACAAAAATGAATATTCAACTCTAGGAACCAGACAGAATGAAAAAATAAGGCGACTGGAGCCTTAGGCAAACATAAAATAAGACAGGGAAACAGCTGAAACAACCACACCAACAATCAGAGTGAGCAGATTCCTGCAATAGGCTGCTTCACCAAATTTAAATACCAAAAAGAACAAAGAAAATCTATGAATCAGGAATGTCAAGCCCAAACACCAAAGCAGAACAACTCAATCCAGCAATTTAAGACGGCAGAGGACAAAAAAGGGCCACCAACAAGCACAGAACCGAACACACCCTGCTCCTGCTCTGCCTCTGGCTCCTGGCTGTCTATTCCTTTATGACCACCTTCTAATGGATACTTGATATAGATCCTGTTAAAACCAGGATAATGCAACATGTCACAAACATCAAATCACGTTTTCATGCACATTATCCTGAGTAAAATGTTCAGCTTCAATAAATACCGGAACAAGAGATTTACGTCACAGATGTGCATCCCACAGATCTTGAATCGCAGTGTAATGCTGTCAAGTCAATATGACATGGTTTCTGTGAGCAATGCTTCCAACATTTTGTTGACTTTTTGTCCCCAAAAGATACGATCATTTTGAAAACAAAAGACGGTCAAACATGACACTCACTGGGGAGTGTACATGTATACTTTAATCCACTGTTACTAAGCTGTATGAAAAAACACCATCTCAAGGAGGCATCGGAGGAAAAAACATGGAAAAATGGAAGACAAAGACAGAAAAAGCCCATTAAAAACACTTGTAAATGAGCTCCAGCTATTTACCCCACGCTGGGCCTCTCAAATTACTGACTGTGCTCGAGTTGCAGATTGTGAATAGCAATTAAAGATGAACCTTGTGCACAAACACTGAAAGATGCACACACAGGCACATGCACTAAAGTGTGCATACATCCACCCTCCTGAGGGCATTCGTCCATTGCAGATCATCTGATTTCCATGGCAACATTCACTGATGTGGGTGATGGTGACATCACGAAGATTGATTTTCATAAAAAAAAAAAAAGAACAAGAAATAGAGCAGGGAAAGTTGTTAGCTGGAGTGTGACAGTGGTCTAGTAACAGGGTGAAGTTGTGACCCCAAAAGTCAGAGGTCTTCCTCAGTTAATGAAGCACAGACCTGAGTGAAGGAGCACAGCTGCTCTTGTCTTGTCAGCAACAAGGAATGAGTGATGTGTTTATGTATCTCAGAAAAACTCGATGTGAGGTTCAAACGCTCAGTCTTCTCCTCTCCCCTCATTTTCTGTTCAAGTCTTGTCTTCTGTTCCCATATAATTTTTTTGATGGATCACCTCCTCTTGAACTTTCTCTCACTTTTCACACCAACTACTTTCTTTATCTTTCAGCTCTTTTAACTCTCATACCTGCCACTCAACACCGCGGCTCGCCAAAGCACAGCAGCTAACTCCTTTGTCCGCTTACTGCCACCTGCTAACTAGAGACATCAGAACTCCGAAGTTCAGAGGCTCCGTCTTGCCCCCTCTTTTCTTCTCTCCACCTCACTCCTTTTTTTTTTTCCATTTTACACTTTCTTCTGTTACATAACAGAGACAGAAGTGGAGCAAGCTTCAAAGTGAATGGCAAAGGCGTCTTTCCCCCTGCTCGCTTTGCTGTTCATGCATGTCATTGTAGAGCCAGCTCTCAGCATCTCTCCCTGCTACTGTCATTATTTTCTTCATCCATCTCTTCTTGCTACTGTACACCGACATCTTTCCACCAAATGGTTCAATTACTGGTTACAGGGCATCTTTTTTGATGGAGTACACATTTTATCACATGGCATCTTGGCCACTGGCGGGGGTGCGATGACTGAAGGATAAAGGAAATACAGTTTTTCTTCAAACCCAGACAGGGTGATACAGGTTGGCTGCTTGTTTCTTTTGATAACCTGTCAGGGAGGCTGAGCTTCAGAGAGATCAAGCAAAATACAACGCCAAATCAATGAAAGTTTGAACATGGAGAAACAAACATGATTCAAAAAGTTTTACCCACTTTGACTCAGACATAGCAATTCTGTTTTCTCCGTCTCTCGCAAAGAGAGAAAGAGAACTCAATTCTCGCAAATCTTGTTCTTGGAGTTTTTCTTTCGCAGCTTTATTCCTGTATATGCAAGACTTGGTGTCTAAGAATTCCAGTTGACCACAAACTTTAATTATTATTTTCTCCTCCGTGATCAATTTTCCAACGATTGGTGCTTCGATTTTTGAAAAGGACACTGTGTAAAACATAGTGTAAGAACTAGAAATAAGAACTATGTTTACACTATAACACATATTCCTCCCTTTCACGCTACACCTGCCTTCACCCAACAGCAGCTAAGTTGACTCCAGCAACCCTGTTACCCTGAAAGGAATGAAGCAGGTTCTGAAGATAGATGGAGATTTGTTAATCATTCACCAATAAAGATTTGTGATCAAATAACGTTCAATTTCTAAGGAACTTGAAACGAATGGACCAAAAAATAGTTCTTTCACAGATCCTCCTCTTCTGGGGGCATAAATTGCATGTGTAAAGGTATCCGCAACTTGTCTTAGGAAATACTTACCAGTGACTGATTCAGCACAGACAACCTGAATAAAACTTGTCTGACAAACACTGGCTCATGCGCACGCACAAACGTCCAAAAGAAAAAAAAAAACTTGACTGACTGAGTGGATACAAAAGCTGACACTGAGCATAGAGTTGAGCTCAGGCCAGACAGACATGAAGAACAATCTGCTGGCCTTGTTATGGACCTTAAGCGCCAAACCAAAACAGATCCTGACAGATGTGTCAGCTCACATTGCCTTGCATCTTTAGCGCTTCCAAAAACTACACCAGACAATAACCTTAAAGTCAGCTCTCATGCTAATATGGAAATTGCAAAATAAAAGGCAATGTCTAATCAGCTGTTTCCACTTTGCATCTATCAGAAAAAGCATAGGCCTTAGTGTTAAAGGAAAAATGGGGACAATTAGATCAGCTATTACTTACTTACTTATGCTAGCTTCTTCTTTAAATATGTACAATTAATATTTGCAGAAATATTTCTTTAGCCAGAATGAACTAGTAAAATAAAAAAATAAAAAATCAACTTTAAAGATTTTCACCAAAGTCCCAAATTCAGTCCCTGAATATGATGCAAATATGAAAATAACAAACATAACTTTGTTCAAATGACCCCCGAAGGCTTGCTTTAGAAAGGAGCAATTTCCTGATGACTCCCTTGAAAAAAAAGTCAAACTTCTGCACGATGAGGAATGTATTTTGTGACTGGCAGGTGGATGGACTCAACAAAACTTTCACTGTTCTCTACCCCGCCCAACTTCCCAGCTTTAGAAAGTAAAGTTGTGAAAAGTACACCCCAGTCAAATCTGGCAGAACATCTTCAGGCTTTATTTTTCCCATTCACTCTTAATTCAGAGATTATTGGTCTAGTTATGTGTCTAAGTTCACCAGAAGTCTTTCAAATTTTCAACTTATTTGTGTAAGACTAATTGGTACTGAAAAAATATAAACGATTTAACCCTTTAACACTGGCGCTAAAGCCTTCGACAACGGAAACTCTTCAACCGTTGATGCAATGAATGTAAATCCAGCAGATTCTGAAGCAGAGAAAATATGCAACACTTTTTAGTTGTGAAATGCTTACCCAATCAAGCTGATTTTGACGAGGGATTTGGGCCGTTACGAAACCTTTTACGTTATCAATGAAATGCAAAGCCGCTTTTCTTTGCGCCAGAATCATCAGATTCACGTTGATTGCATAAAAACAGTTTACGATGTGTCAATGAGTGTGTGTTTTTTAGGTGTCGCCAGTGACATCGCCGGTGCTAAAAGGTTCAAAAAAGCAGGAAAAATTTGTGTTTGTGTGCATATTTGTCATTTTTACATTGCTGTGATCATTTTGGGAATTTTATATTGAGACCTTTAAAAAAAAAAAAAAGAAGAAAGAAACAAAAAAAAACCAAATAATTTATAAGAATGTTTAAAGGAGCTTGTAAGCTTTTATCTAGGCATAGATCTTAGGTGTGAAGGTTGGTCAGATTATTATTAAGTATCATTGAGGTTATTATTACGGTTTGGGTTAAACATTGGGGAAATTTAAATCAGCACAAGTTAAAAATATTTTTTTGCAAAAATATGTAATTTTGTCTCATTATACTTATATTTTATCTGTGTTTTTGTTTACTTAATAAAAAAATAAACATAAACGTTCTTTTTAAAATCCAAATAAGGACACAGAGCATCCTCAGGTTTAACAGCTTGAGATAAAGTGCACTAAAATCCACCATGTGACGAAAGCTGAATTTACGCGGTTCAGTGTCGCTTTGTGTCTCTCAAAGACAATAACAGCCGGGGCTCAGCCACTGTTTGCATTCTCTTAAAGCCTCAGTGGCTGCAGTGAGTCATTTCAGTGCATCAATAACCAAACCGCTGATGACAGCTGATGCACAGCAGGGTTCTTGTGTTTGACTTTATTGCCTGTCACAGCCTGCAGAGCTGCTCCTGTCTCTACCTTTGTATATTTTTGCACCTCTCTGCCTCCCCCCCCTCCCCTTTTCCTGTTAGGCATGAGTAGAAGCTGTTAGTTCATTTATCATACTGCAGACTGCTGCTCTCAGCCCCAGACTCCATGATTAATGACGGTCATTCACGCGCTTAAACATCTAGCTTTGTTTCGCTGACACACGACTTACCATGCTGGTCACCATGGGTTACATAATGCTGGGTTACTGTGAGGCTGCACATGAACAGATACTGTATCTGCAGGGTGACCTTTAAGGGCTCTGTATGTAAAATTAGAATATGTAAAACTAATTAGCTTTTACCTTTAGTTTCCTTTTAAGAGAACTTGAATATGATTTAAGCTTTAGCATTGCATTGTAGAAAACCTCGATACAGCTCCTAGCAAACCATCAGATGTTGAGGATTTCTTTTAAGGTTTTTTTTTTTAATGTTTTTTGTTTCAAAACTGGCAATTTTTTCTCGTTTAATGATCCAACAAAGCAAATAAATTCAGTTTTCTAAGTTTTAGTTCCCTCATGTATGAAAATTAAATGATGCATTAATGATAACATTTATTAAATTGCACACTTTTTGGTTTCTGATATGTTTTAAACAATCTAATGGAACAAAAATAATGATTAAATATGACAATTTGATTTTTACTTGAAGGCAACCCAACAGTTTTCCTTTTCAATATATATTTAGACCAAGAGCTTTGTTGCTTCACTATTTAAAAAGAAGTTGTGTTGCATAAAAGTTTGTAAAAGTCTAACTAAATTGTAGAATGTAAATCTTCAGCCCTTCAGGCATGGTTGTCGTAATGCTCTTGGTTGAACATGCATAGGCGCCTCTAGGAATTGTTTGTTATTGTTGGATTTCTGAGTGGGATTCCCACAGGAAATAATTTCACCAGAATCCTTTTTGCTTCCAATAGTCTTCTATGGTCATTTAGTGTGAAGCTCACCTGATATTAGGTGTGGACCAAACAAAAAGTCCAGTAAAACCAAGTGTGCTAGTTTATTTGCAAGTGAACTCTGCAGTTCAAATTAAAAAAGATGAAGGGATGTAAACCTTGTGCTTTACATGTAGGTAAAAAAAACAAAAAAACAAAGAGCATCAGAAGAAGAGTGAATCACAAAAAGGTTGAGGAAATGCAGATTTCATCCAATGTGAGATAGAAGTGGTGCACTGTTCTTAATCGTTGTCTATGACAATCAGATGACGTTTGTGAAATACTTAAAGCTTGAAGTCCATGAGCAAAAGTCATCAGGTGAAGCTGTAGGGAAGAAGGGAGGTGACATGAGAAAGCCCTGACAGGTAGAAAGATCGAGTACAACTTTAAATAAGAAGCTTTAAGAACAAAGAAATGTGTTGCTTTAGTTTGTGAGTCTTGGAGAGTTTATACAGTTTGTCATGTTTAAACAATGTAACATCTGTGGAAGTATTAGCCACTAATTACTTCACTGTTCTGGCATTTGACCTATAACTGCAAAACATGTGTGTTTCACTTTTGCCCAAAGGACATTTTTAACATTAGACTACGGATCTAACACGTCATAATTTGAATCTTGGCTAAGCCTGCATAGGTTTTAGAGCGGTGTATTGGCAATATGTACCATGATACATGTCACAATATCATGTATCCAGAGATATCATGTAAGAGAGACATTGAATGTATCACCATTTTTTGAAAGATTATGACTTCAAAACACGTTTTCTGAATTCTAAAACACCTTTCAGACAAAAAAATTGTATAAATTACATTTTATTCATTATCAGAGTATAAAATACTGCAACTGTTACCCAAAGCAAATTCCAATTCCTTTTTTTTGATAAATTAAGAAGTACAGTATTTATTTAACACTTACTGTCTGGTTTTCACAACAAAACATTTTTCAGTTTTTTCAAACAAAGCTTAAATGTGCTTTAACCAATGAGGTATGATTAAGAAAATAAAGTGCTATGTGTTTCCACTACTGCTTCAATCTATTTTCTGAGGTAGAAGAGGGCTGCTGGATTAAGCGACGGAAGCAACGAGGAACAATCTCCAACAATCTGCCTATTTCAGTTCAAATTAGGGATGGGCATAATAAGTAACACCTTGCTTAAGCTCAAGTAGCGTAACCTGATGACATATACAGTACAGCATTAGAAATGGGTTACTTCAGACAGGAATAATTATTTAACTTCCATCCAGATAACTTGTGCCATACAAGGTAGGATCAGTGAATGTTCTTGCTAGCAGTTACCTTTTACCTAATTACTCCAACAACAACCATATGATTACTTGGGACATTCTTAGGTGTGAACTAATATATTACCAAACATCGTAATTGACGTGTAGCAATGCGTAAATACTTAAAAGAAATGTTATTTTCTAATGCTTAGGAATGCCTAAAGTAAAGTTGAGTAACACATTTTAGCTAACTGCTAAAATAATGGTGTTAAGTAATAAAACACTGACCTACTTTAAACTGTAATTTATGATTTTAATATTGCGCAAACTAACATTAATGAAGAGACTACTGTACAGTGTTACCTAAAGGCATTTTGAACATGCAGAGTCACATTTTTTTCACATCATCTGATAGGTATGTAATGTGATGCATTAATAGTCAATTTTGGGCAAATCAAGAGCTCAAAAGTGTAGTCACCATTAGTAATTGGATTACACAAATGGCCAGTAAGGCAATAAGTCATAATTACTGTTGGTATTACATGTAGAGCTGCCTGTGGTTTTAAGTCAAAGCATGGAATGTGCGAACGATTTTATCTATGTGCACACACGTTTCAGTGCAGTATATAAGAAGTTTAATCATATGACTGGATATGAGAACTAGACAGACTGACTCCTTCCCGCTCGTGTTCCAAACAGGAAGTACCTGCTGACTCCAAGAAGCCAGAATCCCCAAAAACTTATTTTGAGAAATCATTGCATAGTCATTATGTTTTCAGAATAACCATTCCTGAACTGCTACCTTTTTTTTTTTTTAAAGAAGTGACTATTCGACGTAATTAGGCCAGGGTTAGGGTTAGGGTTAAAATATGTGCTGGCAATGCAGCAATGTGCATTTTGGCCAAACTAATGATGTATGACCAACATGAATTTCCATCAGTTAATACGGAAATAGGTGCAAATAACATCAGCCTTCTTTATTTTTAACATGTTTTTGATTATGCTAATTAAAAAAAAATATTTTTTCTTTTGAGCATTAGAGCAACTTATTCAAGTTATAAACTGGCCAATCAGATGTATGTGGTCTCATGTCGAATGCTCAAAACATTTGATTCACAGCTTCTTCCTAGCCTGCTTCAAGTGGTAGTGGACTTCCAACAAGCTCACTCCGGATTGGTGAGAATGGTTGTCATAGAAATGATGGCTCAGACCGATCTGGACCAATCACAGCTTACTTAAAATTTCTGGTTCCAATACAGCAACATCCATCCTTACCATGAAAAAATGAAAAAAAAAAAAAAATCGAATTGACTCCATGTTGTTGGAAGTTGAAGTAAGACATTTTTTATAGTTGATGTCACTCTCACTCCGTCCAGTTTCTTTATATACAGTCAATTGATTTAATATAAAGTATGGGTTTTCAATTTTAAGGTAATTTAGAATAAGGTCCATTATGCACCTGTCCCCCCAAGAGAATTTTGGGTGATTTAACATGAACATGGTAATACGTGACTATAAAGAACATGTGTGTAACTTTTGCCTGTGGTTCAGAATCCAACAAGAGAATGGAAAGGTTTGAATCAGAAGAGAATCAGAATTATATCACTTGTTATATTTTTCCATTAACTATATCAAGAAATAAATCCTTAAATAAGTGGCCTTTTTTTAACTTTTACTTTTGGTTGATTTTATTACCAACTTATGATATAATGTCATTTCAATACAGATTTTCTTTCCTTGTTTTTTTTTTTTTTTTTTTTCTGATAACAATTTCATTTCCAAGAACTAAACGTGTCAGCAAGAAGAAACAAAAATGACCAGTTTGTGCATTAAAGGTTTTATTTTTGAGATTAAGCAAAAGAAAACATGATTTTAAATGTCATTGTGGCTCATTTGACTGAAATGTCTTTCAAAATTTAGTTTTGTGATTATCAGTTTTGATGAATGCTGTAAATTACAGGAAGAATAATGTGGAAGAGAACAATTGCACAAAAAACTCTCTAAAACAAGCAAAAAATACAAATGACACACTTTAAATTCATTTATTAGTAAGATTTTATGCTCCTTCATCCATTACGTACAGTTCTATATTTATGGCCTAAAACCAGGTGGATACCATTGTTTACTAATTCCTAATCTCTTGTTTTTTGGCTTATGTTGTATTTTTGATTGGCCACTTAAAAATAAAAAATCTGTGCCTAAAAATACAGATCTGCTAAAATTAGGAGCAGCTAGCAGTTGCAACATGTACACGCAAATTCTCGTCATATTTACATGAACTTAAGACTTCAGGAAAAGCTTTAAACTTCTACTTTGGCCACTATTAGGATGGTCTATTGCATGAATTTGTCAGACCTTTACCACTCTATAAACGTATAAGTATTGTATTGAGTCGCTAGATTTGTAGCTGGTTTCTGTTCGGAACTTTAGACAAGAGATTGAGGTTTGTTTTTGTGGTTGTTTTGCTTTTCTCTTTGTCCATCAATGTCAGTGAACTGCAGCACTGTTAACTCTGTTGCTGAATCTGATCTATAGCTTTGTTTTAGCTGCCAACAAACACAATTTACAAAGGCCAAACCACTAATTGGCGTGCGTACACACAAAAACGGTTATAAAATGACAACGTGCTTTTGCTTGGCCAGTTGCTCATCAGGCTTTATCACTTAAAACATTGTCTAACTTTTGTTCCCAACCAAGCTGATCATTGCATTTTAAATTAAACCATTTCTTTCCAAATTATAAGGGAAAATGTGTTCTGTGTAATCTAATTAGTTCATGGATTATTTTTCTAACAGAAAGCTACAGTGGGGGAGTCTGCAACAAGTGTCATCAAAGATCAAGCCACTTTCTCTGTTTCTGGCCCTTGCTCTGCAAAATTATAGTCTAATTTCTTTCCAGAAGAGTGCACCCATATGGAGGTTTGGGGAACCCCGAGCTCCTCTATCATTTACAATTATCCAATGACTGGAGGGGACTGCACTGCAAGCGAATGTGTGACCTATTCAGCTGAATAACGCAGTCTGCAAATGTCTGTGTTTGATCAAGAGAAGCAAATAAAATATTCAGTCAGCTAAATCTCTCGTGCACATTTTACTGTGGGTGGAGCTGCTCCAGTCATTTAATTGGTGAGTTCATTTGTGCATCTTTTTAGAGATTTTACACCTTTTTTGTCATGTCAGTTATTTTGTTAAGCTGCAAACGCATCTGGCATGTGTGGCACGTTCAAGAACGTGCTGAACGTGAGTTCTTGAATGTGTTTTTAGCTCATCGTGTTCACACGGGACTGTCGCTACCCTACAGTGCATGTACTCAAAGTTGAAAGAGGCTTAGTGTGAAATGTTAAAGCGGTGCAAATCTTGCTCCAAAATGTTCCTTTCACAGTTCTACTCCGACAAATAAAAGACTTGTTGTCGAAAACAGACTGCAATTATGAATTTCTCCTCAATTTTTAGATGTTGGCTTTTCTGTGTTTTGAAAAGTATGCTATCCATACATCACTACCAAATTTGAGTCCCTGATTGGTCAATATTCCAGTGATTTAACCTTCAGAACGCATTCAATGTGTTTCGTAGAGCTCAAAAACTGATCTAAAAACTTGCAAAATGATGTGCAAATGCAAGAGTTTTGAACGTGGAAGCCCAAAACCCACATTTACGCATTTACATAGACTTTTCATTGGCAGTGGTTGCTCAAACGCGGGTTTCCGAGCTCGGTGTGAACGTTTAAGTCTTTGGGTGTGAACTTTGTCCGGTCACAGATACGATCAATTCTCTACCTGTGATGGAAGTACTGCAGGTGGACTTCCTCACCACTGTAGGACCAGAGAATTTGACAAAACTGTGGGTTGAACGGATAATGCCAAACTCCAACAAGCCCACAAATTCTTTATGAAACGCCTAGTAAAAACTGTATGTAATATGTAAAATGTCAAATTGTGTGACATTGTGGTATTAATCCTGATTATTCCTGAAGCCCTTAGGCAGATTTATGTCATAACAACAGCTCTCATATAGTCTTTCACTGGTGGCTCTGGAGTTTAATGAGCATGGTCTACTATGATGGAACCTGTAAATGTAGGATTTTGGGCCCTGAAGCAGAACAGGACTCTATGGAAAAGCGAGCAGACCTCAGAACAGAAGGTCAATGAAAATCAAACCTTCAAAATGTTCTTGTTTCTCAACTATCTGCAACCTTATAGTCCTCTGACATGACCAGTGTGACTCCTCACTTTCTCGTCTCCACTTACAGCTGCTGTTGTGCACATTGTGGCAAAAATCTTTGCATTGTCCTGTTTGCCTGTTCATCCATTGCATCCCTGCTGGGTGTCACATCCCCTCAGTGTGAGAGGGTTTATGCAACATAAGTGATTTATGTCTGCTCTGGCTCAGTTGCTAAGATGGTTGCAATTTGAAACATGCACTGGTTGCAACAGCATAGGAGATAAACTGAAGCTGGGTTTCCTGGCAGGGTTGCAGATTTATCTCCTTGATTACGACTCTGATTTTACTACCAATCCACCAGCCTTCATTGGATCCCATCTCTTAATTTTGTTGAGTTGCTTCATTCTCCCTGCTTTAGCCATGGCTTAACAAGTGTTAGAAAGGAAGATAGAGAGCAAACATAGCTAGATAAAAGAAAAACACTTGTATGGAGGACAAAAAAACATACCTGGACACAAATGGAGCCCATCTGGAAAGTGTTTACCTTGGTGTCACTAATTTTGGCCTTGCGAGACGTGTGTTGGAGCTGACTGTATCACACAACATAATCTTCCAGATTTTCCCCTTTTTCTGCTCGCTTACAACTTTGACTGATAGAAGTACCAAACCCTTGTGGAGCATGTCATTATGGGATGAGTCAGCTTTTAGTCATCAATGTAGGCCATATGCCAAGGTGCCAATGAGAATGCTTGTAAAATCTATGACCTCATCCAAGTCATAATTGGTCATTTTTTGAGTTCAATGAACATCGTAGATCAATTTTGCTCAAAAAAACAGCATTTTCTGTGTTTTGTGGATTTAGATGTGATTAATGCTGTGATTAATGGGGGTGAAGGTTTACAAAGACAAATCATTTTTGAACAGCCTTTGTTAAGCTTACTGTGTAAAACTAAACAAGTGTATAAAACATATGTAGATAAAAATGTTCATAAAATACATTTTTTAGACTTTGAACTGTGTCTACACTGAAGAAAATCAAGGTCCACAGCATTGACTGTATATGAGAACTGGACCGATTGAGTGTGACATCATCCAGAGAAAAGGAAATGAAGTCAATTCAGTCTCAATTTTTCACGGTGTAAACATCACCATGTTGGAACCAGAAATCTTCAGTGATTGGCCAGGGTGTCAGGGTGTGTAATCAGGGGTGGGCTTGTTGGAAGCCCACATCCCTACCACTTGAAAGTTGGCTATATGAAATCTGTCAATCAAACATTTTGAATGTCCAACATAAGACAACATACTTTCATTGAGGCATCTGATTGGTCGTATAACTTGTATAACTTGAGCTACAGAAAAATGTAATGAAAAAAATAGTGTTAGCAAGAACATGTTAAAAAAAGGTGGCAGAGTAAGACTGGTTATTCTGACAAATAGAATGAGTGAGTAAAAGCTGTTTATTTCTCATTAGAATATGGGATTTAGGCTCCGCCTCCTTTCACCCTTCATATTCCTATGTGAAAGGGGAGGAGTCACTTATTCCAGTTTTCATACTGTATATCGTCAATGGTCTACAGTAGTAATTGCTATCTTACCATTCATATAACTCCCCACCTGAAATTAAGAAAAGGTAAACCATGGGGGAGGACTTCCTCAACTGTAGTTGAATAAAAATCAAAGAAAAATTATGAACACTAATAAGACCTCTGCTTTTCGGTCATTATTTCACAGAAACAATGTTTTAAAGTTGCTTTAAACTTCACAAGATTAACTTTGGTCAGCTAATTGGTGTTGTTTTAAGCGATTAGCTCCTAATGAAATAAATGAGCTAAGAACAGTTGCTTGGTAGCTTGCAGTGAGTTACTGCTAGCTTACAACTATATGAGGCTAGACAATGAGATATATTATATTGAATTTCACCTCAAAATGAACCATCACCACTCTGTCTGTGATGGAATAAACGTCGGTCTCCAATAGACGCTGGTCTTTAATAAACGCCGGGTCACTACTATTGGAAGATATACGGTATATATAACTCATTGAGGCTAAAGATTTTATTGTGCATCCAATGCACAGTGAAGTTGAGTCATTTTGATATGTAGACATTCATGTGGATTTTTTTTTAGCTACTCTTATGGATCTTTTTTTGCTACTCCTCAGGGTTTTGTTTTTGGTTCTTTTTCTTTTGGCTCTTAAAGAAACCATGTGATCTCACCACATCATTGAATACAAACTGAAATGATCTTGCGCAGTTGGAAACCAGTGGGATAAATAGTACCATTGGCGTTGTTTTTTTTTAACTTAACTACTTCCTTAGTTAAAAACTTGCTGCTCTTGCTAATTGTTGATTTGTTAAGTCTGGATATTTAAAACAAAGATTTTACTCCAGGTTGCTATTTCCTGATAGGCCGATGAATGAATAAAAAAAAAGCTATGAAACATATTCATGTCTCAAAACTTAATTATCTTGAACCATTGACACTCTTTAAATCTGTTCAAAACTAGGAATTAATATAAGATGGGAGCTTTTAAATTTGAACTTGGCCTGACGCTGTGTTCACACCGAGCTCGGTAACACACGTTCAAGCGAACACTTTCAATTAAAAGTGTAAGGCAGAGTCCAAATTCTTTCCCTACCCCTCCAATTGTTGGGGCATTTGGAGCAGTAGTGGTGTCCGAAATTGTTTTTTTAGAGTTTAGTCTTAAGGACTTATGACTATGTATCCCTCCACCCGGAGGATGATCCACGTCGTGCTGTGCCGCAGAGGAGAAGCGCATTTCTTCACGCGGATGTGCTCGGCAACAAAGGAGATTACATTTAAATGTGAGTCGACTTTTCTGTTTTAGCATGACTTTTAAAGTTAGAAAACCGATAATGTTGGGTTTTTTCAGAGTGCTGGCAGCTACATGCTAAGGTAGATGACCAGCGACTATCTGTGACGTCATCGAGGGTTAGTTACATCCAAATTTGGAGACAATATGTTTCCATGGTTCTTTGTTTGGAAGGCTAAATGTAGGGGTATGGAGAAGCCGTAGGGGAAGAATTCAGATTCGGCCGCACACGTATTCCCACTTTGGGATTCCCCATTCAGAAGTCTTGCATTCACGTGTCACTGTGCAAGTTTTTAAGTTAGTATTCAGGCTTTACGTACTAAGCCTCTTCCAACTTTGAGTATATGCGCTAGTATCAGGAAGTGACAGTACAATTGAACACCATATTCACCATATTCCGCATTCTTGAAAGCGCCACACATGCCCGGTGTGTACGTAGCATTAGTCCTAATATCTTCTGCTTCACTTTTTATATTACCTTTTTGTTCATTTTCTGTGTCCAAACATTTTTCCTTCCTGAATGCTGCTCCACTTTTTCCCGTTAGCTCATTTGTATGGGAGCCTGTGAGTCCTCCTCAACACACACACACACACATATAAAACAGGGCATAGAACTAAACACAAGATCAGAATAACACAAAACAAGCTAAAGAAAGAGCGAGCAGAGAGACTTTGAGAAACAACTGTGAAACAATTTCAAAAGAGAAGCTGAGCTTTTCCTGAAATCTCCATGGAATCAGGATAGAGACAAACGACACAAATAGCTTAAGGGCCCATTGTGTAACCTGTTCATGCATTGCTGTGAGTAGGCTGACATGTGAGGCTCAGGCTGTCAGTTTATCAACAGCAGCAATTTTTCACCCTTGATCAGCCAGCCGTGGAGGCATTTTAAATGAACTACCTGCATTCCAGTAGCATCAGATGGAAAACAAAAGGCATGAGCTTGGTGAATTATTGCACCGCCTTTGCCTTTGTCTCCACAATTCTCTTTCTGTCACAAACTCTTCTAGTCCTTCTCTGCTTCTCCAGACCTCTCAGTCTTGTCTGATCGGCTTCACCATGACAGACACATTAGCAATTCACAGAACGGATAAGCACCATGTGGACAGCGGACTGTGCCCAGAAATCAAGCAATATGCTGTCACAGAAAAACAAACAAACCACTCTCATATACTCTCTTGCATTCATGCCCACATGGTAGTCCCATTGTGACCCCACGTCAGAAAAGACAAACAACAGCGATGGAAAGCGACCGCCGTTCAATGTGGTGAGCCAGCATGTGGAACCCTGGCACCATATGGGCTGTCTATTGTTGACAAAACAGCCTAAGGGACATTAGCACCCATCATTTGCATATACTAAAACCACTTCTGCAGTTGTTTATCTTCAGCTATCTCTCCAGCAAACAAACGTGTCATCATCGATCTGTATTCAACGCCTGGAGGTGTGCTGGAGAGGATTTGTAAAGTCATCAATTTCCTGTCATTCTCTAGTTGCTATTTCAAACAACTCAGACAAAACTGACAGCAGCTGGAGGAAATCCCATGATGATCTTACCAAGATGCAGCTCTATGGTGCTAATCTTGTTTTCCGTAGGAAACAGGATCTTCGGCGGCTTGTCGGTCACAGGGGCTGGAATGGAAAGCAGACGTATTTTCAAATTTTTTAAATGAAACAAAGCAAAATGTCTTTAGAAGAAAAAAAGTCAGGATTTATCAAGCAATTTTTTCAGGTTCCTCACAGTATTTTGCATCATATGCCTTAGTCACAGGCACCCGTACGAGGGATTGACCTATACGGTTACAGGTTAGGTTTTTGGGTCGTTCGGGGCCCATGGAGGTTTGTGAACAGGTGCTGCCACACTTTAAAGGCCTTAAACACTTTAGGAGACGTTATGAAAATAGAATGTACCCTTGTTGTGCGTGTGGTAACTGTATCAGGAAGTATTTTTGAGGATAATGTTACAGGCACTCATGACGTACGGGTGATGCTGTCAAACGGTGCCGTGATGGCGCATCCCAGTCATTAATAAATTGTAGTTCATTAGAATTTTGCCTCTTAGTTGTAGGTGGGACCGTTGCCGTGGGGCAGTCCGCTCCCTCTTCCCCTTCCACAAAACAGAGAGGACCTTTTCCCCCTCAACACACTTGGCCAAGCAGGCTTAAATTGGAAAGAAATGTTCCTTCCCAAAACGATTTCCACTGAACTGGAAGCCTGCATAGTCCTACAACGCTCTCATAGCCTCAAAATCAGCCTAATTAAACCTCAACTATTTCACAGCTGGTCCAAAATAGCCAGCCAGGTATTACCTTCTCACCAAACTCAGTTTCCATCTGACTACCAAACAGAAAACCCTGATTCATCACTTAAAAAAACCAAAAAACTTTCCACTGTTCCACAGTGAAGTTTAGTCTCACAGCTATTTGACCACAGAACCACACGCCAAAGCCTCCTCCTGCAGTGTTATTGTGCAAACATCAAAGCTGATGGAAGTTCAGACCCATTTAGCTTTGCAATCAAAAGAAGTTTTGGTGACTCTGAAAAATAAAAGGATGCTTTTATGCCTTCAAAAAATCTCTTATGAGTTGTTTTGAACCCCATGGTGCAATTAGTTACATTTGTTAGCCATACTCAAAACAGAACAATCTAACCCAGCTTTAAATTATTATTCTGACATAATTTAGAGGTGATTTTTGCAGCTAGGTTATATTGACCTTTTAGGAACTCGGAACCGTTAATAAGACTTTTGCAGTCAGTCCTCTGAGTCTTTCTTCTTAAGATTTAGTGTGAGGGAATCTCGAATGAGTTTTTTTGAAAGTTTTTGTTTGTCTGGTGTCTGTATTCATTTGGAAAAATCTATCTTGTGCAGCAATGCAAAATACTGTTTGACGAGCGTGGTCTTGAAAAGTGCCTCAGTCTCAAAGGATTTGATTGTGTTTTTAACTGGATCAGATGTCTGGGATGCGGCACCTGCTTGTATGCAAATTGGGGCAGTAAGGCTCACTGATATCTGAGAGAGGGGCGGTCACGGGCTTTTAGGCACAACAGTTTGCACTTTTATTAGTTAATCACACAGTACAAATTACAATGGATACTGATACAATTTTAATTACATATCAAACTGCTATAGGTAATTACACAATGGGTGCGTTGGGCAAACAAATGAAGATAAGCAGATGTGGTAAAGAGAGCAGAGAAATAAGGTTCTATTGACAACACAAAGCATAGAAAAGACGGAGAATTTGGCATGAGGCCTCCCACTGTATGTAATACTTCCATTCAGATAACCATTTCTTTATGGGATGTACACAAACTACTATGCTTTTATGAAGGGCAAATTATGGGTATCTCCCCACAGAGAAAGAAAGTACCACATTTTTGGCACTATAAAGCACATTGAAAAACTTTCATTTTTCTTTTTAATAACTACAGAATGCCTTAAAATCCAAAGCGCCAAATATATAGCTCAATTCTAGCTGTTCTTACTGATGTCGAAGCAATTTTGAGAGATGCACGGCGCTCTGTCAAAATGTTTGGTTGAGCGTTATTCTGAATAAGCTAACGCAGCTAACATGTAGCGTGTCAGACTGTGTGTTTTTTTACGTTACTAATAAGGTTGGATGTTAGCATAGTCACAGTAAACTTTGTTTCAGCGGAATCAGTCTGTTTTTGTTTGTATTGCAAACAAGACTGGGATTTACGGGTATTCTGAATGTGCTTACGCAGTTAATATTTCTAATGTGGCTAATGTGATTCGTGTTGGACTGTCTTTTTTTACACTTTACTAACAGGGTTGGGATTTAGTGTAACCACAGAAACATTTGTTTTAGATGTAATAATCTTTTTTGCATGTGGTTGTACAAGGTTGGAAGCTACAGGTATTGCAAATATGCTTTTGCTTACATTTCTAATGTGACTAATGTGTGGCACATTACAACCTAGTTCAAGAGTCTTGCTTATTGTGCCTTATAATTCGTTGTCTTAAATTTGACAAAACAATGACAATTAAAGCCGCAAGCGACGTTGGATGGGTGGCTGGCGCTACCTGCCCTCGCTCCCTGCCTTTACAGCCCATCGCCCTCTCCTCTATACGCCACTGCCACCTTCGTCGCCCGCATCTGTGCGCAAAAGCTGCCATCACTAACCACCTTTGACCTGACCCCACTTGTGAAGCAGCCACAACGCACCCCCCCCATCTCTTTCTACAAGGCTTAATTAAACTGTGTGTAAAAATTATGTAAAAAGCACTTTTTTTCTTTTTTTTCAAAATGAGGGCTATTCTGTTGTTTTTATCCCCGTAGCAACCATTTTATGTTTTGGTCGACAGATCTATGTGAGTTTTGGGAGAATCTGCAAAAGTAAACTTTTGGATTTCCTTAGCAACTGAGGTTATTTGCTAACCACAAATACATTCCTAATATCGGTATGTTCATATCCTGTATTATATAATTTTGCACAGCTCTAGTCAGGGATCAACTTATTAAATTTTCACTATGTTCTGTTAAAAAGTCGGGAGTAATAGGAAAACACCACTTTTTCGAGCTGGCCAGCAGTATTCCAGTGTGCCCTGAAGTGCAGAAAACATGGTATGTCCAGTATTAAACAGCATTTGAAACAAATCGTCATTGGTAGAGTGGGTGAAAACTGCAAGAAAAAAAGAAAAAGGTGCTTTATTAAATAAACATCCCATCTATTTCATTCATTCTCTCTTGACTTCGAAAAGAAACTGTCAGAGGTGAACAAGTGAAGATTCAACTGAAAAAGAAGTGTTGCATTCACTGAGCATTTCGGTCCTCTTCTTCCAATTTGTAGTTAAAACAATATATAAATGATGCATCATAAATCACACATTTCCTAATTGGTGTTGTGTTTGTGCAATCTGGGGTCTTGAACTTGATTCACACTCCAGTCTCACATGGAAAGACTTGACTTAATTTCTGCTTGCAAACAATTTTCCCTTCACAAGAACCTTATTTTTTTAGCTTCGGGACATCTCTGTCAGATTCAAAAAAATAACATCTGCCTGCTTTCTTCTTGTTTTTGCGTTACAATAACATACACAGCTTCTTCCTTTTGTTTGTCAAACATTACAATGGTAGAATATGTACATTACAACACCCATAACTTCACCTAAATTTGTGAAACGCAACTACAATCTCAACTTAGTCTTACAAAACGAACTTCTGTTTTGTTTTCTTTACTGGTTAACTTATAATTTATCTTTAAGAAGACAAGATAAATGAAAAAAAAGATCAAATATCCATTCTGCAAAAAAAGTATTTATCAGTTAGCTGCTTACTAATTACTTTCCATTTCCACCTTTTATGGATAAATCACTTCATTAACAATTATTACATTCCCACAAAGCAAAGTGGTGTTTGCTTTAGGTTTTTTTTATGTACATATATAACAATCATTAATAAATTAAACAACTATTACTATGATGAGGTCAATTGAACATCAAGTCATGGTCTGTGATAAAAATGCAAGTCTATGTAAATGCGCATTTCGAGCTTATGTGTTCAAAACTCTCATGTTCACGCGTCGCTATGCAACTTTTTTAAGCCCTCTTTTTGGGCTCTACTTACAAAACACACGGTCATTGAACGCATGTTGAAAGTTAAACTAGATTTAACTTTGACCAATGAGGGATTTGAATTTAGTATGGATTACGTCCTTTTAAATTCACGGATGTACTGATCATTTAAAAATTTTAATTGAGGAAAAATTTTGTGGTTTTTGTCCAGCTGGAAATACATGACACAAAGTCAATCACATAGAGCTGTGACTGGAGCAAGATGTGTACCACTTTGACTATTCGCATTGAGCTTTCCTCCAACTGTTAAGTGGCAGACATGAGCTAGCATCTGGTAGAGACAGTCCAATTCCTTTAAGAACCTGCATTTAGCATGTTCTTGAACACACATCACATGTGTACGTAGCATAAGAGACTCATCAGTTGAGAGGGAGGTAGTCCCCCTATTTAACAAGAAAATATCCCCCAAACCAATGTGAAATTCTCCAGGTCTTCACTCAAATAGGTTTACAGTTTAATGATTTGTGTTGAAAAAACAGTTTTTACAGATACACAAACTAGATCCTTCAAAAAAACTTTCAAAGTTTAGACCCATTACTTTAATATAACCTAAATTAAAAGCATAAAATTTGCTACGTAAGTCCTAGGACATACTTAGCAAATGTTATGCTTTTGTAACTTGTTACGTTAAAAAATTTTTTTTTTCTAGAATCTTGGATAGCAATGAAAGATTCTAAATTGGTTGGTAATTTAAAATAGAAGAAGAATACAGATCAAGTTGTTTTTAACCATTTAGAATATTTACACAAACAGAAAAATTCTTGAGATGAATTGTTTGTAAGACTTGAAAGCCAAAAGTTATCAATTCCTCCTCAGACAAGATGGCTGGGGGGCTGTTTGCTGATGAACTGAAGGGTTAAGGTTAAAATAAATTACCTACTTAGCTATTGATTACTTATTGTAGATATTCTTGATCATACTCTATCTGAGCTGTTTTATCACGCCTCTATAAATAGAACAAAGATACACAGAGATACGATGCGTGTGTATTATGGCCCCAACTGTCTTCCAATACAGATCAAAGCATACGAGCAGGTAGGGAGCTTCCTATAAATAATGATTCAGTTATAGTTGTTAATTGCAAATTAACAAATTAAAGTTGAAGCTAGATCTAGATCTCTGGGATTTTTCAGTTAACCCTGTAAAGCCTGAGCCATTAAATAGTTTATGGAAAATTCCAATTCTTTTGGAATTCAATTGGAATTAATCTACTGATGTCTTTTTGACTGTTTTGGAGTTTAGCTAATATTTTCACTATATGCTTGTGGTTTTGGCAAATTTTACATCTACTGAGGCTTTTTTTAAAGCTATCTATTTACATTAGATTTATGCGAGCTCTTTCCGCTATTCTGGCATTTACTGAGTTTTTTTAGGCTATTTTTGAGTTTGACTAATGTTTTAGCCAATGAGTTATATATTGATAGACATGGCACGCAAGTCTTTTACCATTGTCCAGGATTTGTAAAGAGTGTCGCCATATTGCAATGATATAAAAACAACGAGACACGACTTAAGTAAAGTACAGTAAAATATTTAATTTTGTTCCATTTTAAAAAGAAAAATACTATGATCATCAGAAAAGTAAGACCCTGGTCGTGGTAATAATATTTTTGAACAAAGTGACATTTCAGACTTTTCTATAAATAAATACATCATTTTATATATAACCAGTGTTCGGTAAGTTACTTCTAAAAAGTAATTGATTACTTAGTTACTGGATCAAAATTTGTAATGAAACTACTTTACCCATTACTCATTTAAAAAAGTAATTCACTACTCTTTACTTTACTTTTTTTCCACTCATACAAATTCTCAAAGGAAAAACACCTTTGCACAAACAAGATCCTATTGTCTTCCATTTAACAAGGATCCTTTGAAAAATAGATGTTTAATCTCAATAGGACTTATCTGGTTAAACAAAGGTACATGAATAAAATAAAACAAATAACAAAAAAAAACTACATTTTAAAGCAATAACTTTGTGCAAGGTCTGAACATAGTTCAAGACATAACCTGGCTTCATCTGAATTCAGACTACAGTGGGAAAAATGACACAAAAATAAGTTAATGTTACAACATATGTGGTCTATGCTACAGTTCAAAGTCAGATGTAGAAAATACTGTTATATTCATATGAATCTCTATCAAATCTGCAACCAAGCCAGTTTTTTAAAAACAAAGAACTATTAATGTCTCCATGTTCATTCTGGACAACTTTATGTATTCCATGACAATGAGTTGTACCCAATGCATCAGTCTCTCTCTCTCTCTGTCTCTCTATACATCTGCCTTTTGTGCACAGTTCTGCACGACTGCAGGTCTGCCAAACTATGCACACCCCACCCTGCCCCCGCAGAGCGCAATGAGCGCAAACTTGTAGTGATCAGTGGCGTGCAGCTTAGAGGAAAAATGAAGAAAGAAATGGTGAATTAATAAAGAAAAAACATCATCTTCGAGTCCCAGGAAGGAGCGGACTCTTGTCCTGCACACCGAAGAGTCGTTTCATTCGTAGCAGACACATCAGTACACAGGGCGGATCTCTGTTCTGCCCCTCACCTCCTGCTCTGTGGAGAAGACAGGTCTCCTTTCAGGACAGCATCTCTTTTCATCTCATCTTTCATGAGAAAGCACCTTGACTGCAGCAATGAGCGCCCCCGACTCTGCGCACACATGCGTGCGCGTATGCGCCAATTACTCCGTTTTGTTTTAAATTGATCTGCATTTTCGTTTCATCTAACCGAGAGAAAATGTCAGAGCCTACAAAACCTAAGTAACAAAGTAACAAGGGTTTCTGTAGTCCAGTAACTGCAATTAATTACCGAAATTTGAATTGTAGTTTGTTATGTTACTCTGTTACTGATTAAAGTACAACAGTAATTTGTTACTTTGTAATCCGTTACCCCCAACATTGTATATAACACAATGCATACCTGATGCATGGTTGCAATTTTATTGAAATCCACACAGAGACTAAGATTTACACAAATTGTTAAACTCCTCGGTCCGACTTCGCCTCAGGCTGCTTGCAGTTGTTGTATAGGCTATGAGCCAGTCTACGCCCGGAGCAGCGCAATGCAGTCAGAATGGTCTGAGAATAGTGTAGCCGGTCGACGGTAACACTGAGGGGGGACAAAGAGTACTTCATCCACAGTCCCAGAGCAGCGAGGTCTGGGCGGCGTTCGCTTTAAAGCACACAGCTGCCGATTAAATATTGAGTTGGAGTCATTTGCGAAGCACCACCGCAGACCAAATTCACCTGGTGAGGGACGGCAATGCTGGACTGGATGGCCCTGCTCCTCAAGTAGATACCACCCAGCCTCTATCAGGCAGTTTTTCGTACGCCACATATCCCTGTCTGCCCGCCGGATGGGGATTCAGTGAAAAGAGCTCAAGCTCTTTTCCTTTCGCTCACTGCTTAGTAACGTGTTTAACTTCAGCAGGTTGTCTGGTCTGATATGAGGTGAAACACACATACAAATGCCATGATCATCCTCCATAAAACAAAAAACAGAGGTGGTCCTGCCAGAAAACATGAAAATAGTTTAAAGTCCAAAGCTGCTATTGACTTTGAATTGGCTACAAGACCAGCCTAAATGTTCACTGTTCTGAGTAATCTCACTTAGATATTCCTAAAAAGTAGCCTTTTCTAGAAGTTCTTCTTTATTGGCTGACAGTAATAATTTTCTTGCGACAAGTCCCATCCTGTTTTTCCAGCTCTGTTTGTACAATTGTAGCATAGCAGTGCAACGGCAGCTACACCATTCCAATAGGGCGTCCTTGCGTATGCAACAAGCTAGTGTGCCATCTCTCGCCTATATGTAATGCATTGGTTTTAGCTTCATGCTACTTTTTTTGGCTAATATGGTAACAACTGGTGTTTTTAGTCTGATTTGGAGTTTAGCTAAGATTTTAGCTTTATGCTAGTTGCTTAGGCTAAATTAGATTTAGAATTTTTTGTTTTTCAGACTAATTTTGAGTTAAACTAATATTTTAGCTTTATGGTAAAATTGTTGGCTAAATTAGAAATTTTTCCAGTTTCTTAAACTAACTTGGCATTTAGTTAACATTTTAGTAAGCTATCAGCTTCAGTGTTTTAAGCTATCAGCTTCAGCGTTTTAAGCTATCAGTTTCAGCATTTTCAGCCATCAGCTTGAGCATCTTCTGCAGCCACATTCAACTTACATCATTCACACTTGCATTTCCGCTGATAATTCTTTATGTCTAGTAGCACAACAGGAATACATATATGAGTTTGTTTACAGAACTGGACTATATTCCTCATCAAAGATAATATGCACTGACTAGTTGGAGTCATTTAAAGGAAAAATAATTGAAGCAGTTATAATTATCCTTAAACATATCCCACTCCCTGCTGTGCTGCACTGTGCTGAGAACCCAACAATACTCAAGTGTCTCAACATCAAAGCCTAGGTGGTGTGTATTCTCTCAAACACACAGCAATGGAAAAATCACAAGCACTTCAGGAAGGAACTTTTTAATGTTTATCCTATAGATAATATAACTTATTAATAGTCATATCTATTTATGATGAAACAAAGTGGTGTAGAAGCTCTTCAAACCAGGGAACAAGCTCTAAACTTTAAAAACTTTATTTGAGTAAAAAATTAAATGAAAATTACAAAAAAAAAGTTTAGAAATTTGAGTGTATAATACCTCAGATCATTCCTACAATATGCTCTTAAGTTAAATTTAACATTTCTTATAATTAGTGTAAGACATTAAGTGACACCATATATTTGCTCTCTGAAGGTCAATAAAGGCCACATTTTTTTCCAACTGGCACCCCAGCAGGCTGCCAGTTACCATAGCTCAGTGTTAGTGTACTTCTTTATGTTGTTATTCTCTTATTGTTAGCCTGTTGTTAATGGACATGGACTTTTTTTTTACACATAATGTGTGCAGAGCCATGCCTGCCACTCCTTTTTGGACTGTTTCCCATCACTTCTGGGTCTGTATTGGTCTATGGGTGTATCGTTTACACGATCAGCTGTTGCCAATGTGACAAAGCAGACGCCCCCACGCTGAATCTAATTTTTTTAAACCAAAATCAGACCTTATTATTGCCATCTAAGGAACTCTATGAACAATAAGAGGAATAGAGTAATCTGAAAAGGTTAAAGTCATTTCAGAAGCTTTGATACGCCTGACAACCACAGGGAAAATGTTATTTACAAGCACAGAAAAGCTGGGAGGACACTTCCAAGTGGTGGCAAAAGAAAGACTCCAAGAATACGACATATATTCATCTTGAAGGTCATTAAAGAAACCAGAACATGGAAAAAATGTAGGGGTCAAGTGAGTGCCATCACATCTGGGGTCCAACTAACACAGCAATTCATAATTATCATCCTAGCAACAGTCAAGCGGAGACTACAGGAGAATATTCAGCTATTGGTTTATGACCTGCGGGAGCAGTGAGTCTACCTCAAAAGAAATTGAATATAACATTTAAAAGTATTATGGTAAAAAATTGGATTTTACATTTGTTGAGATGTGAGAGGAACTCCTAAGTGTTGGATTTCAAATGATTTTCCAAAAAACTGTCAAACAATGGAAGACAGAGCCAAGGACCTTAAGATAACCTAATTGGATTTTGTTTTAATCCATTCATAAAAAACAATGCAATATGTGCATGCTTAGACCGGTAAGTCAATCCAATGACTCCCTATTCACATAGACATGTATACCAAGCCAGAGTAGGACACACCACCACCTGCAGACTCACACAAGCTGAACATTGCTTTGTTGCAGAATCAAATATGGCTGTTTCACTTATTCAGTTGTCACACACTGGAGGCAAGCAACAAAAGTCAATAAAAAAGTTCAAATGCTTTAGAAAAATCTTTAAACGTTTATGAATTTATACAAAAACAGCATCCAAAAAAAAACATTGAGTACGGACTAGAAATTTTGCTCTCTAAGACCCACAAGTGTGTGCTTGAAAAGGTACTTATCCACAAGGAAAAAATAGTGAAGACTGCTACATTCCTGTGTTGAAAGTTCATTTTTTAATCAGAAGAATTGCAAACTTAATCTTTCAACATTATAAACTACTTTCTAAACCTTGTATAGACTTTTCTGTCATGAAAGAACAAAAAACAAAGAACAAATGCAGAATTTTTACATATTGCTTGGTTCTGTTTGCATGTTTTGCGGAACTGGTTGTGGTTGAGGACCCACAGTCAAGAGACGAGCTTGATTAGAGAAACAAAAATACTTAAACGCACTGCTGATATAAACAACCAAAGTTAAATTTAAGGTCATAGGACCACTTGGTGAGTCCATAGAGCAAACCTTCAGCCAATAGATCGTAGTGAATGCTTAAGCAACATTTAAGGGTAAGAAACTTTGAGAAATAGGTGAGAGGCACGTCTTATGAATTTATTTATATTTTTGGTATTTTTATATTTATAAATATGTTTTATATTTCTTATATTTTTGTTAGTGCTGTTTGCATCCTGACTGTTAGAAATGAGGAAAGTAGATAACCATAGTTTATGTGGGCTTCCTATGGACACGTACGTCTCACCTGTACACCCCATGTGTGCAGCATTTGTATGGAGTCGGTAAAGAGTCAAAGGGTCAGTGTGCACACTTTACCAATGACAAGAGTGTGGCCACTGTGTGACAGCATGACCCCTTTGTCATAAGTGCGTGTAACTTACATTATACTTCCAAATACTTTATAAAACACTTACCACATGCACGAAAATTGAACGTGCCATTTTATGATGTCACTTAAGGGAACTGCAAGGCACAACTGCGCTCCCTTAGAGATCACCTCACCTGTGATCAGGTGGGACATTTTATGGGCCAGGACACCGCAAAACCCTGCAGCTCCTGGATGGGTCAATCCCCGTACAGGTGCGTGTGACTAAGGTCTCATTTTGGTTCAGTCAGCTTTCACAATGCACCTTTAGAGCAGATCAAACTGCCAGCAGTACATGCTTTCTGTAGCTGCTTGTTTGAATGTGGGATTCTCTGAAATGAGCAAAAGCCATGGCCAAACTCCAAAACCCTGCTGAACCAGGGAGGTAGAATATAAAATGTAACCGTCACTTTTACTCCATGTCTTGCTACGACATAATTCCATATTTTTTATACCTTACAAATTCATGTTTGTTTGTTTTTTTCATTCATTCATTTTTTTTCATTCATTTTCCAATCCGCTTTATTCCTTTCGGGGTCACGGGGTTTGCCGGAGCCTAACCCGGTTACTCATGGGCGATGGCAGTGTACACCCCTGGACTGGTCACCAGTCTGTCGCAGGGGCCACAATCACACACCCATACACACTCACATCTAGGGACAATTCAGAGTAACCAATTAACCTATGAAGCATGTTTTTGGACGGTGGGAGGAAGCCGGAGTACCCGGAGAAAACCCACACATGCACGGGGAGAACATGCAAACTCCACACAGAAAGGTCCCCCAGCCAGGACTTGAACCGGGAACCTTCTTGCTGTGAGGCAGGAGCGCTAACCACTGCGCCACCGTGCAGCCCCAGTTTGTTTTTTTTTTTTGTTTTTTTTTACTCGAAAAATACATTCACATTTTCTTCCTGCTTTGCTTCTTCTCCTTGATTTGCTGGTTCATCCATCTTGAAATTACAGGGGACCGAGATGGTTTCTGTCAGTAGGACGAGGGTTCATTTATTTGTTCCACACCGCAGTTCAAAAGAGCTTTGAAAAACACTTCCAAACGAAACGGGCGGTCGGGCGAAACTAAGACTGGTCCGAACAAAACAGTTCAGGTGTGAATTCGAGCCAAGATGCAGGAAAAAAAGACGAAAGAACAGCGATTCAAAGGAGTCGAATGTAATGCCAACAGCGTGTCCATGCGCCATCCTGACCCCTATTCTGGATAAATGTCTGTGTTTTTATGCTTTTTGAAAGCTAAACATCTCACTCTTCTAGTATTTCTTTCCTCTGCTGCTAACCTCTATCATTGTGACACCACCTTCAAAAGAAGTGACACCCTTTCAGTTTCATCTTTTCATCTATTTGTCACTCTCCCAAAATGTTTCCCATCATGCACTTCTTTTTTTGTAGTAAGTCATGCATTTATTTACTTGTTTTTGTCTTCTTTCATTTAACCTGTAGTGCTACCTCTCCCAGGCAGGCTGCAGGATATCTGTGTGCCCAAGCATTGCATCTTGGGTAATACGAGCTTTAACTTCACGGCTTTAGAAGGTGGAATGGTTACATTACCATGTTCCCCTGTTCAGGTTTTCAATAATGCAGGTCAGTGGCTCTGTCTGCCAATGTTGGACACATGCATGGTCTGACAGGAGCGCACACCACATTTCCAAACACCTCCTGTTCGCTTCAGATAACAAAACCCAGAGGATTAAAGGTGATAAAGGAGGCCTTTACATTAAATTAAAGAGCAAAAATGTAGATCCTGTGTATGGGGTTCCTGCAGATTTACAAAAAAAAAAGTTGACGTGAGGGATATGAGACTCACAAAAGCAGAGAAAAACCTTTTCTGACATGGCAAATTATTGACCATCAAAACATCCAGTGGCTACTCCTACAGCCCTGGCAATGACAGAGGATTAGCTCTTAATCAGAGCTGATGTCAGCACATGATTCAGACACAAGCCCTAATGGCATGGTATCTTTTCTTTTCCTCAGTCAGAGTGGCTGACCCAGTCATCTACAGAGCTGACGGACAAGATCAATACACTCCTGGTACATTTAAACCAGCTTGAACACAGCATAATCCCACAGGAAGATGCTGTGAAATGCTTTTTTTTTTTTTTTACCATTGTGCATAGTGACCCCAGGTCTGTCCAGTTGTGTAAACACAGTTTTCGTGCCAGTGGGTTACCTGGATTTGGGCTGAGATTTACATGCAGTAACAGAGGGACAGACAGGCAACCTGCAGGGTCACCTCGCTGCCATCTACTCTATCAAATCCCTCTGAACCATCTCCGCAACAACCTGGGTTGCTCTGCAAATGACAGACTCGTGGTTTTAAGATAGCTCTGTAGTTACTGTAGAAATAAATGAGGTAGACGATCAAATCAGATCACATTTGTATGATCTCTTTCATTCTTGGTTCTTGTCCTTCTTTGCTATCCACCATCTTTTTAGTGAAAGCATTGTTCACTTCTGGGCACGCTGTGATGTCATACTGTGCATCTTGGACTGTAAGGAGCTGTTCAGTAGAAAACAGTTTTGATCCCAGAAACCTGCCTGGATTATTGACACTTCTGTAGATTTTTGACAAAAAAATTCAAGAGATTGGTTAAAATTTGAGGCCTTAGAAAGGCATGACCTAATTTAAATAGAGAAAGTGAGAAAACGTTGTTAGTACTGTATTTTTCAGAATATGTTTTTTTTTGCAAAGTTTGACCAGGGTCGCCATTTACATGTGATTTTTCTTTTCATTCAGACATTTGAAGTAAAGAAACATAAGAGGGCTGAATGATCTCATTAACCCAGACATGGAGACGTGTTTACCAATGCTTTCGTAAAGCTCATCCATCCATCTCCTTCCGCTCATCCAGGACCAGGTCGCATGGGGCAGCAGTCTAAGCAAAGATGCTTAGACTTCCCTCTCCCCGGCCACTTCCTCCATCTCCTCTGGGGGGACCCCAAGGCGTCCCCAGGCCAGCTGAGAGAATACCTTTCTCCAGCGTGTCCTGGGTCTTCCCCGGGGCCTCCACCCAGTGAGACACGCCTGGAACACTTCCCCAGAGAGGCGTCCAGGAGGCATTCGGACTAGTCAGTGCTTCCATGTAGTGACAAGGCTACAAACACTCCTCCCAGATGCAATAGGAGCATCTAGTTTTTAAACTATTTTTTTGACAAGCGCCAAAATTGAATTTTTTACGCATCAAAAGAGAGAGTGGAATGTTAATTTGAAGCATTAATTGCATTAGGTGTGAATGCAGAATTACGTCGGGCTTGGTGGATTTGTCAGAAAAGTTGAACTCATATTCCGGAGTGACTTGTGTATTTTTTTTTCCTTCTTCATTACACATTTTTTGGCTCATTTACTCTGAAAAAAACAGAACCTTCAACTAGACACCAATAGACGTGAGCCAAAAGAAATTACCATTAAAGTGTATATTTTCATGTTATCCTGTTGTGTGACAGTTGTGACTTCCTATGTAGCTTTCATTATCATGATTAATTATTCAAACAGCTTTTTCTAATTTATGTCACATCGGAGGGACAAATGTCTTTTCAGTTTAATCAGGCTTATGTTGTTAACAGTCTAACGTTAGATATCACAATAGCAGCGGCTGTGTTTTATATCATGTTTATTGTTTTCCCAGAAAACGTTTTCTTCTGTTTGATGAGAAATGTTTCCTGAATGATGTCAACTGGTAAAACAGATACTGAAGCATGATTAGATGAAGGGTCTACCCTGGTCACCTGTTTTCATTCACAGAACAGAGGACAGTGGGATTTTCTTGGTTAAATTCGCTTGGTTTTTCTTCATCCAGATCAACACACGGATTTAAAAATGTTAAAACTCAAACGAAAAAAGTTTTCTTTACATAAATATTTATCAAAGCAATTCAGGGTAGTGAAGGAATGCAAGGACCAGGGAGCTGCTGAGCCTATTGAAACAGTCAGCAGCTCTTGAAGATGGTCGGGCATCTTTCTTTTACAATAGGAACACTGTTTTGAGTGACACAAACTCTAATACCATGTTCATACCAGGCATGTGACACAAGTTCAAGAACCCCCTAAAAGTGTGTTCTTGAGCAGGGAGGGGTTTCTTTTTCTACTGTTTTCTAGCGCGTGTCCACCACTTACAGTTGGAAGGAAAATGGTGGAAAATGTCAAAGAGGTGCAAATCTCACAAATCTTGCTCCAGGTTTTTTAATATCTGTCATATATCTATTTCGATGCATGAAAGACTTGGTGTTAAAGAATTCCAGCCAGATAAAAACTGCAATGATTAATTCTCCCCTATGATTCATTATCAAACGATTGGCACTTCCACGAATTACGAAAGACATCATTCATACATAACTATCAAATCTGAGTACGTGATTGGACAATGTTCAACCAAGTTGAATTGGCCATGTGCGTTCAACGGTCGCTCGTTTTGCAAGTACAGACTGAAAAAAAGAGTAAAAACCTGCGAATCTACATGTGAAATGGCACAACGGCAATTAACTTCCATTCCCAAAATAAAAGTAGCGATTGCATAAAACAAACTGTAAAGAAAATGATACGTCTATTTACAGCTTTTACTAAACAAAACCAGAGTTTTTAACTGCAAACTTATGAAAAAAAAAATACTAAAAGAAGGGCCAAAATGTTTTATTTATGTTTTGAGACAACTTGTTAGAGTTGAGCAACAGAAAAAAGCAAATAGAAGCAAATAAAACTTATTAAAAGTTTACAGAATCCTGGCATGACTGCCTCCACTAAAGATGTAGTGTAGCTCATCTTTTCCAAGTTCTAATTAGAGATTCATTATTTTCTTCTGTGACCGTACCCACAGGATGGGCGCATACTTCTAGACCTAATATACTTACCGTTATAAATACACCCAAAAACATTGGAAATAGAAGTATTTTTTGCTGTAAAGTAAATTTTGGGACAAATATCTATGCAGTAAGTATGCACATATTGCTCCAAGACTCTAATTGGGAAGCAGCGGTCATTAGCGTGACACATCTGATGGAGTAAAGTGTCTCTGAGGAACAGTTCAACAGCTGCTTCAAATGAATCTGGCCCACGGAGAGTGCCAAGATCTGTAAAGTACCTGTTTTCTGGCCTTTATTCGCAAATACAAACAATACTTTGAATTTTTCAGTCTTGAAAGACAAATGAAGATCATTGTCCCCCCCCCAAACTTGTAGAGGAAAAATGTTTAAAGAACTGATCAGAAGCTTTGACTTTATCTTTTTTTTTTTTTTTTTTTTTACTTGTCCTGTCCAACAGCTGAGCAAACAGATATGAGCTGAGAACCTCTTGTATTAGACAGATTTTACTCTTACAATCAGGGGTTATAAATCATAGCGAACACAAAATGTATGTTGGTATAAGCCCCTTTTGTAATTTAAACCAAACTTTATTAATATATATATATTTTTTATTTGTGTCTTTTTTGTTGGACCGGACGGAAAAGGAAAGGGGAAAAAGGAGAGAGTTGGGGGGTGGAGGGGGGGGAAGAGAGATGGTGCATTATAGCAGTTAGAGAATGGCTACAGGGAAGGGAAGGTAGAGTTGTTAATCTACAGGCAACAAAATGCTGGAGCGTATACCCATTGCAATAGTGAATGTTGGTCTTCGCCCATGGGTAGCCGGGTTAGGCTCCGGCAACCCCGTGACCCCGAAAGGGATAGAGCGGATTGGAAAATGAATGAATTAATGAATAAACAAAAGTCTCAAGTTGTTTTTTCACCTTTGGAGTAAACAAATAAATACATAGTATTAACTTTGCTATCATTTACAGTAGGCTGCATGGCGGTGCAGTGGTTGGCGCTGTTGGCAAATAAATCTGATATCTAAACATCATCTGTGCCCCCCATTCATTGTAAATTAGATAAACAGACTTCGCTCCGTGTAGCAGTCAGGCTACAAACATTAGATGGATGCTCCTCCCACACATGGCTGAGGCGGTGAACATAGTGAACACATTTTTGGCTACGTGGCGAGCAGCAAATTCTCCGCGTGGTGAAGGAGGGGCGGGACACGCAAATTGGCAGCATGCATCACATTCAATTTAAATGCACTTTAATTGTTACAAAAGGATTATTGTTCTGGCAAAAATATTAAAAAATAATTAAAAGTAAAGAAATCACAGTTTCTAAAGAATTTATTATTGTTTTTATTTGTTTTTTTGTAAGGTTACATACATTTGCACTTTATTAAACTGGAGGGAAAAACAACTACCAAATAAGCCAATATTTGATTAATTGACTTGAGTCTTACTTCAGAGACTAGAGTATGACATCGGGATCAGAGGATCTGCCCTCCAGTGGTTTGAATCCTATTTATCTAATAGGTACCAGTTTCTTAATGTAAATCGACATTCCTCTTATTGCACTCAAGTTAGCTCAGGGCTCAGTTCTAGGACCCATCCTGTTTATGCTTTACATGCTGCCCTTAGGAAACATCATCAGGAACATGCGAGTGATACATAGTTGTATTTATCCATTATCTGTCCCGGGAGAGGATCCCTCCTTCATGTGGACTTCCAAGAGGTTTCTTGTTTTTGTCCCCCGAAATGTTTTTTTTTTAAATTTTATACGTTTTTCCTCACCAAGAAGGAGAATTTAAGGGCAGGGACGCCCAGCTTAGCTTTAATTTGTTTAGCTTATCTTAATAACCAGCTATTGTTTATATTTTTTGACTGACTTTAGGAGTTTATGTTCGTTACCAACATAGACGGATCACTGTATAGAACTGAGGGATCGTAAGAAGTCATCCCAAATATTAGCCTCTTTAAACAATTTTTACTCTCTGTTTATGTAAGATATTTAATTAAGACAGATTTTTTTAATATTATAATGACATGTTATAATTCTCTCTTCTTTGCCGATCTTACCATCAAAAAATCACCTTTTCCATAAAAAAATCCACCTGAATTCCATAGTATGCCACTGTGTTGGCGACATAGTGGCATCCTTACATATCACCCAACCTGCCTCTTTGGTTCCCTTTTTAACACAATTAAGTATCTAACTATTCGGCTCGTGATGTCAGTTTTTTGGATTGTGCTACAGAAATGCAAGCCCTTGCAGTTGTGCCGTGTGTGTTGTTGTGTAATGTTGACACACACGTCGCCATTGTTTTCTGTAACCCTCTTCCTGCTCTGATTTAATATTTAAAATATGCTGTTGTAGCTGTTAGGAAAAGGTTACACAATCGAGCTGGAAGCCATGAGAGCTCAACAACGGCATTCAGACCCTCAGCGTATTCATCCAGTGAGCACTGCCTCTTCACTGCATTTGAGGACTAAAAAAAGGGGGGGATGATTTAGTGCGCTGACTTCCCTGGAGGTGCTGGAGGTTAAAATGCTGCAGCCCTGTGCTCTGTTTCTTTGCTTTGAAAGACCTGATGTGTTCCCTGGAGGATGTCTAATCCTCTCAGACCACAAATCAACCCCCAATTAAAACCTCACAGTAACCCACTGACATTCACACACTACATAAACACACACACACCACTGCAGGATGATCTGACAGGAGTGGACTCCATACAAAAAAGACTCGGCACTGTATTCGCCAGAAGGCGTAGTCTAATTTTTAGAAAAGCATATGTGGCTGACAGAGGCGTAGTCGGAAGCAGCGGTGATAGAAGAACATTAAAGATTGAAGAACAAAGAACTGAAAGGGTGAGAAACGTCCCATGCACATGTTTTTGTGACCTTTAGAGACCTACAACATTCCTCTTCCTTTCTCTGCGACTAAATTAATAATTCACGTAACTAGTTTTTTGGTTTAAAAAGATCATGTGCTTTGCAAATACAAATTAAAAAGTAAAACAGTGGTTTCTCTGGTAGTGAAAAAGTGAGTGAGCACAGGGTTTAGGGGGATGTTCTGTGGCTCAGTTACACCTAAATTAAAAGAAAAGCAGTTTTCTATTGAGATAAAGAAAACTGGATAATTTCTACATTTTTGTAATCCTTCAAACGCACATTGAAGAGTGCTCTAAATTAAGTTTGCTGTGTTTTGTATAATGTGCACACCTAAACACAAGTCCAGCTGGACATTTCACAGAAGTGCCGCTTCCACAAAGAAAAATATGCGAGAGCTGCACTTAAATACCTAGATTAAACTAACGTATAGTGATGTCAGATTGTGAATTCTTTTTCACGTGTAACTAACATGGTTTGGAGATAGTGTAGTCACAGTAATGTGTTTTTTTTTAGCAGTAGCTATCAGTCTGTTTTTACATGAAACAAACAAGGTTGAGTGTTTCAGGTATTAAGCTAGCACGGCTAATGTCTGACCTTTTTTTTATGTGTTACTATCGAGGTTTTGGAGTTAGCATTGTCATAGGTAAGTGTTTTTTTTAACAGTATACTTTTTACGTGTAGCAACCAAAGTTTGGTATTCTACATGTATTGTCGTTACAGATATTCTGAATATGCTAATATGGCTAACGTGTAGTTCTGTCACTGTGTTTTTTTATACATGTTACAAGGTTGGCGTAAGTGCAGTGACGGTACCATTTATTTTAGCAGTCAGTTTTTTTATGTCTTGCAAACACATAAAAGTGTGTGGGAATTTACAAGTGTTGTAAATGTGTTAACGTGGGTAATAGCGTGTCACCAACAAGTTTTTGAGGTACTGTGAATACAAAATCTGACAGACTTTATCTTTGATTCCCATGTCTCGCTTAATGCACCTTATATTTTGGTGAGCCTTTTCTATGACATAAGTTTAAAGAGAGACTATAGCCGCTTCATTGCTTAATCTAGAGATTTATTTTGAAAATCAAGGGTATTTTGCCTGTTTATTGTTTCCTACATGAACCAAGGGAATCATTTGAGTGCGACCAATGTGCAATAATAAAGAGCAAGAAGTCACAGAGGGAGTACATTCTCTATCACAGCATTCTCGTCATGCAGAGGTTCTTCAGGGTTTGTGTCATGAGGTGTCTCCTCTACTCTTTTTTATGTTTTCATATTTCCCCTTCCTTCTGCTTCCTGTTGGTCTCTCCCTCCCTGTGGTGCCTTGCCTGAATGCTTGTGTGTCCCAGCTGCATGAACTTTCGCTGAGCAGCAAGAGTCTTGCTCCAATCAAGCCCTCTGCTCACAATCACTGCAGCTGTTTCCAGATTGCCACCCCTGTGGTAGAGTCATGTGGTCTGGCACCAAACATGCTGATCAGCCTTTATAACTTTTTGCACTTCTGGTAACTCAGTTTTTTTGCAATTTTTCTATTATGTTTTCCCCCATGACTTTTGTGGACATTTTTTATTTTGCCATCCTGGGATCTCCTATCACTCCTTCCAGATCAGCACTTTGCTTTATTTTCAATTTCTTAATAAAGTTGCTCAGAGTCCTGTAGGCTATAGCAGGTTTACTTTTTTTGTCAGCTAACATGACAGTGAAATGAAAACTCCTGAAACTTCTTTTTATTTACTGTAAATACAGATGGATTTATATGAAGGTCATTCACTGAACAAAGCCTCCCTGTTCTTCTTCCATGTGGGCTTGTAAGATCTTTACAGGTGTTTGCTGAGGCAGCAAAAAGTGTAGTTTCATCTTCCCTAAAGGAAAAACAAAACGGAATTGCTCGTATGAATCAACACATAAACTGTGGTGAAGTACTGCGCAAAAGAATTACACATCTTTGCCATGAAGAAACATTCATTCATTCATTCATTTTCCAATCCGCTTTATCCCTTTCGGGGTCACGGGGTTGCCGGAGCCTAACCCGGCTACTCATGGGCGAAGGCAGGGTACACCCCTGGACTGGTCGCCAGTCTGTTGCAGGGGCCACAATCACACACCCATACACACTCACATTCACACCTAGGGACAATTTAGAGTAACCAATTAACCTATGAAGCATGTTTTTGGACGGTGGGAGGAAGCCGGAGTCCCCGGAGAAAACCCACGCATGCACGGGGAGAACAAGCAAACTCCACACAGAAAGGTCCCTCAGCCAGGACTTGAACCGGGAACCTTCTTGCTGTGAGGCAGGAGCGCTAACCACTGCGCCACCGTGCAGCCCCATGAAGAAACAAAAGGCAGCAATTATTATATTATATTATATTATATTATATTATATTATATTATATTATATTATATTATATTATATTATATTATATTATATTATATCATATATTATGGAATATTTTCACAACTGCGTTGTATTTATTTGTACGTCTAGATGAGAAGCTTCTTTTTTTAAGAAATTCAGAACGTAGTGTGGAACATAGAATCTTATTATGCATGGAGTCAGAGGCAGATCTTTGTTTTTATTTTAGTGAACACGATTTTCATACACTTACTAGGATGCTTTAAAAACACTGTACACTAGGAATTTTAACAATAACAATTGCTACAGTTGAAAAATAGATTTTTAAATACTTGTAGAGTTGAGAAAAAAATTAAGATTCTGAAAAGAAAAAGTATAAAAGAAATGACTGGGATCATACAGTTTAAAAAAAAACAAAAGGTGTTGAAGAATTATTTTTTTGCATCACCGGACAAACACGTGTTATTTCCTGGCATCGGGGGACAGCTCTGGTGTTAAAAAGGTTAAAAGACTTGTCAAATACGAAATACTACATGCTTCAGACAGTGAAACACTTAAGTAGTAATAAATTCATTATTTTTGTTACAGTATTATTTTTCTTGAAGATTTCATGATCAAATAAATAAGTCCAAAAATATGGTAGACCGTTGTTCAACTTTTGGCATGTCTTGTCAGGGCTTGCCACAACAAATCAGCTTTCACCGATTCGCGCATTTGGCTTGGCAGGGAGTTTTATGCTGGATGCCCTTCCTGACAATACTTTATTTTATCTGAGCTGGCGACCTGCACAGGGAGACCCAGATTCAGGCCCCCTTGGGGCTACATAGTAAGGCAGTGGTGTGAAGGTGTGCTGCAAAGGGACCCACAGTGGAATAAGCTGAACACTTCATCTGGGAAACAAACTCTGGCTTCCCATGCGCACGAAGTCCTGCATGCAGCCAACTGAGCCATCCAGCCGCTGAAAAAGCATGGTAAGGGGCGGCCCTGGTGCAGCGGTCGCCCTTTGATTGGAAGATTGCAGGTTTGATTCCTACTTTGCCAGCCCAAGTGTCGAAGTGTCCTTTGTCAAGACATTGAACCCCGAATTGTCTCTGGTGGAAAGCTGGCGCCAGTGTTCAGCAGTGGAGGATGGAACTGTGACTGCAAAGCACTTTGGGCCTTCAAGGAAGGTAGAAAAGCACTATACAAGTACACACCATTTACCATATGGTAAACAAACATTTAGACATTTAAAAAATGTCATATACTAGGATGAAGATACAAACAAAAACTTTCATACATTTTGCACTAACAAAAATCCTAATTTCTGTTTTTTTTGTGTTTTCTCTTTTCTTTTGTGTATGTGGGTGTGTTTTCTTTCTTTTTACATGCTCATCAATTAATCTCATTTCCACATTTTCTTTTCTTAAAAGTAATGCCAACCTTTGCCTTAAGTAAGACTTATTAAAGTCATGAATTCATTTCTTTGTTTTCATACTTTTTTAGGCCAAAATATCTAACCTGTAAACAGGTGCTTTAAGGTCAACATGTCAACAATGTGGACATTTCTCAACACATGGACAGCTTTTGTCCAAGTGACCCAACCGATTTTTAATGCTCACAAGGTTCCCACTACCTCTCAAAGCACAATAACTACAAAAACTACTGAAATGCTGACAAACATTGAGAAATGGAGTGTAACGATTCATTTTAACAAAGATTTGATTCATATCATAATTTGTGGTTAACGATAGGATTCATAGTCAAAATTGGCTCATTTTGATCTGATTCACTGACCTAAATCGGATCCAGGACATCTTTAGCCAAAAGTTCAACCAGTGTGACTCAGAGATAAATACCTGGTACTGAACAGTGCAGGTGAAGTTTTCTAGATTCCTTGTCTTTCTGGCAAGATAATCAAGTGTAAGTAAATATGTGTACAAACAAGTAAGCAAGAATTAATGACAAATCCATTCACATTGTAGTTTCATGAAATTCAGCCCACTGTTTTTTTTCCCACATCAAAATAATCCAAAGGGAACATGATTAGAACATTCATTGTAGGGTTACAAGTCTTTACAAAATTCCATGTGTTTCCACACATTTGATTGTAATGATGGTTGATCTTTTTTCACTTTATATTAAAATAAACCTTTTGTGCCTCAATCCTAATGGTATTTTCCAATATGGGTTACTGATTTATCTAATTTCGAAACGATTTTTTTAATGTCACAGGTCAATTGGATGCAATTTGATTCAATTCTGCCTCAGACATGCATATCAATGGTCTGATAGTAGGAATAGAAATAGATTCATCGATGAATTGATTAATTTTTGTACCTCTAATAAAGACCAGTCCTTCGTATCACGTAGTTGGAACAGAAAAAGGGCGACCTCAGAACTTGTATGTGAGCACACAAGTACAATGATTCTGTCAAGGTTGCAAAGTGCACATTGTACTTGCACGTTCTGTAAAAACGAGGTGACACCTTGAAATGACTGGAGCTGGATTACCTGCATTTTTGATCCAACCACCTGTTAGCTTCAAAGCATTGCAGTAGAGGGAAAACTTGAGGGTTTGACAGTACCGACTAATCATAAGCGTTGATACAAAGCAAGCCTCTTCACAGGCAGCCTTTGATGCAGGTGAACCCCGTTCCAAACATACTTATTAGCTGGAGTGGGGGAGGACGGGTGAGGATAGAGGGGAAGAAAATTTGTTCCGCACGTTAGTTGGCATGCTTGGCTGCACAAGAACAGAAGGCTGGCATAATGAATTTTGGCGTGGAAGCGGCTGTTAATGAAATAAAGAACCCACCCCAGCAGAGGTGTGAAAGTGTGTGTCGCAGAGTTTCTAAGTTTGTGAGAAAAGTGGACACAAGGGATGAGATGAACGAAGAAGCAAGGACTTTGAAGAAAAATAAATGTTCTTTTTTTTTTTTACCTAATATTACAGTATTTTGAGTGAAATATTTTGGTTGAAATGAATTTTTATTGACATCAATGTTTGCTTCAAAAGGTATGGGCGTTCTTCAAATGCGTATGTAACTTACTTTATCCTTACAAAAACTTTACGATACGCTTACCACATATACAGCAATGGTACGTTCTATTTTCATGACATCCTTGCTATGACCTAAAACCCTGCAGTTCCTGTTTGGGACACGTGCATGTGACTGAAGCTACGTTCACATCGGCCTTGGTGTTCAAGCGGCCACTTCTATAAAAAGTCTTTGTTAATGAATGTTGTGTTCAAAACTCTCACATTCATGCATAGCTACACAAGTTTTTACGACCATTTTCGGACTCTACTTATAAAATGTGTGATACTTGAACGTACGTTGCCAGTTAAATAAGGTCACAACTTGACCAATCAGGGACTCAGACTTGGTTGTAATATTTGCCTCTGGTTTATCTGATGAATTTAGACATGGTGACTAGCCTGACAACGTCTACATTTGTTTTTCAAATAAAGATAAACCAAGGGATGACATCGTAGTGATCCATATCTGTCATTGCAAAGGACGCTAGCAACGAACCGTACCGTTTCCATCACGTGCCCAAATTGCAAGAGCTGCCCTGCTTCGACATTTCACAACAAGTCTCTCTCAACTGTAGGTGGCAGACAGGCGCTAGTAAACAGTAGAAAAACAAGAAGAAGCCCCTCCCTGCTTGTCCAGTGTGAACACCACGGGTTAAAGAACCAAGAACGTGCATCAAATGCCCTGTGTGCATGAAGCTTTAGTCTTAAGAGGACACAGTTTCTCAGACTTTCCTGTACAGGAGAAGAATTTCAAGGGTTTCTATTTGCTTTAAGCTTTTTTTTTTATTTTAAACACAATCACTAATACTTTGTTTTAATTTCCAGATTTAAATTGAAAACAATATAAGTAAGAGACACCCTTAATAGCAATTCCCCATGTCATGTTCTTATCATCTGATGTACTTTGGATTGGTTGGGTCCTCTAAGTATGACACTAATAGGACACAATTTCACATGTAACCGAGCTTGCAGAACGTATATGTGAGAAAAAAAAAGAAGAGAACAACATACTTCCATTTATTTTGGCTCTCTCTGGAGTAGACATATCATCTTTCTTTTCTTTTATACCTCACAACTCAAACTAATGACACTGAATCACAGCGGGGTTTACTTTGAAGATGATGCCATGAAACGTTTCCTACTTTTATCTTTGAAAGGGTGATGGTATTCATGCTGTGCAGTTGTGGTTTAATTTATGAACCAAATATTTTCACAGAACAACATGAAGCAGATATAATAGGAGCACATGCTACATGGGAATAGTATTGTCTGACAAAAATCCAGCCGAGCAGGAGTGCTGTTCAAACTGGATCTTCTAAATTCACGATAGTTAGCTTAGGTGAAGATAAGCTTTATGAGATCTCCATATTCTCCACAGATCGACGAGTCCCCACACCCACAACACGGATTGCCTCACTGAGTGTTAATTTGGTGCTAATTATGTAATGTGTCATCCCGGTGAGACGCTCCAGATGCCACGAGATGAAGGCCGTGAAACAGCGAGCAGAACTGTGGAGGTGAGGCTTCATGAGGGACTCTGCATCCAAGATCTGTCCTGCATCTTGAAGTGGACTTTGTCAATAATTATGCTAACATTGACTCAAAATGATGGGGTCAAATGGAGGGCGTAGCTTTTAGCTGGGGTGGCAGCTGCCCCTTGACCCTCATAGCTCCACCCCTGAGCGATTGTTAAATAAATAGTCTTCTCTTCAACCAAAACTTTGAATAAATCATTAAACTAAAGGAAAGTTGTTCTTTTTCATTAAAAACTTGCCTTTTTAATATGAGAACAATAGGCATTGTGTTGCTGAGCTGAGGCTTGTCTCACTTTGTTTATTCCCTGACATAAATAAAACATGGATTTGATCATTTCTGGTTTTCCTTTCTTGTGGTTTTGGAGTTTTTTACAACAGCAAAATAAAGTGGGTCCAGAAGGATTTATCAAAGTCTAGGAAATCGAGTTAGATTGCCAGCATATAACATGAGGTGATGCAGATCTGTACCTAAATCCAAAGTCAATTCTGTGTTTAATTGTGTACTATGAAAGTATGCATGACATGTAATGCCTCTTTAATGAACATTCATATCAGAACCACTGGCAATGTCTAGACTCTCAACACAAAGTCATCTTTGCTTGACGTCAAAATAATGAGCTTGAATTGCAGTAAAATGTCAATCTGCTGAAAAAAAATGGTTGGGTGTGGAAGGGCCTTAAAGATGGACAGAATGCATCTCAATAAATGTCAACATGCTTTAAATAAAGAGCATTATCCTGATATCCCTCTGATTGTTAGCACATTTATAGACAAACACAAAGAACAACAAAAAAATGGTGGTAAGAAGTTTGTCAAACCTGAGTTACCTCTTTTCTCATGGTGAATATGTTAAATATTCAGCCTGAGTGTTTCTGTTTTTCAATAACTTTTTTTTTGTTGTAAACGTGGACGGGTATGTCTAGCTTTTCAGGGTGGGAGTCTGCAACTTCATTGTGGCTCTCGGGTTGAATAAACATAAAACTTTTCTAATTTCAAAAAGTAGTGTATTCTTTTACCATTTGATGCATCAAGCAAACAGTCAGATTATTCAACTTATTTACAGACAGTTGAAGTAAAGTAAGTCTCATTCTGCGAGGTTCCTGAGTGTGGAGGCCGAAATGCTCCAACAATCCATCAAGAAGCGCATCTTCATAGTTTATCAGAGTAGTATTAAAACATAGAGCGCCGTGTGCCACAGAATATCAGTTCGAGGGAAGCACAACCACAATTTACACATGCCAGATTATAAAGGGGACAGTCTTTTTTTTTTTAAAACAATCAAGGATTTTAAGTGCACCAAATGGTCTGAAACATATGGGAGGGGTCACCTTATAAGCGCTGATTTAATTTCATTTAAGTTTACGAATTTATTGCTGAGATGCGCCAATAAAAGTGAAATAAACTGTAGATAAATCACAGCTACTACATTTGCTGCATTGAGATGATCCCGTGTCTTTTATTTTGAAAGGAAGTCATGTGAATCTATGTCAGAAGTTATAAACTATTTTATATTAGACAAAAAAAAAAAACTTTTATCTTTACGCTTTATTTCTGCCCACAAATCAAGTTAATTGATAGAATGAAATACGACTTTGTGGTCAGTGAGGAATCGACCCGAACGGCTCTTCAAGTGTTCCTGCTCTAAGGAAAATGTTTTCCTCGTTTACATTTAGTTATTTAAAAAACAAAATCCAAAGTGAAAAAACTACAAATGTGGGGATAAGTGTCTTGCCTTGTGACGGAATGAGTCTTGACGGGAATTTGAGACTGCAACCAACTAATTGGCAAACAGTTGCTCAACCAAGTCAGCTACAGTCATAAAAATACACCTGGCATAAAGTGCGGCTTTTTTAAATGTTAAATTCAGTTTAAACTTTTTCATGTTTCTGTAAAATGCACCTACATTACAGGGCAGCTGCAGCTAAATACAACAGCCAAACTAATGAAGAACAATGTTTTTCTCCCAGTCATGAGGAAATGGGAACACTGTGCGTTTTGACCCAGCTGTGCAGCGATTTAGCTTCAATCAGCTCCTAATGGGGGCATTGAACTGAAGACGTCCCAGTTTTAGTAGAGTCAGTTGGTGGAAGACGTTAACCACATGATTTAAAAGGAAAAAAATAAAATCTTTCTTTTAAATGAAAACAGCAAACAAAATAATCTTTTTTTCCCAATGGTATGAAACATTCTTAAACTTTTTTTGAAGCACATCACTTCCTTCTGACATTTTACTATTTTCTCAGGACAAATGTAGAGTTTTGCAGTTTTTTTTAGTAACTCTTTTCTTTCACATGCAAAGACGGGAAAAGTATTCCCAGTTCACTGGAGCGAAAAAAATTGACTATTTTCTATATTATTTGTAGTCATGTGTTCAGCTAATGTATTTATCAGGTTATGTGCAATATTCTCAGCGCCATCATACAGGAACGAGGGATGTCAAGGATAAGAGACACACATTGAAAAATCGATCTAGTACTGAGAGTTACATCAGCATCAATTAAAAACCACAGAAAAGAAAAAGATCATGCTGATAAAAGGTATAAAAGTGAGCGGGCAGTAAATAATAAATTTCTCTGAGCTTTTGTCTCTTTTTGTTGTGTTTCTGCTGTCTTTGCCTTTTTTTGTGTAGTGATGCAAAGAAAAAGACGTCTAAAGCACAAAGATTGCTCGCCACAAAGATCGTTCAATCTTTCATGTATGGATTTATCACAGCCAACCTTGACGCTACGTTCACACCGCTCTCGGCAACATGAGTTCAAGCAACCACTTCCAATAAAAAGTCGATGTAAACGTAGCGTAGATGCACATTTCAGGCTTCAGTGTTCAAAACTCTTCACACGTAGCTAGGCAAGTTTTAACGACAATTTTCGGGCTCTGTGTGCAAAATGCGTGGCCACCGAACACAAGTTGAAAGTTAAACCAGGTCGAACTTTGACCAATCAGGGACTCGGTTTTGGCAGTGATGTATGGATGAAGTCCCCTTCAATTTCAGACTGCTCGTCACATGCCCTGTTTGTCCGTAGCTTAACAGAAACACATCTACTGCCTCAGTGGTACTGTGTCAGCAATCAACACACACAAATCAAAAAAATAAAGAATTGACCAGGGTTTAAATCAATGAAGCAGATGTAAAAGCTGTTTCATTTTCTAACAATAGTCCACCTAACCTCCCTGATAACTCAGATACTATACAGAGCACAACACTTCTAAATGCACAAATGGCAGGAGAGATGACTATGGGTTTGCCTGTTCAATACTTACAGAACGCAGCAAGTGTACACACAGAGCTGAGCCTTGTCTGAATTCAATAATAGATTTCCTATTGTTGTCTAATTAAAAAAGGAGGGCTTGCTCCCCCGTAAGGCTCCTTGAGCTGTATCAAGGGGTGGAGAGGTTGCTGAGAATCCATCAAATGTGATGCAATTAATCAGCATAAAACCTGCTTCAATGCACAGCTAAAAAAAGACCACTGCAACCACTGCCCCAGCCCTCACACTGCGACAGCTTAGACTCCATGCCATTGAGCGTACGCTAACCTTGTAAGCACAGGTACCCAAAAACGGACTACTTAGGCCAAACTGACACACTGACACACATTTGTCATGAAATAGTTAAATCATGATTTGAATGTTTTTAACATGTTTTTGTGGTATTTTTCTGATGATGGAGGACATATATAAAGACAATTCAGCTTAAAATAGTATTTCTGAGTATTTCTTTATTTCGAAATGTTGTAAATAGGGAGGAGACGAAAAAATACTGTTGGAAAAAGGCCATAGTTGTTTTGTACAAACTACAATTGGCAAACCACAAGGTCCTTATTCAGCTCCATTGTGATGCATTGTCTTGTAGACGACCATCCATGTAGACAGATACATCTGATTTTGGGTATAAATGAGCAATTTTGTATAAATATCTTTAATTTATACAAAATCGCTGCACGTACAGCATGTTCTTGAATGCACGTCACAGGCCACTGTGAATATCGCATTACTTGAGTCTTTATTTAACAACTTTTCAAATGTAATCAATTTATAAAGAAACACTGATCTGTGGTTTAGTAAACATAGCTTGTGAATCCACTTTTGCTGAAAGCAATGGACAAATGGACAAAGCTGAAACAAAATATGAAGACATCAAGAGTTTTTGACCATTTGCTTTATCTGCTACAACTGCTGACTATACAATGAATTTCAAATTTGTTTAAAATTTACTTTATTTTAGAAACGGACTCAACCAGACTATTTTAAAAATGACTTGTTATGAATTTAATTTTAGTTCTGATTATGCGTTAAACATTTTTGTGACCTTAGTGACTGTATTTTTTGTTCTGAAGTATATTTTTATTCCTTATTCAGGATAATATGCCCTTTTTAAATATCCTTTTTAATACAGTTTACTAATTCTAAAGTAAAGTTAAAGTAAACAACATAAACTGTAAATAAAAATAAATTCCTTGTATAAACCCATGTATTTTGGACAAATGGGTCCCAGAGAAAGAAAAAGCATCCCAGCTCTGGCAGGGAAGCATAATCCCTACAAATACACAAATATCTCCAACACATCTTTTCTTATTTTTCAATTTGATGGAAGATGTGTCCAAAATGGGAGGGATTTCTGAAAACTGTGACATTGTTTTCTAGAAGCATTCAACATAGACATAAGAATGTACTCCAATGGGGGCATTTTAAAACAATAGAGAAGCCAAATTTCTTCTTTTAATTTTGTTTTTAATTCAAATAATGCTTTAACATACACGGTGCCCACGCATTGCCTTTTTTTTCCCAAAAGAAATATGAACAATAAAAGTGTTTTGTAAGTTTTAACCATTCATTTTTTTTCAAAAACGTATCTTTTCCCCACCTGGCATCTACGCTCTTCATCTTCAAGGTAGTCCCTCTTCCTCTGCTCCACAAAACATTCTTAAATTCACAAAGACACAAAGGAAATTGTATGCCTGTGGTGATTGATGCAGGAAAGGTTTTTTTGGAATGAGTCTATGCGGTGCTGTGCCACAGGAAGACAGCACTGATATGTTTGTTGCTTGTTGAGCAGTACTTTGTTGCAGCGTTTTTATACTCGGCTCTCATTATTTCTGTTCCTCAGCATTTTTCTTTAGTAATCCTGTCAAGATCTCATGTTGGGGGATATGTTTTCATCTATACTCGTAAAAACAATATAAATTCAACTTTCATCTTTCAACTTTCATCAGGCTGAAAAGTTTAGCTGCTTCACACTTTTTGAAGATGATAACAAATTCAATATTTTATAATTATTTTTCTAACTAGGTTTTCATTTGTAAAGAAAGACAGAATCTACCAGAAGAGTCCTATGTTCTGGTAAAATAGGTAAAGGTAAAATATTTATTATGCACACAAAAAATGATCAACCTGAAAACAGATCAGATTCGATTTAATACTTTCAATACAGTAAAACAAAAGACACATTTTTGGCCTTTACATATACATAGATATGCTGTCAATTGATAAAAAAACTAAGATTAATCACACTTTTGGATTGTGATTAATTACGATTAATCACAATGTTTTACTTTATATGACAAGTGCAACTTTTGAACAAAAAAAGACAAGAGAACATTTTTCCTTCATTTTTATTGTCTGAAATGTTTTAATTTTTAGTGTTCACTCAGATATCACAGAAATTTAATTTGTGTTCAGAAAACACATCAACAGTAAGATAAGCAAAACTGTAAAGACTGTTATGTCTGCAGTATTACTCCAAGAACACAAAAAAACATGATCCGTGTGAATACTGTCTGACTCTAAGTCTGATTGGTTGCTGTGTCTTCACGCACACAAAAATTAGTTCTGGTCCCATAGCCCAAATGTTCTATATCACTCCACAGTCTTCTTTAAAACTGACTTCATCTTTTGAACAAAAACAAGCAGTAAGAGCTGAACTTTCAGCATATGACGATAAGCATATATATCACTTTCCGTAGCCTCTGCAGCGACGCTTTGTTGTGTTACCATGACAACGGGCCGCAGCGGCAATAAAATAGTCTGCTTTTTGTGACAAAGCAGTCTAAACTGAAAAAAGTCATGAAATCGATTAAATATGTATTTCTTTTGTAAGTGACAATTGTTAAACAAGATAGTGCCCGATAAAGTGTGTATTTTCTGAAATTGATGTCCGCCGTGGAAGCCTGAACCGTCCGACGCAAAGCGGAAGACGGCCGCTTCTGAGATGTGATTAATCTGTCAATAAATTTCTACTTTTTTCTTTATTTTTTTCTTGGCATACTGTTGTAACTTCTCTGAAAATGTAACCATTGTTTTTAATTCAGACTTTTTTACCTTTCTTTTCCAAAGTCTCAGATTACAGATGTATTCTTTTGAAGTGGACTTAACATTCCTCATTGAATCAGTAATGGCCACTCAAAACAACAACTTTAGCATTTGAGGTATGACTTCTTGGTTTTCTGAAGACTTGTCACTTGTTTTTTTTTCTTTTTTCTCCTCTGGGGATGCATGCTGTTTTTATCTGACATGGTTCTGGTCGCACTCAAAAGTTTCTAACATCACAACGTCTCTGAGCATGCAACTCCAGCTGCTAGCAGAAGAAATCCGTTTGCCAGGATACTTTCCAGACGCTTCAGTGTTTTGTTAGGCTTCAACACCCCCGACAAACTGAGCCACCCCCACGCCACTGAAACCCGGCACATTTTTTACAGAAGACTGCAAACGTTCTCATCAATTATCAGTGTCTGATAATTTGTCACTTTAAAACTAATAAATGACAACTGAGCGGAGTCAGTTAGAAAATGAGACAAGAAAGCGTGACAGACCAAAAAAGATAAACTAATTAAAACAGAGGAATTGTTCACAAAACATTGTAAAACAGCATTTTTTAGAAATCAGTTGTTCTCATACACTCCTGAATGCAAAATGAAAGGCATCTGATAAAAAAGCTCTCTGTGGAGGAATCACAAACTGTCTTATAAATCTGAAAACCCGCACATGCTCAGATCACACTACGGTGTCCATTTGACCTGCATGTCTGTTCCATAGTTAAAAGTCCCACTTCCATCAACTTTTGATCGATTTTCATTATTATCATCATTATTATTATCTTTAATTATTATCAGAGTGAGTTTTAAATGAGACAAACTACCATCACCTTTTTTTAAGTTCTTCTTTTTTTAAAAAGACTTGCACTTTTAACCCTCAAGGGAAGCAGACCTCAGAAAGTGGCAAACAAATTGTGGTTTATTTGAATTTGTGCAATCATTATACAAAGCAGCTGAAATGCAACGCCAATTTTAAGAGCACACAGTTGGATATGGGCTTCAGTAGAATAACACACACACCAGAAAAGCACACAGCCTCAGTAGATGCTGACGCTGGCTTCTTGGACAGACTCTCCGACTGTGCGGGGATGCCAGCCGAGGAGGAAAGAGGGAAAAAAGGAGCGGTGGCGATGCTGTAAATACATCATTTTAATTGTGTACCATAAAAAGTGGTGGCATCACAAAATGGTAATGACAGTTAAGGCGTTTAGTCACGGAGTTGCTGTAAGGTACTGAAAAAAGGCACCAATATGTTGACATATGCAGCATTTTCTGAGGCAACAGCACTGGATCCGTGTTAAAGTGATGTGAGGCAGACAGGTGGGGCGGAAGAGGGGGGCATGGGGATTCACATTCTGCTTTTTCAGCCACTGGCCTTCTGGGCACAAAACTGGATACATAACATTGAGCTTATATATGGTTAAAATATTGGCTCTATAAATCCAATTAAACAACATTTAGGGAACTAATTTACTCAACACGACAAAAAAGTTCTAGTTTATTCATTCATTCATTTTCTAAACCCGCATTGTCCCTTTTGGGGTCACGGGGCCGCCGGAACCTAACCCGACCGCTCGTGGGTGAAGGTAGGGTACACTCTGGACAGGTCGCCAGGGCCACCAGGTCTATCGCAGGGCCACAATCACAGATTCACACTTAGGGACAATTTAGAGCAGGGATAGGCAGTGTCTGCATGATTCCAGATATTCAGATTAGATTCAGATTACCTGGTTCAGGTGTGTCCAGCCAGTTAGAAGATGCCAGAGCAAGGTATGTTGGAAAACATGCAGGAATGCAGCCCAACTGGGAACTGGAAGCCTCCTTGCTGTGAGGCAAGAGCGCTCACCACTGTGCAGCCTAAATTCCAGTTACATTATTTTATTACAAACATTTTTAATATATTTATTTTATACATTTTTTTTATAAAAATATATTTAGTTCTGTCAGACTGGAAAATACATTCAGGAAAATAATGCATTTCTCTACCTAAGGCACAGCAATGGTCACTGGCTGCAAAAAAAAAAAAGCTTACCCCCCATAATTTTGAGTCAAGATTTGTGTCTTTCTTGGCAAAGATTGAGAAAACATCAATAGATACTTCTTTAAGCACTGAAAAATAACCAAAACTATATTTTTAAATGATACAAAAACATAAATAAAGATAAAACAACATCTTTGATCCTTTTATGGCCTTCCACTCTGTTGTTCTCGTTTGCCACCCTTCCAGAATGTTCTGTCCCCCTCCCGCTCTCCAATATCAAATGTTCTAACTCCGCCCCTGAGTAAAGCAGCTTGAACGTTAAAGATACAGCTGCAAATTGTCCATTCAATAGGTAAAATAGATTTGATAGAGAGAGATAAAATTATAGTTAAAATGTATGTTGTCCTCTGGATATGTGCATACTCGCATTTTTAGAAGCACAGTTCCTGATGTGGATAAAGAAAGTTGGCACTACACTGAAAAGAAGAGTGAGCTAACCTCAGGTCAGCAAGTTCAGACCTCAAAAAACATCCTTTCTGACATTAGGCTTTGAATTCTAACATTCTTTGTTATCTAGTTTCTTCCTTTTTGCCTGGTACGTGCTGCTTTGGATGCCCTGCCTCCATTGAATGGGTTAGAAATCTCCGTTACTCTAGTGCGCACCGAATGAAACCAAACCTTGTTTGTTCTGTGTTTTTACCCTGAGCCAGACAACAATCATGCAGTTTACTTTAGCCAGACTACTTCTGTAAAAATTAAAAAAAAGGCCTAATTAAGGGAAGAAATGTCTGGATGGCTCCAATGCTGCTCACCACTTTTGTTAAACTGGTAATGTTAGGTTGGGGGTGTTAGGCGCATGTGAGAGCAGAGTAGCATGTGAACAAAGCAGTCTCAGCAATGGGAATGGAGGGCGGGGTCACTCTGCGACAACACTACTGTCAACAACCCAGAGGTGAATTTCAAATGAACTACAGCAGCTATGCAGAAACTATGTTCTGAAAGGCAACACAGCTTTTTGATTTGAGCTAAAAAATTACATCATCATATTTAAAAGGCCACTGGGAACACATTGAGAATAAATCAAAAGATGACCGGAGTCGGATTTTCCTAACACCTGGGGTTTTTGCTCCAATGTTGCTGTTCTTCTAATTGTCGCAACTTTTCAACCGGTAACAGAACTGATGTAATTCCAAAAGATTCTAAAGCTGATAAAAGCCGGCTTGCACTGACATGCAACACTTTATAGCGGTGAAGTGCTTACACAATCAATATACACCAGTGATTCTAATGGGACGAACAGTGTTTTTGCGGCATTATGCAACACTCTATGTTAGTAAAGTCAGATTCGGTTGAAATTACGTTAATTTTGTGGTAAATGATTGAAAAGTGTTATTTTGCCGTCGTCGGCGACAGCTCAGGTGTTAAAGGGTTCAAGCATGTTAATGTAGAACATGTTTGATTTAGCAAATGAATAAATAAATGCCTAGAGGCTGACATTACAAAGTTACAGAGGCCTGTGCATCAGAATAACAGTAAAAAACGTGTCATAAAGATCTGACAAAATCAAGTCATTTGCTTTTTTGTGCTAAAAATAAAGTAAAAATTTTCATTTTTGGGGGAGTAAATTAAAATTCACCTAGCATATTTAAAGTGAGCCCTGAATGTTGACCTCAAACTTAAACTTCTGCATTTTTATGCAGAACGTTGGTTCGCCATTCAAATGCAGGTGGAGATGTGATAGGAATATGATCTTGATCAGGTAGTTGAATATGTTTGCTGGTCACCAGTTTTTCCCCTTATATCAAAAATCTTAACCAAATATTATTCCAGTTAGTAATAATAATAATTATATGTGTTTTTTCCATAAAAAATACATATAGTAATAATAATAGTTTTTTTTATGCCTTTTTATGTTTCCTCACATGAGAAACTATTATATAAGATGCTTTACTTGGTCATTTTGTTTCATAATTAGGGAGATAAAAAAGCAAGCCTCCTATTTGACAGATACTGTTTGTGACATTTGCAGCAGTTGCTCTTTTGGCAAAAAGTGATTTATAAAGTAAAAACACACACACACACACACACACACACACGTATATATATATATATATATATATATATATATATAAATATTTGTGTGTGTGTGTCACATGTGGACTTCAAAAGTCATGTCCACAAAAAAAACAGTGAGTGGTTGTCCTCTGAGTCTTCTGGAGGCAGAAATTGAACCCAAATTGGAGCCATAATGACATCTTTGTTGAAGCAGCATGCAAGGTAATAAACCTTGTATTGCATGGACAAAGAGACCCAAAAAAGCTCACTGGGATAAAGTCTCTCTTCTCCAGAGACGGTGAATTGAAAACACTTACATGAGTGATTTACATCAATGGGAGAGCGCATGACATTAGAGCTTTGTTTCTCCACTCGTCTCTCTGGAGTTGGTGTTCTGCTGAGAGGAACTCCCAGCTGCAGGGCTGCACCATGCAAGCTGCTCCTCTAAAAGTGCTTTTACACTATGTGAGTTCCACTGACCATGGTGAAGACTAAACTCAAACTGAACGCAATTTGCGCATTAAATTCATGTCCTCTCTTTTGCCACATGGCGAATTCGGTGCTCGACGCCTGTCCAAAAATGTGTTCAAAAGTTTGACACCCAAGACGTGTGTGGGAGGAGCTACGCCAGATGTTTTTAGCCTGATTGCTACATGGAGAGGTGTCTGTGTGCACTGAAGACACGGATGATGTTGAGAAATCCGGTTTATTTTAAAGAGCTCCATTGGCAATCATGTTTCCACGTCTGGTTTGATGAGATCATTCAGAGTTTCTTCCGGTACGGTGAGCTTTCCCTTCTGCTGCGGGAGATGCATCTGAATGACGGCCGCTTCCACAGTGTTTCTGGGTTTCTGTGACGTCACGTGCCCGAAGCTGAGTTCCTGATTGGTTGCCACATCAAACCGAAGATCAAACATTTGAACTTGCAGGATCGTGTCCGATGTCGTGTTTTTTTCTCTGTGAACGCTGCTTTAAACTTTAATGTTAGTTTGTTAATCAGGGAAAAGTAGAGAAAAATATTTGATTATTTTTCTATGATTTTGTGCTTTCAAGCCACATATCAAAGCAAAAAGAATCACCTGATAACTTAAGATAGATCCCTTATTAAATCCATTCAGTAAACCTTACGGGGTCACAGTCTGAAATCAGCTGTTCCTATTCAGTAAGAAACTTCAACTCCTCATTTAAATCACCAGTTGTTGTTTTTAATTATGTTTCACGCTTTTCCCTTTTGGTTTTACTTTAGTTCTTTTTTTTTTTTTTTTATGTCTTGTTTTACTACTAAAAAGGATTTTCATGTGAGAGGGATTTTAAAATCACAACATTTAAAGAACCGAGTCAGACTCAAATAGCTTTGAACCCTCTGAACTGATCAAAAGCCTCAATCTGATTCTCATTTAGAACTGCAGCTTATGCAGACTAACGTTTACACCTCTTCAGGTGACATAACCTCAGGAACCTGTTATCCACCCACTTTTCCAAAGGGACCACCTTCCCTCCATCTTCTGCCATTATTTTCTCCACTGGAGGTTAATGAGGCCACATGAACGGGTGTCTGAAGAGCACACGTCTTCTCACCAACAAACCTGCTCCTTCCAACCACGAAGGTTCTTGGCTTGACACCACAATATCACAGCTAACAGCAAACAAAGTAGGACAATGTATTTATCGCCAACCCAATCCTCCGTTGCATTCAGCATCAGTCCTCCTTCTTACAGTTTCAGCAATCAGCTCTGACACTCAGAGACTGTTCTCCACTTTCAAAGCACGCCTCCTTCATCTCGGCCATCCAGAAGGTTCAAGGTCCTTTTTTCCTGCAGCAGATCCTGACTGAGCCAACAACTCTGCTGCAGACAAATTATGTGAGTGCCACATAAAGAAAAAAACTGGAATGAAACCAGCGCATATGTGTTTACTCAGGTTCCTCAAATAATAATTACCTGGTGCCAAAAATTGTTTGCCAAAAAAGTTTAAAAAACAAGAATGTAAGAAACAATTTATGGCTTCTTGCACTGCTGTAAACGTTATTGGAGAATTCTCTTAATCTTTGATTTTCTTTTACTGTAGCTGCATTTTTTCCATCTCTTTGATTTTAAAGTTTCTTTCAATTCACTTTTCTCATTTGCCCAGTACCAAACACTTGTAAATATGACATTTCTTTCTTGTAACTTTTTCTTGCTTTCTTGTAGGATTTTGTACCAAGCGGTCCGATTTTCTATTCAGATTTTGGAAGCTTGCTCACCGAGTAAACAGTAGCGAAATGTTAAAAAAAGTCTCAAGAATTTTTCTTATTTTGCTTATATTTTGAGTAAAAAATGATTTCAAGTGTTTGACTGTTTTCATTTCTTCCCCAGCATCTGTTTTTAGACCATTTTTTGGGGTCATGTACTTGGATTCACACTTGTAATGATGATTGCTTCACCTGCCTGAGTCATGTTTCTGAAAACTTCAGAGAAGAGAGAGGAACACTCCTGCCCTTCACTTGGCTAATTATCTAATCCAGCTGACTCCCCGTGGCTGCTCAAATCAAATTTAGGACAATTATGACTGCCCACAGACTGAATCTGGAGTCGGCTCTCTAAACTCAGACACATAAGCGCTAGTTTGCACTCAGGGTTGGCAGAAATGTCTACCTAGAATAATGTCAGTCCAGGCTGATTATGAGGATGGGAAGAATCCTTCAGCTCTTGTTTGTACAGCCTCACATCAGGACAGAGTAGAGGAGTGTACCAGGTTGCTTGTTCGTCCCCTAACCGCGCTGACCGGCTCAGATGTACAAAAGTGTCTGTATTCAGATGACTGATACCTTCAATCAATATTATCGTTAATATTATCTGGGAATCCTTATTATTGGCATGCTGGAGCTTTGGTTTCACCTGAGACTGCACACATCCACTTATAAAAGCATTTCAGCAGATTAAACAAATATTCTAATAACAGCTTTCATCAAATAAAATCTCTGTTTGTGTTAACTGCAACACAGTGTGGAAATGGCTGATTTGGTTCACATAACTTCATTTTTGGAAGTTCAATTGCAGCTTTGAAGTGTTTTATTTAGCTCTTTGTGTCCTTCTTTGCATTGTAAGTTTTATGTATGTGTTTTTCCCCTTGACGTTACACACACTGAACCTCTTCTGTTCTCACTTGTTATGCTTTTCTTGCTCTTTCTTTTTTTTCGTCTTTTTTTTTCTTTCTTTAGCTTCGCTCAGAAGATTCTATTTTCTACGGTGGCCCAGAAGTGCAAATCACATTCACCGTAATTTTCAGTTCATGTTTGGAATTTTTGTATTTTCTGCATTTATTCAAACTCTGAGGCAAAAGTCTCCATTTCAATCAGGTAATATTAAAATGTCTTAAATCAACCTAAAAAACATTCTATCTGTAAAAAAGAAAGTATCTGATGGGTTTATGTTAAAATCTCATTCTGTTTATTAAAAGTTCAACTAACTCATTTAAGTATTTTGATCATTAAAGTGTACGTAAGGTTTTATTTTGAATGAAACAGACATAATACTCTGTGACTACACATGTTACAGTACAAACATGTGAGTTTTAAGCCCACAAGCTCAGCCTGAGAAAAGGGCCACGATGAGGAAGCTGCAAATAAGCTGAAACTATGGAGCATGTGCAATAGTGTAGCATGTTTGGTTGGGATTTGGCTTCGTTCTGTGGCAGAGAGACCATTTTGTGTAGTAATGGTAGAATATAGACTCAGCCCCTTAGCTCCGCCCCTGAATTCACTATAAAATATGGATTTACATGTATCAAACTTGTTCTAGTTTCTGTCATTGCAGCATGAGCTTATTCATGATTGTTGGAGCTCAAATGCAGGTGAAGATGTGATAGGAATGTTTTTATTGATTTATTGATTATATGATTGTTTTATTCTGCCATCTGGATTTTTTTGTTAAAACGCCGGTCATGCATGTAGATGTCAGTCAGGTGTGCAGAATGGCTTTTTATGTAGCCACAGGCTACCGGGCAGATGGCAGCCGGTGGCACTTGAAATGAACGACCGCTGTCCAGAGACACATCTTCCAATCGGAGCTGCTGCCGACTGGCGATCCAGCTGCCACCAGTCTGTGGCCGCTCAGCTGTAGCCCGATGTCATCATCCCCGCCTGTCACTGGACTGCCACCGCACGACCTCCAAATGCGCCCTGGCGGCCACTGACCGATGCTGACTTTTAAAGAAAAATCGTCCATCAAATATTAATAAAAAAAAAAAAAACAGTGTTTGGCGTGTAAAAATGCCACTGCTTTCTCCCAATTCCGAATGGCGCAGCGTGACCACTTGCTGGATTTGCTGAAAAACTTGCATTTATGTCGACGCACTATGGCATTTTGGGTCTTAAAAATGTTTGTATTGACAGGTGATCGTAAGAATTTTCAACGCGGAATCATGTATTTATGTGTGCTTACATAGGCTTTTTATTAAAAGAGGTTGCTTAAACACGAGTTGCAGAGGGTGATATGAACATAACTTGCTAGTGAATAAGTAACACGTCAAAAAGTACTAATAAAAGCCTGTTTTTTTTTTATAACTTTCTGGATCAGACTGTAAAAAGCATAATTTTTTTATTTTTCCAAAATAGTCAACATTTTTTTTTTTTACTTTAACTCGATCTCCTAAAACAAACCCACTTTTAAATATATTGCTCCAGCTCCCCCCCCCCCTCTATCTGCAGGACTTAAGCTGTCAAACATGTCTTCTCCCAAACCCAGAACAAGCTCTCTAAGTTCAAACAAATTCACAGGACTTCTACATACGGGGATATCATGTCCTGTTCAGATATACACTGCCAGCCATTGAATAATACTGTTTAATTATTGAGCCCCACTTCAAAAGGCTGCAGAATGACAGGATTTAAATTTCACTTATGCCAGATAAAGCCCTTTGGGCCTAGATAATGATAATAACCAGGGAGTGTGGGAAGTGCATGGGTGGAGTTGGGTGGGTCGTGCGGGATTAATTGCAGAATGTGTAAATTACATTTGTCACTTGCAGATTGATGTCACTTTTAATGAAATTAAAACAAAGTAAACTCAGGGCTGGTGGGAGTCTGGTGACTGGCGATGAGATGAGGTGCCGAGACGACGAGATAGAGAGGTCAAAGGTGAGGTTCACACCCACCCAGACAGGAAGAAAATGGTTGTTAACTTCAATCTAATGAGCCCTGCTGCCAAACTCCATGCGGGCACTGTGGTTTCTCCACGAGGGTGCTGCAGTAAATTTGCAGGCTTAATAGACCTCTTAGGATGCTGGACAAGTATAAGGGTGTGTTACATGGTAGGTTATGTTGCCCATCGCACACATAAAGCAGTTTTATGATGTGTTCACCAGTGAGTGTGATTGATGCTCCTGTGAATATTACTGGAATTACACTTATCTCGGGTGTGATTTTGTTATCTACTCCCCTACGTACTCTCCACTTGCTGGGGTTAAGTGTTTACGGGGTTTGCAACGCGTCAACACGCTACTAGTAGGAACGCTGCAATATATTCACGTTCGATTCCAGCACATCGCCTGCAGCCTGAGGGTTTTAGCTTAGAGGAATGCTATCTCTTCTTCTCAGCCCACACCTCTTATCTCTACCTATTCGTTCTTTCTCTTGCCAGGATTGTATCGCTGCTAACCTCAGCCTCCCCATCCATCTCCTCTCAGATGCACGAGGACAGAAAGCAGATGAAAGCTTTAAGCTCCTCCCGTCTTTCTACTCTGCTTCCGCCTCTTCTGACTTTCACAGAGATCAAATGCAAGTGGCAACGTAAAAGCCGAGTTATTGCTTATTAAATACATGGAACAGTCATGCTCACACATGTGCGAACATTTTATATGGTTGTGAATTGGTCAGGTCTCTGAAGGTGACCTCACAGGAGATGAACTGGGACGGGAAACCTTTCACAGCAATAACTCTGAATCTCCTTCCCCCTCCTCCCTTTTCTCATTACACACACAAATAATTCCACAAGCTTTTCTTTATTTAAACTTTAACCCCAGAGATGCCTCTGTTTAAACCTGCTATGCCCTGTGACGTTCCATAACTCCTTACGTGAATCAGCTGATTCACAGAGATGAGTGGCTTTGCAGAGCTGAGCAACTCACTGATAAAGTGTTGCATAGCGGCACAAAGCCGCTTTTCTTTGGGACACAATAAACTGATTCATGTTGACCACGTTAGGGCTATAAAGTTGAAGGAATGCAAACACTGGGACAAAGGCTCTGGGTTAACAGTTTCACAAATTTGAATACTTTTATTAACTTTAACTTTAAAACAAATAAAATACTGAGCATTTTTTGACCAATGTAAGCTCATCTCTCACACTAAAACTTTATTTTGTACTGGCAAAAAGTTGTAGAATTTTCTCTTCCAGCTAATTATGCCTGGGCTCCATCCTAATTTTGAGCCAGATGCCAGCTCAGATGAGAAAAACAAAGACGTACATGAATCTAGTTGTTTACAAGTGGATGTATCCGAATGGGGCGGAGCAAGGAGCTTGTGACTTGCCGTAGTAGTTTCGATGTCACAAATACAAGCTTTCTCAATTGCCATCTTTTTGTCTGCTCCTGATTCACCACAATTTGAAAAAAAGAAATACTCAGAAATACTATTTTAAGCTTCATTTTCTTTGTGTATGCCCTCCATCATCAGAAAAATGCCACAAGAACATGTTCAAAAGCCCAAAAAACACAATTTTCATTGGAGTGGGTCTTTAATGTGATTATTTGCCAACTTAGAGCTCTCCGAAAGGTAATGTCATGTAGATGATTTGCTCCTCCTACAGATTTCCTCCTGCCCTCTCCATTTTCAATTCAATGTGCCAAATGGCACATTTACATTGGCCATAACCTCAATCACCATGCTTGCTGGCTATGCTGGATGTTCAGGCAGACATTTGAGCTGTGAGGGGATGCAGACAGAGATATAATGGCAGCAGAAGATAGAAACCCTCGCCTGAGGCATCCATCAAACCAAACGACTCCATTACAGTAACTCTGACAGAGGCAAACAGTAATGTGTACTGTGATAAACACTGGGATAATAGTCTGTTTATAGTCCTGGACACACTGTTTCTGCTGAGAAACACTGGAGAGGAATACAGATAAGATACGTCAACCCCTCTTTCTTTTCCACACCTTTTCTCTATTTTTTTGCTGCTATCAGTAACTTTCACTCCCTTGTTCTCTTTATCCTTTTTCCACTCTCCCTGTATAATATTTTCCCTTTCACAGAGGGAGCTGCATGCATCAGCTGAACAGCGCTTTTATCTGCTGTTCGATTGTAGCAGCCTTACCACCACAGCGTGGGTACGAGGCCTGCGAGAACCATCAAAATGGAGTAAAATGATTCAGCCGTGGCATGAAAATACAGCGATATGACGACAGACTTTTGTGTTATCATAGCTTTAGAAATACAAACATACACTTGAACATGGCTGCTCATTTTAATAGGCATCAGTTACACCGGTGGGCAATAGGTTTCAGTTCAGATGGGGCTTTTGTGTTGGTAAAAAATACAAACGGTGACTCTTCTGTCCATGATCTGAATGCTCAGTGGGAAAAAATTACAAGGTTGCTGCTGCTGTAATGGATCAATTCTAGAAGTACAAAAAAATACGTTCTTTTTACTAGTGGCGGCGTGGAGGCTTGTTGAGAAGAAAACAAAATCTTCTTGATATCAGCATTTCTGCTCTTACTAAATGGTAAATGGCAGATACTTTTTTAGTGCTTTTCTACCTTCTTTATAGTCACATTCATCCATTCACACACTCTGCTGCCACAATGTATAGGTAGGGTTAGGACTGGGACACTTGGACACATGGGCACGCAGAGCAGGAACCGAACCTGCGAGCTTCCGATCAGAGGTCGACCATTCTTACCTCTGCACCATGGCCACCCACACTACACACGTTTTTCCACAGAATCCTACAGACAATGTCCTCATGATTGGAATGAGATGCGTAACAAGTAGATCTGTAAGGAGTCTCCCACTATCCGCAATGTGTTCCCAAAGTAGGAATATTTATGATGCCTGAGATTGCTGATTCGCCATTTTTATAAATATGGTAGAGTGCTGTACAAATACAATTCAGCCAATGTAATTATCACTCTAAAATGCAGATTAATGTTGGATTTTAAGTATAAACTAAACAAATTGAATGCACTACTGTCACGTAAATAAATCTTCAAAATAAAGTGTCAATGCAGGTTCTCATTTTCTAAGTAAAAGTATTTAAGTATTTTTCGTAGATGAAAAAAGCAAGACTCAAGTTCAGCTTACTGACAAAAGTTCCTGAAAGATATTTTTGTTTTAACTATATTGAACAGTTTGAAAACAAATTATAATAAATATCAAATAAGAAAATGTTGCGAAAATCTCATTAATAATTATGTGACATAATGTGACTCTGCAAGCATGGTGGGGAAGTCGCACTGAACACGTCTGTAAAATGTTTGTCTAAAGTTTTGAATTGTTTTGATATTTAAACTAAAGATGAGAAAACTATAGTATATAAAATATGTCTGTTGGAAATACTGTTGTCAGTTCAGATGAAAGGACTGTGAGGGTTTTCTAGTCGTTCCATTTTGATGTAGGTGTTGTTGCCGTGTCTTCATTTACTATCTTCTTACTATCTATCTACTAAAACTGTATTATTTGAGGAGGAAAACTGTGAAGAACATTTTCAGGATTTTTCGTTAAAGGATCCAAAACAACAATGACGTAGATTTTTTGTTTACTGCTGAAATTAACCAAAAAGTTGACAGAAAAGCTTGTTTAAATGGATAAATCTTTGTTTCTTTAACCATTATGTTTTGTTAATTTTGATCCCTTGTTCTAAATAAGGGTATAAATAATGGTGATTTATTACATATTATTTTAATTTTTCATCCACCCAGTAAAAAGACATACATTGGTTCATGAATTGCTTCAGATCACCACCAAAGTAACAATCCACAGCCCTAGTATTAAAACACAAGTTTGTTTATACTTTTGTCTTTATTCTATCAAGAAGAATTAACTCTTTAAAAAAGAGATTACTGTGATCTGTGGTCATCTATTACAAAAAAATGACCCTAAATAGATGCTTCACCCCGATTTCAATTAGAGGACGCAAAACAGGAATTAAACATCACACAATAACTCACACACAGGACTGGGTGAAAGTATAAGCCAGTGTCTATTCCACTATTTTTAAGATTAGTTAAACTTAATTACCTCATTCATCTCTTCGGGCTATTAAACAAACGACAACATTAGCAACCGGACCTTAAACGTAGTTCTACCTTTTAAGCTCGCTGTCCAGGTAATGGCGGTTTTAACAGAATGTGATAAAATGCAAACAATCGCACGCCCACTTGAGGGTATGATGGTGTGGGTTTATTAAAAGAAATGAGCCCTCAGTGGGAATGAGCTAATCTGATTCTAGCAGAAGAGCAGCAGTAAAACAGAAGAACCCCAGTAACGTACAGTAATGAGGTCAAACGCTTTGATGACACAGAGCTGGGTTGATTTTTGTGGCAGAAGGAACATGATCTGGAATAGATGGAATGTGATTAGGTTAAAAAATAAAGAAAAAGTCAGCACTAATCAAAACAGTATGAGCATCAATCTTTGTGCTGTGGAGCAACAGTAAAAAAGGAAACAAGACTATAAACATGAAATACATGAATACATGAAAAATGCATTAAAGAAATAAAAATAACTTTGTCTTTGCAGATAACCTGCAAAGACAAAGTTATTTTGGGTCAAATCCTTTTTTATTTGGGTCAAATTTGGGTTGTTATGGGTCAAATCCTTACAGGTATTTGTGGAGTTTTTTTGTTCTCTTCATACATGTCTGGGTTTTCGCTGTGCACTCGAGCTTCCTCCCACGATCCAAAGACATGCTTCATAGGTTAATTAAATTGCCCCCTAGTTGTGAATATGCATGTGACTATGTGGCCCTGCAAAAGACTGGCGACCTGTTTAAGAAGTACCCTGCCTTGGCCTAACAGTTGCTGGGTTGGTTCCATCAACCCTAGTGACCTTGAAAGAAATTCAGCAGGTTATGAGGGCGGATGAACAATTGGATAAATGGATGGGTATATGAATGGGTGGATGGACAGTTATCCAGCAATGGGACTTGTGTCCATGGAGATCTGGTCATTATCATGGGGTTTCTGCTTTTACTCAGTCTGAGCCTGTAGGGGTGTGGCCTTCTAACAAGCTCACTCCTGATTCAGACCGACTTGGACCAATCACTGCTTACTGACTTTGTCTGGCTGTGATGTGACTGTGATGTATTTGATGCTGACCATGCAGATGAAAATCGAGTGACAAAAATGTCAGTTTGTCTGTTTTTTTCTTTTTTTTTTTTTGTTTATTAAAAGCAATTAAACCTCAACATCAGTTCTACCCAAAATGTCTTAAAGCCTAAAGCATCGAAAGCAGAAGGCTGGACCCTGAATGTTAAATTGGTGTGAACCTGTGGTGGCTGGGCTGAAGTTCACCCTTTGCCAGCCTGACAGGCGTACACGGCGTTCTCCTGAGGCTGCTGCTGCACACGCACTGCAGCACACTCTGGAAACCCTCAAACAACTTCAGTCTGAGTCTGGGAAGATTTCATAAATATTGCATTTCCCAGAGTGGAGCAGTGACCGTGATGCTTCATCATCACTGAGAACAACACAACTACAATTTTATAGTAAATATTTCATGAAGTGCTGTTGGTGGGCACAATGTAAGGGCGAGGACTAAGCAGATCATTCACCGTATGAAACTGGAGCGGAAGGTTGAACACAGATGTCAGGGCGGAGAACTTCTTAAAGCTTTCCCCATTCACACAGTTTGAGAGGATGGAACGCACGGACGCATTTCTTTATTCAATGTACTGCTATACAAGGTAAAGACAGTAAAACATTAGAGACTGACAGAAAAAAGTCAATTCCCTGACCTTTTCTGGGCTCTTTAACTCTCATTGTTAGGACTTTGGCCTGCAGCCTTAAATATTTCAGCTCTGCTTGGCTGACTAGAAACTGCTGAGCGTGAAAAAAAAGGACAGAGGCCAGGCCTGAGCATTCAACCTCCCTTAACAATTAACACAGCAGTGGGAGATCACTGCAGCAATCAGTAATCGCCTGCATGCATGCATTTGTTTGTTTCAACGCAACGTTGCATTAATTCCACTTGTTCTCACAACACATATTGTAAAGTATTTATTGACAAATGAACAAAAAAAATACAGATGTTGTTTCTCTTACCAGTGACGGTGAGTTCAGTCGTCCTTCTGACGACGAAGCCGCTGAATTGGACTTCACAAGTGTAATTCCCAATCTCCTCTTCTGTTACTTCTTGGATAAACAAAATGTCTTTCTTTTGAATGATGCTTGCTCTCCACTGCTTTGGATGACACTCCTGGATGTTAAATAAATAAAACAGATGGGTCAGAGCAAGTACAAAATCTTTTGATTGCTCATTAAAGACCCATCCATCCATCCATCCATCCATCCATCCATCCATCCATCCATCCATCCATCCTTTTGACCCTTTCAGGGTCATGGGGTTGCTGGAGCCTACTAGTGTTGGGCGAAGGCGACCCCGAGTCGTTCCCAGCCCAGCCAAGAGACGTAGCCTCTCCAGCATATCCTGGGTCTTCCCCAGGGCCTACGCCCAGTTGGACGTGCCCAGAACACCTCCCTAGTTAGGCGTCCAGGAGGCATCCAAACCAGATGCCCGAGCCACCTCAAGTGGCTCCTCTCGATGTGTAGGAGCAGCGGCTCTACTCCAAGCTCCTCCCAGGTGACCGAGCTTTTCACCCTATCTCTGAGGGAGTGCCTAGCTACCCTATGGAGGAAGCTCATTTCAGCCGCTTTTATCTGGTAACTCGTTCTTTAGGCCATGACCCAGAGCTCATGAGCATTGGTGAGTATTGGAGCAAAGATCGACCGGTAAATTAAAAGCTTTGCTTTTCTGGCTCAGCTCTCTCTTCACCACAACGGACTGGTACAGCGACCGCATAATGGCAGACACCGCACCAATCTGCCTGTCGATCTCATGCTCTGATCTTTACTCACTCGTGAACAGACTTAGCGGTGCTGACCCTCATCCCAGCCAGTTCACACTCGGCTGCAAACCAACCTAATGCATGATGAAGGTCCTGGCTTGATGAAGCCAACAGCACATCGTCTACAAAGAACAGAAAGGAAATCCTGTGGTTCCCAAACCTGACCCCCTCCGTCCCCTGGCTGTGCCTAGAAATTCATTCCATAAAGACAATGAACAGAACAGGGCAGCCCTGTCAGAGTCCAACAAGCACTGGGAACAGGTCAGACTTACTGAGCGGCTATGCAAACCAAGTTCCTGCTCTGGTCAAACAGAGAACGGAAAGCCAGTAAGGCTCCCTGGAACCCATTCTCCTTGAGCACACTCCACAGACACCACGAGGGACATGGTCGAATCCTTCCCCAAATCCACAAAACACATATGAACTGGATGAGCAAACTCCCACAAATCCTCCAGCACCCTCAAGAGGGTGCAGTGCTGGTCCACAGTCCCACGACCAGGTGGAAACCGCATTGTTGTTCCTGGATTTGAGGTTGGATTTGGTCTCTTCTCTCCATTATCCTGGTATACACTTTCCCAGGGAGGCTGAGGAGTGTGATTCCCCGGTAGTTGGAACACACCCTCCGGTCCACCTTCCTGAAAAGGGAACCCACCACTGGCACTGTCTGCCAGACCAGTGGTACAGTTCCCAACTGCCACGTAATGCTGCAGAGACGTGTCAGCCAAGACACTCCAATAACATCTAGAGACTTGAGGCACTCAGGGTGGACCTCATCCATGCCTGGTGCCTGAAGCCCCAGACAGTAAAGCTCCTGTGATCACTTGAGAACTCAAACTCCTTCATCACTTTAGGGTGGCGATCATGGAGGGGTTATTAAAGACCTACTTAGATAAAAAATGTGTTTTTGGTGTTTTTAACACCTTCTTGTAGCATTTATTTTTGCATTTCTTGTAGCATTGAGGACATGTAAAGAAAATGAAACTTAAACTTGCATTTCTAATCGTGAATCAGAAACAGAAAAAAAGGCAGTTTGAAAAAAACTTGTAGTTGTGATGTAGAAGCTACAATCAGCAGATCATAAGCTTCTTCAGTCTGATGCATCCACATGCAGACAAATAGATCCATGTACATCTTTATTTTCTTTGTCTGAGCTGGCATCTGGCTCAAAACTGTACAGCTGGATAGCCATTTTTCTTTCACTGGTAATGTTAGGTTGGTATGCTTGTGGGAGACCACTCAAATCGATGGGAGAAGTGAAGTGGGACTGGACAAGTTTTTTAGCAAACTCGGTCGATGTCCGTACTGCGGCATTTGCAGCTGCAAGGTGTCAGATGCATTTTTACATGCCACGCAGTGGCCGCTGAGGTTTTAAGAAAAGTGAAAATTTTACAGCGATTGCACAATTTTTCTCTAAAAGTTGACATTGGTCAGGGGACAATACATTAGGAGGCAGTCCAATGGCAGGCGGTTATGACGCCATGATGAAATCAAGCAACAGCTGGGGGGTGGGCGGTGGGGTGGGGGCAGGGCTGATCACCTGCCGGCAGCAGCTCTGATTGAATGTTGGGTATACTCCAGATGGCAGCTATCCATATTAAGTGCTACCAGCCGCCCAGTAGCCCAAAGTGGGTCATTCTGCACACCTGATGGCCACCTGACTGCCACTGTCTACATTCATGACCACCCTAACAGTTTTCAAGGAAATCGGTCTGCATGAAATCTCAAAGATTCTGCTGATGCCCTCCCATCAGGCAGTGGCAGTTGTATTTGTGATCGCAGCATAAAAACAGCTGGACAGCTCCACTATTGCTCACCTTTTTTGTTGCACTGTTAATGTTAGGCTGGAGATTTAAGGGGCTGTAAGCCAGCAGGAGAGTATGGAACAAAGGATAATGGGACCCTAAAGTATTATCAAAAGAACTTTAGATGGATCTTTTTCAAAAATAATGAATAAAATCCTCAATAGGTGTTACAAAGGTGGATCAAGTGGTGGGGATGAAATCACACCACCACATAACATATAAATTCTGTTTGGCAAAATGCTAAATCTTTCCTCTAATCCTGCTTATCTTATTAAGATTTATTGAACTGAACTTAATATTCTCCATTCAATATTCCACTAAGGCCTCAAAGGATGGAGAATTTTATTTGCAGCAGCCTCTCACAGAAAACTAAAAACATTTGTTTACATGTCAGTATGCGTGCGCATGAACGCCGAGCACCTCCCTGCATCTTCCCGGTGCTCTGGCAGGGACAGCGATGGCTCGGCGGATTCTTTTCCATCATCGCTCCTGGCAACCTTGGAAATTCAATCATAGTGGCTCTGCAGTGATCCAAATAACTTGAAGTCCCAGCACTCCCAGTCATTACCCAGATTGTAATTGAATTGTAGAAAAACCTAGAGGTCGAGCCCTGCCAGCTAATCTACTGCTGATCTGCCTGTGATTAGTCTGGCCTGAGCGCTTTTGTTGGGAAGCGCTTTGCTGTCCACAGGCTGTGCCTGACCCAGGAAAGGCAACAGAGGAAGGGGTGAATGCTGAATAAAAATCAGGGAACAGGATCATTTGGAGGGCATCCGATCTTCCCTCAGGGCACAGAGTGACATTGCAGGATTCCTTCTCACAGAACTATGGTACTCATTATGAATGTCTTTTCTGGGGCCGTCCTCTGTGCAGAACTCATTCCCTCTCAGTAACTCTTACAATGCTGTGGAACATGGCTACATCTTCAAGTCCCACTCAGATAATCTTTTGATCTATTGTAAAAGTGTTCCCAGTGGTTTTTAAATTAGCTGTTTTTAGCAAAAAATTATAACAGATATGTCGTTTTCTCGGACATAGTTTCTGCAGAGTGGCAGGAGTTCATTAGAAATTTGCCTCTAAGTTGTGGGCGGGACCTAACTTCCCCTTCCTGTTACTGAGAGCTGTCTGTTCACACACTGTCCAGCTTACAGCCCCTCAAACCTAACATCACTGGTAACAAAAATGGTGAGCAATATTGGAGCTATTCAGCCGTACAGTTTTGATTTAGATCCCAGATCAGATGAGGAAAACAAAGACGTACATGGATCTATTTGACTACAAGTGGATGTATCAGAATGGAGTGAAGAAGGGAACTTCTGGTTTGGCGTAATAGCTTCTACGTCACACATACAAGCCTTTTCAAACTGCATTTTTTATCTGCTTCTGATTTACAATGATTTGACTTAAGAAATGCTCATAAATGTAATTTTGAGGCTAATTTTCTTTTTCTATGTCCTCCATCCTCAGAAAAATGCCACAAGAACACGTTAAAAACAGCAAAAACACATCAGAGTGGATCTTTAAGCAATTGCCTCCATTCATAATCTGCCTAAGTGATCGTAACCTGCATTTCCGACAAGGCCTTTCACAGAGAATTAACCAAGACCTGAAAACAAACCAGTCATGCATTGTTTCCTTCTTATCTAAGCACAAATACAGATGTTCTATTCTTAGCTTTCTGTTGAAATCTTACAAATGCCACCAAAAGTTCACACTGATTCTTTAGTTTGGGCCAATGGCAAATTTCACACACGCACAGATGAGTCAGTTAGCAAGCATACCTTGAACCACGTGATGTTAAGCTCCTTTCCGGGTTCCACATAGTCTTCTATGTCAGGACAAAGGATCTCCTTACTCTTACTGAGCTCGGCCTTCTCTGTTCTCCTCATGTTGGAATTGTAACAAAGGTTTGTGTCGTTTTCAGCCACAGTCAGAGACATAGACACCTTCATGCAGTATGTAGAGTTCCTGCAACACAGACGGATGAGTTTAGGATTACAGGTCAGTCATAGAGATACTGTCTGTGACTGGATTCCAGTTCATTCAAAAAATCAAAAGCCCCCGAATTACGCTTTATTAACAGTGATTTTGTCAATCCAACAGTACAAAAGCAGTGACATGACAAATAAAGAAGAGGACAGAGCAAAGGATTTATGATAGAAATATTTCAAACTCTTCCAAGTCTGTCAACAAAGGCTTTTGTGCAGAGCTGCTTCATGCGCCTCTGCAGCTCCATTTGTAGATCTCACACTTTAATTATTAAAGACGGAAGATGTTTCCTGACCTACGGTCAAACCTTTTGCTTGAAGGAAAATAAAACTGCACCTTCCAGACATGCACTATGTGATACTTGCAAAGATTTAACACCTTGTTTTTAGACATTGAAATATATTTTTCCAGATTTGAAGTTGTTTTAACTTCTCTTTGCTCTACACCTTTTCTCAGAATGAGAGAACGGAGACATTTTGCCTCATTAAGAGCTACAGAAGGAAGGAGATTGTAATTAAAATGACAATAGAAAATAAATATAAAATATAAATATTGAAATTAGAAAACTTGATTTGAGTCTCAAAAAACTCAAAATATACTGTATGTTTTAAGGATGTTATTTTAAAGTTCAATACATTTATTGGCATTATTTTGAAAACAAAAATGTAGGTTTATTATTAAAGAATAATTGCAAGTTTTAGACTTTATGAAACTTTATTATGTTGGGCCAACTATTACTGAGATGGTATTCTCCTTTTGTTCACATTTTGTTTTAAAATGAGTCATTTCTACATACTACGTTAGTTTTTAGCACTGTAATCAAAATGAACAACAATTTGGTAGAAAAACTTTAAAAATACAAACCATTTGTTCAAAAGTAGCAAATGAAATACTTATTATAAGGCTGAATAACATTCAAATTGAAATAATTCTATTCCATTGTTAGCTTTTTTAGCTTCTTTTTTAATGTTTGTGTTTTTAGATTGCTGTATCTTCACTTCTGTTAAGTATACATTACAGATCATTTTACTACTTTCTAGAGATATTTGCAGCGCCACAGTCTTTTATTCAGGAGAAGATTGAGCTAAAAAAATTAAAGAAAAAACGAGTTAAAGATGAATAATATTTCATCAAGTTTCAAATTCAACAGTTTAGGTTATACAGAGAATTAGTTTACAATCAGCACGCTGGACCAAACCAAGGTCACTCTTAATGAACAGACACAAAGTGGTCCAGAGTGATACAAATGTCTCCTTTTGTTCTTTGAAGTGGATAACTACGCCCCCTAGGACATCCCCCTGTGTGGGTCCGTTCTCAATATATTTGGATCATGCAGCAAATGCAGGGCCTGATTCTAATTTAACAGAAGCTCAATGTCAGCTGCAGTAGTGTGTCTGCAGCTGTATGCAGAAAAGTATTAGAGAGGGGTCAAAAGGTCAATCTTTGTTCACTAAAACTTACACAATTTATGCAAAAAAACAACATTCTTACAGTCAATTCTACAAGGTTTTTTTTTAAAGAATATATAGTTATTTCCTTATTTTTAGGCTCCTTCTTGTTACAATCCTCTACCCAAACCTCTTTGTGCCATATCCCGTTAATTTGTATCGTACCATTAAATTGTGGACTCCACTTAATTTAGCGTCACCTTGAACAGAAAAAACAATTGAAAAATACATAATTTTATATAATTGTAATTAAAGTCAGGCATGAAGAGTTTAAGCTATGTAATCTGTGGTGATGTTAAGATCAATCCTAAACAATCCAATGTGGTAATTAGAGCAGCTCTAGTTGACTGTGGAAGACCAAAAAGGGATGCTTGTGTCTTTCCTCAGGTGGGATCCCATCACAGTGGCATGCCTGAGATCACTAAGCTCCTCAGATTAACCTTTTTATTTCACAAACCATGGTAAATTGGGGCTTTGTGACAAAGTCCTGGATTCTATGCACCTCTGATTGAAACGTCTGAACGTAACAATTTAAAGGTGTCTTCTACCACTAAATAATGCATTCACTCCCCCTCACTCTGCCCTGCGTTTGTAAGACGAACAATAATGAAAAGCTGAGCAGCTTTATAGCCGAACACTTCTGAGTCAGATTGGATTTTTGTGGGAAGTGAAGAAATGCTAATCAAAGAAGAGACAAATGTGAAGATTTCCTCACAAAGCTGCGAAAGCTGCCTGGTCATCACAATGAGTCAGCCCCCTTGGCTCAGCTCCTTTCCTCATCAATGCTCCAACTAGTTTTCTGACATCTAGCAAAATCAAAACGAGCCTCCATCTTCACTGTAAACGTTGGTGCAGTCTCAGCAGCGACACAATGCAACCTGACAGGGTCTCCTTTTAAAGTAAAGGCTGTGAGGAGCTGTTCTCAATTAAATTTGCAGCACGAGGCCGGATGCATGTGGAGAGTTGCTGCTGAAATAGCTTCAAGTCTTATCAAAATATCTGACAGGATTTGGAGTTGTTTCTCATTTCATTTTGTGAGGTGCAGCACAAGCAGTATTGAAATACGTCTGTCAAATTCCAGCCACCAGAAGATAAAGTGATAAACTGGAAGAGTTTTTTTTTATTTAAAAGAACAATTTCAACCCCCAATAGATATTCGTATTATATTTACATGCCTTAGGTTTACATTCCTTAGAAACCCATTGTAGATATCTTGGTTTGTTTTCTGCCCTGTTATTATTCCACTGGGGGGCAGTAGAATGACTTTTCCTGTTTCAAAATGGCTTCCATGAAATCTCAAAAACACTTTTGGCGGGAAAAAGTTGAGCTTCTTTTCTAAACTTAATGATGAGAATAGCTCATCAATTGTTAATCCTTCTTTATTGACTCCTTACTGTATTGACAGAATGACAAATTTGTTGATAATTAATTCTTTATAATACACTTATAGTATATTAAACATTTGTGGGATACTGCAGTTCCACAAATGACCGCTAGAGGTTGATTTCAGTGGTGCTCTCTAAAGTAAAAAAATCAAAGTTTGAACCAAAAAAAAAAACTTTTGTACAGCTTGGTGTCAAATGTCTGATGAAGGACATTCAGCTAACACAGTTCAAAGAAGAAGCTTAAGAAAAGTGGAAAAAAGGAGTTGAATGGTGTTGGATGTATTCAAGTTTATGAAGGACTTTGTAACATAATGGGAGCTTTAGCAGTAACTGGGTCTGGAGTTAATGAAACCATGAATCAGAGAGTCGGCAGCAGCAGCCGCCTCATTCATGTTATGAACGGCTCAATCCTAAAAGACCTCATAGTTCTTCATATGTGTCTGACTGTGTTTCCATCTTCTGGTGCTGCTCAATCCAGCTGTGATCTGGCCGGATCGGCCTCTCAGCCGTAAGGCCGTGGGAGCAGCTGTGTGTTCTTTCATTACATTTCATTACATTACATTTACAGATGGCCAGGTGCCCCAATTCACTGTAAATGACAGGCTTTCATATGATCTAGTCAGGTTATGGAAGCAATAAGGGAGTCACCTCGCTCATAGAAACACCTATGACCCTCTGGGGCCATAAAATAAAGATGCATACCCACACATGATGGAAGCATACTTTCTCACACAGCCTTGGGACAAAAACAGCTCTGTGGAGCTGCAAACAGGGGGAATAAAAGTGTGCAACTACCCTCTGTATAGCTCTGGACTGAAGATGACTAAGAGAGCAGCTGGTGTGATGCAGTAGGAAGAGGAGTAAGATGCAAGATCTTGCCACAGTAATGCATTTTTAGTGTTAAAATCTATCATTATTGACTTTGTAGGTCCAATGCAGAGGAAAGCGAGTGGGAAGTTGTGATGTTGTAGGCTCACAGAATTCTCTTGGACAGTATATTTATCCAAAAGAGAGCCTTGCAAAAAAAAAATAAAAATTGCAGAACTATAGACGGAAGAAAGAAAACATTCTGGTGTTGGACCTTTTTGCGCTCTCACATCACTTTCTACCTAGGTTAGGATTTAAAAACAAGCGCCAAATAAGTGGAATGGAAGAATTGCTGTAAATAATGGCACCCTAATGGACCTTCTGAGGGGTAAAGTATTGGCATGCACGCTAGGGAAAAAATGCTTTATAATAAACAATACTGAGCGCTACCAGTAGGACAGAAAGGAATTACTCGCTTGACCTCATTTTGTGTATTTCTAAGACCTTAAGACTGTCCCCTTTTAATAATATTTCAACATTTCCTGTCAAAATGTACTGATTTTTCTTTAGTTTATGATTTTATTTAGAAAGTGGGCCAATTAGAATAGAGACCCTGAATTATTAAAAAGATAGATAAAGCAATAAACAGAACTCAAAAACCTTTAGAAAAGGTAGAAAAAGATTAGTGTGTAAATGAAGTCACCTTGCAAACCTGGCAAATTAGACTTGAATATCCAGACAGAGAAGGACGAAGACAACCATTCAGTGAAAAGCTGCTTCAATCAGGCACATTTATCTATATTTATCGACGGAACACAGCACGCCCACAGTGACAGCACACTATCATGCTAAATATAAAGTGTAACCAGGAGCTATTAGAGACAAAGAGCCCAATTCTTGATCTGAAAAATAAACCACTACCATGTTTATCATAAACACTCAGCTTTGATTCACAAATGTTTACATCAAGTTTAACTTCAACAATGACACACAGATTGCCATCACCTCAACAAACGGACGATGTTATGGAAAGAAAGCAGACAACTGATTTCTTAACTCCCCCCAAAAACGATTCTTACATTTAAATATAAAGCAATTAATAATAAAACTTTTTGACAAACTTCTTTATTAATGAATTCAATATGTCGTGCACTGTATGTATGAGTCCAAATATGCCTATATATGATTAAGCGGGATTATAAGGTAATCATATACATGTTTATGTGCATTTATGGAAGTATATTTTGTTTTACTTTTTAACCTTTTGTTTTTCCAATCAAATCAGGCTACTCATTCTATGTTTGATATATCTATGCATAGACGTTTATTTCTTCAGTTTGTTTTCTTTAGTATTTTGTTTTTTGTTTTGATTGCTTGAAATAAACCAATCCAGTTCCACAATAACCCTTTTTTGAAGTTGAATTTAACAGTAAAGCCCTTCCAGATTCTTTTTATACATTTTTTCTAACCAAACTTGGCGTTTTATTATCATGACAGCAAAAGTTAACTTGTGCCAATTTTGCTAAGATGTCTGATACTTCTGCCACACTGGGCATGTGACGAACATCTACATGCACGCTAAAAACACGTTCTTGAACACGCATTCAGACCCACTGGTCTTTCACTACCCAAAACTAGCGCATGTCCGCAACCTACATTTGGTGACACATGTCCTACCAGTTCAAATTTCGGGAATCTTGCTCTAGTTTTTTTTTTTTGTTTGTTTGTTTTTACAGCTGTATTCCGACATATGGAAGACTTGGTGTCATAGAATTCTGGCCAGGTAAAAACCACAATTATTAATTTTTAGAATTAAAAAGGACGCCATCCAAACATCACTACCAAATTAGTCCCTGAATGGTCAAAATTCAATGTGGTTTAACGGTCAACACGTGTTCAATGGCCACAAGTTTTGAACGTAGAGCTCAAAAAGTGATGCGTGATTGCAAGAGTTTTGAACGCTGTAGTCCAGACGCACACAGACATAGACTTTTCATTGAAAGTTTTTGCTTGAACATGTGTTTTGCTGAGGGCGTTGTGAACACAGCTTCACTCTTTCAAGTCTCTACCTTTGTTTTTTTCCTTCCAACTTTTTTTCAACAAAATATTGTATTTAAATAGAAATCTGTTACTTTTAATGTTACTAATTCATCGCAGGTCTCTGCCATCTTTTTGCAAAAAATCCTTTCTGCTTTTGTGTGTTAAAACGATGGGCTTTAACATTTGGTAACCTTGAATTTAGCCTCATCAATTATAAATATTCAACAGACAGCAATACAACAATTCTGTCTGACAGCCAAATATTGTAAGTCTGATCCTTGCTAACAATATTTATACAAATTATGATCAATTCATTTTTTGAAAATATGTATACAACCATCTGCAAAGACAGAGAGTAACAAGCGTCCTAAAAACAAATCAGAGCATGGTTTGTGTGGCTATCCTCTGGGCATTTACGTATCACTTACACACCCTATCCATGGAGCGTTCACAAACGGTCAATAACGAGCCAGTAAGTGTACCTTACTAACAACTACTCACTACACACTTACCCCATGCACGACAATAATACCTTTCATTTTCAGAATTGTACGTTAAGGTGACCGTACGGCCCTCAAGGGAACAGCCAGAACCACCTGTGCTCCCTTTAAGAGGCAACCGCTCTTCTCTCCAGCCCTCCATTGGGCTGGACACACCAAAAACCCACAATACCAGCAGTAAACCTCCATATGGGTGCATGTGACGAAGGCCTCGGTGAAGACAAAACTAACTAACAAGCTGGTAATTATCAGGTGAGACAAAGGAAACAAAACCCTTTAAGAATATTACTAGCTTTTAGTCCTCTGAAAATGAGACGTTTCCGAATATATTTAAACTGATAACACAGTTCTCTTAAACTTTATGGCTGGTCTTTTAAAAACTGTCCATAAGAATGCAAATTTTTCTGCTATGGTTGTAACAGAGCAAAGATGCATACTTTTTAAAAAAACATTGAAAGAAAAACGTTTCCTTCTTGTTAAGCCTTTTGATTACTTCTACTCAAAATAATTAAAAAAAAAAAAAAAAACTTAACACACTTTCAGAAATACACACTGTGTCTAATGACATTTTCAATTTACCAAACACAAGGTCAGAACCATCTACTGTGTATCAGAACTGGAATGAATTGACTTGTTGGAACTGGAAATAAGTCATTTTCTTAAGGTGACGTCACACTCACTCAGTCCAGTTCTCATATTCAGTCAATGGCTACAGTAAAACATTTAGAACAAATATTGGTTATTAAAGTTTTATCCAACTATAGAGCTAATACTTATTACATTTATTGTGTTTTTTTAGTGATATGTGAAGTTTTTGTCCTATGGGCAACAGCTCTTTAACACTCTGAATGTATGGATGTCAGTTTGGTTTATAGCGAATAGAATCCCATCAAAGATGGAAAGCCTCCTTTATTCACTCTCTGTAGTTAAGAAGAGTGTTGTGGACACATTTCCCAAAATGTGAGTCAAAAGCTTCTTCCCTAACATAAAATAATTGTTTTTAGCTCTGAGGCAAATCTCTCGCAGCATTTTGATTAGTACATCTGAGAGTTTGGAAATCCCCAAAGCTCAACACACACACACACACACACACACAGACTGGGGGCGCTTTTTACAAGTGAAGCGTTCTGCAGAATTATGGTTTTTCCTGGATTTCAAACAAGGCATTTGAATACAAGCAAAGTCTTTTTAGAACAAATTGTCAATAATCAAAGGCAGTATTAATTTAGAAGGCCTCACTAGAAAGTGTTTGTTCTGGATTGGTGCTTCAGATTGTGTTGTAATGAAAGCAGTAGAGACTGGTGTGTCAATCCACTCCTAATGTATTCTGCCACTTTGGGTTTTCAAGAGGTTTTTTTTTTTTTTTAACGTTCCAGCGTTTATTAAATTCTCTGTGAGATGAAGACTGGAGCGAGCAATTTACCGAGGGATGTTCAGAGATATAAAGGTTAATAAATGAGTACCATATCATCATGCATCTCAAGGACTTGTCTCTCTGTGACGCCCACACAGGACTAATTTTAGAGTCCTCCATATTTAAATTCAGGTTTTTTTTCCTTTGTACGTCTATTTCTTTGTTGTTGTTGTTTTTATTTATTATTGGAAATGCAATAAAAACATGTTGAAACTGAAAGTGATACATTTGTTGCAAAATCTTTCTTTTGTCAAGTAAACTATTTAAATGCTTCTGGTTTATGCAAATTATCCTCTGCTCTTCAGCAGTTTTTTTTTTTATCTTCAGATTCAGCTATTAAATTAAGACTCTTTCTTTTAAATAAGATATAAAAATGCTAGTTCTTATGCTTTAGGTTAACCTGAGGCTCCGGAGCCATGTGACTCTTTTTCCCCTCCCATTGTGACTCTCTAATTAAAAACTATTAATGGTAAAAGTTTTACTTTGAAGTAAAAAGTAATTAAATAGTAAATTTGAAACAAAGACTAAAGTAGAACTTAGACAAAATGTGTTCAACGCATTCACAAACAGTATAAGGATGGCATCATTCCACGAGATTCCTGACTACAATATCCATAATGCTCCAACAATCCATAAGCATTCACAGTGTTTGGCTTCATAGTTTACCAAAGTTATCCTAAACATTTTGCCTGATTTTAAAGTGTTGTTTACTGCAGAAAATCCCTTTGACAATAATTAGTATAACCAGAATATGTACTTAAGGTGGACTGGCTTATAAGGCGGAATATCTAGTTTTGAAAAAATGTGCAGATTTTAAGTGCAGCTGATTTGAAAAATATCGTAAGGGTATAGGTCTGATTTTATTTTATTTAGATTCACTAATTTCTGACTGAGACGCACCATAATGATAAACTAAAAAAAAAGGTTATTATGCCAAAAAAATCCACAAACAATAGTAATTTATATTTGGCATAATGTTAACTATAATAAAAATCTATATTTTTCTAAAAGGTGAAGTTAAGACTTTTGAAGGCTGCAGATCCCTGTTTTATATGTGCTTCAATAGTGCCCACTTTTTTAAATAACAAGTAATTTCCTCATGTGATGGGATTCTTACCGCAGGACACAGGAATAGAGGCCCACATCTTGAAGGTCTGCAGGTCTGAACCAGATGGCGTCCTCCTCCTTGCTCATCCGGATGCCATCGAAAGAGATGGGCTCTTCAAAGTCGCTGTGACCGAGGCCCGAGCTGCGGTACCACATGAGACTGAGACCCACACTCTGTGCCTGGCTGTAGTTGGCTCGGATGTAACCGTAGAACAGAGCGCATTTAAGCCGAACCGGCTCACCCTGAAGCACCCGGTACTTTAGATAGTCCACAGACCAATCCGTGCAGCCGTCCACTGCAAGAGAAGACATGAAAAATGAAAGTTTTAGGGCAAAATAGCACAAAAAATGTTGTCAAACATATAGAGCACCGCATTGGAGTACTTAGGGAAGTAGAAAAATAAAGGAAAATGTTACAACAATAATCTGTAAAATTCAAAACTTAAAATGTTATCTCAAATGAGGGTCTTAAACTTAGATTTAAAACAGAGATTGGGCATCTATGTCACACAAAACAAACGCCTGAACACTGAGAGCCCTGCCAGCAGGTCAAGATTGGGATCCTCTGGGAACTATAAAGAAACTAGCTTTCTGAGCGCAAAGACTTCATGTAGGTTGATAGATACCAAATAGGACTTTAAGATGAATGGAGCTTGGTCATTAGGCCTGTATACGTGTGAAGAAAGATTTGAAGTTTATTTCAAATAGAGCAGGCAGCCGTGGAAAGGACGAACGGAAGGAGTGTGATTTCTTTTGACAGTACCCGTCAGGGCTCCGGCTACTGCAATCACCATTAAAAATGAAGGGTTTTATATAGTAACTTGGACACAGAAGCCAAATGGCTTTCTAGTAGTCCATACCATTAATGCTTGAAAAAGGGTTTTCATCAGCATTTGTGACAGATACTTCAAATTTTTGGTAAAATTACTCAGGAAGAAAAAAAAAGGTCATCTTCCTGTCTAATATGTGAAGACAGATGCATCGCTTAGTGTTTGCAGGGTCCAATAATATAAACGTATGGGTCAGGCACTAAGGAATTTGTTGATGCTGTTTTCCATTATTGTATTCCAAGTACTGCAATGGAACTTATTAATTAGCTAAAAGGAAAATAAGGAAATTTAAAAACGCACGACTGGTTTTATGAATGCAGTGTTTGCTTGAATGCAGTCTAAAACTCTGGGTTCATACTTACTGTGCAAGTGCAAGTTTGGTTTGACTCAATTTGTTCAAGGACATTAGAGATAACAGTGTGATGCGGGTCCATAATTGACTAAAACTAAAGTATCAGAAGTAGACTTTTTGAGCAATGGTTTCATTACAGCAAACTTACAGCACTGTGGTTCTGTTGATAACCTATCTGATCAAGTACTGAGGCGAGGAGAAGAAATCACAAAATGCTTTGGTAGGAATAGGATGCAGCATTCAAGCTGATGATCAATATATAGTAACTGCTATTAAAGTGACCCCGTTCTGGTTGCTTTTGGGTTAAGTATGTTCTTTTTAAGTCCCACTCTGTCCATCTTTTGATCTATTATAAAAGCGTTTCCAGTGGTCCTTTTAATTGTGATCATTCCGTTTTTAACAGAATTTAAAAAAAAAATACTGTGTAGTTTTCTAAGACATAGTATCTGCAGAAAGACAATAGTTTATTAGAAATTCCCCCCTGATGTCATCACAGAGCAAGCCTTCCCCCACTTCCCATCACCTCTCAATTTACACTCTCTTCTGGTACTTTACGGGCCGTTACACCCCCAACCTAACATTATGTTACATTACAAAAAAATGGTGAGCAATATTGGAGCTATCCGGCTGTACAGTTTTGGGCCAGATGCCCCAATGAAAACCAAGACGTAAAAGTCGTCTACAAGTGGATGCCTCAGAATGAAGCTGAAAAGGGAGCTTGTGGCCCGCCCAGTGTATTTTCTGTGCTACAAATATAATCTTTTTCAATCAGCATTTTTTGTCTGTTCCTGATACAATGATTTGAAGAAAGACATATTCAGAATGTGTGTTTTTGGCTGTAAAAGACCTTGCTTCACACACCAAAAGGAGATGTGCATCATGCAGCAGTGGATGCAGTTTATTAGTCAGATATACATGAGTGAATGTGATTTTTTTTTAAAGCAACTTGACAAGACAGTCATATAAACAAAACTCACAATAAAGTGGGTTGTGTCAATGCTGAGAGATGCATAGTGGAGTAGTGGTTAGCACACTTGTCTCACAGCAAGAAGGTCCTGGTTCAAATCCCAGCTTTGACCTTTCTGTATAGAGTTTGCATGTTCTCCACATCCATATGTGGTTTTTCTCTGTGCACTCCAGATTTCTCCAATAGTCTAAAAGTACAAATCCCCCTAAAACTCATGTTAGACATTGGTTGGTCATGGTCAAGAAAAAAAAAGATGAGCTTGTTTCAGAAACTACATGAGAAATGTGAACCTTAGCAAATGAATGCTGATGTAAATATGGTAAGATTAGCCTTAAAACAGCATAATGTCACCTATTTAAGTCAAGTGTAAAAACACACTAGAAGAAAATCAGTAATCCCAATGAATTAGGGGCTCTGTCTTTAACAGTTTCATGGCTCTAATTAACCTGTTTGCATTTGTGACAAGAAACCTCTGCTTCTTCTTGTTCTCATCTATCAGCAGTGAATGGTGTGGTTCTGGCGCCACAAAATGCGTTTTGTAGGGCATAAAGCTGCCCTTTGATTCTAGAAAGCATTCTTAAGTTTTTATGTAAGTGTCAATTCCCCCGTGCATGAAATCCTTTAGTGTGGGTGAAATATTAACCCCTTAATACCGGAACTTTAGCTGCAGTGTTTACATTCTTTCACCTACTCTGAATTTTCAACCATTTAAGCAATTAAAGTAATTTCCAGCAAACTCTAAAGCTGAGAAAAGCACCTTTGCAAGATTTTACAGTAGTGTAGTGTGTTGGTGCCAGTTAGATTATTTTTGATCAATTTAGACTATTTTGACTTTATTTTCTTCACATTGCCTTGGGTAAATTTATTGAAGTTTATTGATGAAAGTAATGGATTTATTACTTTTGTTTATTGATAATGGACGGCGGGCTTGTTGTTTGTTTGCGTGACATAATTGATCGCAAATGTTTTAATGAATCAGGCGTGGCATAATCATAAAGAAATGATTTTTTTTTCCTATGCTGTAAAATTGCTGAAATAATAGTGTTTAAAAAATATTTCTTAAACGACTTAAAGAAAAGCACAATTTTGCTTGAATAAAATCAACTTGTAGATGAGATACAGTTGCAGTGCTTAGTGTTCTGATCATAAAAAAAATGTATTTTACCATTTTATTTATGTGAAAAATGAATTAATATTCTAATTTTTTTTTTTCTAAATCAAAATTTAAAAAAAGCTCTCTGGGAAATATTGTCTTTGGTACAGTCTTGACATATATCGGGATACATATTGTATCGTATTGCCAGAATCTTGCCAATACACACCCCTAGTCACTAAATAGTAAATCAACTTTTTTGTGGCTGTTAACCTGTACAAATGGGGGTTTAAAAGTGCTGACTGTTGGTCCTTGCTAAATATTTGACAATTTAAAATAAACTTGTTTAATTCCTGAAATTAAAGTCTAAAACTGTCTGTGTGCTGCCCCCTAGAGGTTGAGTTTTGTGATTGGTCAACTGGTGTAAGTCCCACGTCATTTCAGAAGTTTCACGTCATCACGCTCTGCAGCTCCAGTATAAAAGCCCCACCCATTTTTGAATGTATAACGGTCGGTCATCATAGTGCTACCTTTAGCATGGCTCATAGGTGTGTTGCTTTCGATCGTCAAAAATCTACTTCACGATAAGCTCAATAGTGCGTGTTATTTAAGGATGAAACACAGCAGACCAAAATCTTCTGCTCCTCCAAGAATAATGCAAGTGTAGAGGCTTTAATAATGCAGGGCACTACTTTCCTCAAATTATGAAACTTTTTAAACTTTTTGCTTTCCAATAAGCACATTTACCTTAATGGACCAATGTGTTTCAAAAAAACAACAAAAAAAAGGTGTTTTCCTATTTAAATTCTTTGTGCAAAATGACGTCTTATTATGATGCTTTTTCATAAATTCAGCTTAATATTCTACTCTGGCTCCTGAAGAGAGGGCTTACAAACCAGCAAACAAGGTTTTAACATTCAAGCACTGTAGCATTATTTTTTTCTTTCCAAGAATGATGCCAGACGTCTTAAAAATCCCAGCTTTGTGGCTGGGTGTAAGTTTACTGAGTCTGAATCCAACTTTTTCAATCACGACGCACACCTTGTCTGTAAGCTATAAAGCTCCGTAATCATTCACAGTTTGTCTGAAGAGGTTGGTAGTTAGATTGATGTTTCTACACAAACACACACCAAAAAAAGAAAAATTGTGGCAAGGCCCAGCACATGCAACACAAATCAAAATTGTTTCACAAAACTTAAAAGAAAAAGAAACTGAACAATCCTCCTGCTCTTGTTGCGTCAACATAACAAGGTGCAAAGAAAACGAGAAATGGAGCCTGAGGGGCTCCGTGGCTCAAGAGGCATTTGACATAAATCAAAGACTGGTTCTCCAACCACCTCAGGTACTTCTCATTCAAGAAAGCAGATTTCTCTCTTCAAGTTTTTTTCACCTGTGACCAGTTATTAGACCCTTACTAATTAGCCAGCACTTGTTTATCCAGCAGGTGTACATTTGAAAGACTTTTTTATGCATGTGTAACCAGAGAGACTGAGAGGGGGGACAGAAATTGTGATGGTGTGGTGCGATAAAGTAATAAGAACCCTGCTGTGTGCCAGTCTGTGAATGATACAGAGCCTCACAGGGACAGCTATGCTTGTAATTAATACTCTTAATTACCAGGGAGGCAATGTGTGTCTTTGTGTGAGTGGGTTTCCATGAGTGTGCATTCCCTATACAAATGGTTGTCTGCCTAATTATGTCAGTAATTACCAGTGTGGTGTGTTACAAATGTGTGTGCATTTATACACGGACAGTGTGTATGCGTTTGAGCGAGAGTAGGTGTCATAATGTGTTAAAACAAAATCTAATTATCTTCCTTATTAGGAAGACAGAGGATCTACAGATGTAAAGAAGTGTTGACCTTCTCAGAAGTGCTCACTCTTCATGACTTTAAACAACATTTCTCTAAACAGAAACTTGTCATGGTCGCTTTACTCCTAAAGTTTTCACCGATATGGCCAACCAGTAAGTCAAAGATTGACTTATAATTTTCCATCCATGCATCCATCACCAATTGGACAACAGAAGACACTGAGACTCCATTTAACCTCTGAAGCATGCTTTTGGACTGTATCCTAGCATGCACAAAGAGAACAGAATTAAAAAAATACTCTGTAGTTTTCTAAGACATAGTATCTGCAGAAAGACAATATTTTATTAGAAATTCCCCCCTGATGTCATCACAGAGCAAGCCAGAGAACATGAAAACTCTACACGAAAAAGGTCCCAGCAGGGGTTCAAACCAGGGCCTTCTCACTTTGAGGTGAGAGTGCTAACCACTACACCACTGCGCAAAATGTTGGTATTGCACATCAAAATGTTCAAATTTGCTTTTTTTTCCCTCTAAGAAAATGTCTGTTGTCTCCACCACAGTCTGTGAGGTGAAAGGTGCTGATCCCGAGGAGGACACCTGCTTGTCTTAACTAAACATGAAAAGTTGGAATCCCTGTTTTGTTCAGCATATCTATAAAAATAAAAAAATATGTATAAGCACTCAAAACATTCCTTAAGACTTATTTCTAAGAACATTTTGAATAATAAGCATGAGGCAACCACTTTCTGGTCACTAGTTGACATTATGTTGTGTTCTTTTTTTTAGGATACTTTTTAATAAACCAAACAATCAGTTATTGAGTAAGATGAAGGAATTCATCCATTCACTCATTCATTTTCCAAACCGCTTTATCCCTTTCGGGGTCACGGGGTTGCCGGAGCCTAACCCGGCTACTCATGGGCGAAGGCAGGGTACACCCCTGGACTGGTCGCCAGTCTGTCGCAGGGGCCAAAATCACACACCCATGCACACTCACATGCACACCTAGGGACAATTTAGAGTAACCAATTAACCTATGAATCATGTTTTTGGACGGTGGGAGGAAGCCGGAGTACCCGGAAAAAACCCACGCATGCATGGGGAGAACATGCAAACTCCACACAGAAAGGTCCCCCAGCCAGGACTTGAACCGGGAACCTTCTTGCTGTGAGGCAGGAGCGCTAACCACTGCGCCACCGTGCAGCAAGATGAAGGAAAACTTCTTCTATCAGGAAACTTTATTTGAAAAGAAGAAAAGTAATTAAATAATTAAAATTAGGAGGTACACATTAGTGTCTCTTTGAATATAATTTATCACAAAAAATGTGTTTACATGCTAACGTTAAGAACTGTAATCCTTAATTTATCTGTATTAATCAGAAAAGTATGTTTTTTATGGCCTTGTTTAATTCAGTTGGGATACATGATTATTCGTGATATGACAATGACATAAACATGCACATAAACAATGTTTCTGTTAATATCTTTATGAGTGGATACAGGTTGTCTGCAGGTGAAAAATGAGCAAACCTGAGGTACGTCTCACCTTAATGCCAAAAACATTGTCAAACTTGTATGGGGCACACCGGTAGCCTGCATGAAATTTTCATGCACAGCAAAAATGTTCATGCACATTTTTGCCACAGGCATGCTGTGGGCATCAGGTCATGGTGAACACTCAAGTGCGCGCCTGTAATGCCCGACTGTAAGAAATGAGAAAAATTAGACAAGCAGAACGTAGTATGTGTCAACGCCCAAGGAACATTTATGAATCATCTGTACACCCCGTGCTTGCAGCATTCACGCGTGGTCTGTAACAGGCCAGTTCTTGGACATACAAACTACTAGAGTGTAGTGTAAGGGCGCCATGCGACATCATCATCCATATAACGTAAGTGCGTATAACTTATAATATCCATAAAAATATTCAAGGATATACTTACCACACACATGACAATAGTTTAGTTTCGTTTTCATGACGTCCCTAAAGGTCACTGCATAAACCACAAAGAAACTGCAAGCCACGCCCCTACTTTAAGATGCAGTTACATCTGTCTACAGCCCTCCACTAGCCTGGACACCTGCATGGGAGCATGGATAAAGCTAACTCTCATCCATCAGGATTTGGTTTTTTTACTTAAAAAGAAAGAGAATGTGTTCTTTTCTCTTGGTTTCATTTTGTGTCCAGGATACGACTGCTGCCTCTGATGAATGCGCTCCTCAACAGATTTACGGCTGCAGGCAGGATCTACAGAATAATTAAAACCATCACCTATGCTTTTAAAGAGAATCTAAAGAAGAGAAACACAATGACTCCTCTGACATTAAGGTGAATTTCCACTTCAGGCAGCCAGTAAGTCATCTGCCCTCTCTGAATATCAATCTCCTAATAAGTAGGGAAAGCAGAGACTTCATTCATTCGTTTTTTTTTTCTTCACACCACACACCTCTAGAAGGATATGACCTCTGTGTCTCTTTCACAATCTCTGCTTCTGTCCTTTCTCCCACCACAAAAGTGGCCCATCTTAACAAGCTTCTCTCCCTCATTTAAAATGAAAGAAGGAGTTGAATGGCAGAGAACTCGCCGCTCGTCTTCACCTCGCCTTCTTCCAGACGTGTGGCGTCCGGCAAAGCAGCTCCGCGTCCGTTAAGTCGCGCACATGTAAACACAAACACAAAAAAAAGTTGACCTTTCATTCCTGACAGACATCCCAAAGGGTTTTTAATGCAGTGGCCTTTTATGAGGGAAACCATATTTACGTCTCAGACTCAAAACGGGTTTATCAACTCAATTAGAGGCTGACATTTCCCGCATCCCCCTGCTAGGCAGGAAAATCAATGCTTCCTGCTGGAGGAATACTTCAGTCCCCACTTGTATTCTCTCCCTCTCCACCGACAGCTCATACATAGCTACACACATATAAATTCACTCCAAGTTCTACTTTACACTTGTGGGAAATTAGGGATTTGTAGCAATTCCGCTCAGTCAGTCTTTGACAAGCCCATACTGTGAGGAATGTTTCCATATGGACACATTCCCTCATGGCCACACCATTATACCACCACCACCAACAGCCTGAACCGATGATGCAAGGCATCGGTTGCTGACGCCAAATTCTAACCTATCAGAATGAGGCAGCAGAAATGGAGCCTCATCAAACCAGGCACCGCTATTCCAATCTTCTTTTGTTCTGTTTTGATGATCCTGTGTGAATTGTAGCCTCAGTTTCCTGTTCTTAGCTGACAGGAGTGATCTTCTGCTGCTGCAGCCCATCTGCCTTAAGGTTGGATGTGTTGTGTGTTCAGAGATGCTCTTCTGCAGACCGCGGTTGTAACCAGTAGTTACTTGAGTTACTGTTGTCTTTCTATCAGCTGGAACCAGTCAGGTCATTCTCCTTTGACCTCTGGCATCAACAAGACATTTCCACCCACAGAACTGTTGCTCACTGGATATTTTCTCTTTTTTGAACTGTTCTCTGTAAACCCTAGAGATGGTTGTGGGTGAAAATCCCAATAGATCAGCAGTTTCTGAAATACTTAGACATCTGGCACCAATAATCATGCCACATTTAAAGTCATTTCAGTCTCCTTTCTTCCCCGTTCTGACGCTCGGTTTCAACTCCAGCACTTCGTCTTGACCGTGCCTACACGCCTGAGTTGCTGTTGTGTGATTGGCTGATTCGAATTTTGCGTTAACGAGCAGTTGAAAATGTGTGCCAAATAAAGTGGCCAGTGAGCGGTGCGGTAAGGCAGGTGAAAATCCTTGAGAGGCTGAAATGCCAAGTTGCAGGATGTGGGTGTGTGTCTGAAAGGAAACCTTATTACATTCTCTGTCAGGGCAGACCTGTCCATCTTTGTGTGACAGTAACCAAGTCAATAAATACAGACCCCTGAGCTTGAATACATTTACACCCCACACACAGAACCACACAAACAAACAATTGCAAGCTCACAACAACTCAACATCCAACCATTGGTAGAACTCAATGTCTTCGCAGTCAACTTTCGTACACCATTTTCATTTTTCCATGATCCTTTTGAAATGAGATTCCGCTCCAGTGTTTTTCACACGTTTTTTCCACTCTGCTCCATACAGTCATCCTCTCCTCCCTCACCACTACCTGCTCTCATAATGAAGTGTAATTATCAGATCCAGAGTGGGCGGCAGGGTTCTTGCAGGCCAAAGAAATTCAATGATCTACATGTGGATACAATACTTAATAGGCTTCCCTCTCCCCTCTTGTCTCTCCTTCCTCCTAAGCTGACTCCCACTCCACAGTTTACCATCTCTACCATCTCCTGTTCTGTTATTAAGTTGCTTCTATCGTGCTTTTGGATCCCTTGGTCCATTTGGATACAAAAAAAAACAGACTTATAAACGTTTGCAGATACATATGTACATTTCCTCTGAAAAACGCTGACTGCTAAAAGTTCATGATGAAAAACCTTTAACAAATGACTCACTGCACAAGGTTGCAAGTCTTGGGTTACAAAGAAAAGAAGAGTGTCTGGATCTCTTTGGTACAGTAGAACCTGATTTTTCCACAGAAACAGTTAGAAATATGGTTGGAAAGATTGGAATGTTTAGTTGAAAAATGTTCTGCTCAGCTACTTTATGCAGTAATTTATCATAGTGGAGCCAGTTATTAAAGTAATTGTACATTTTGTGGTACTAGCACCAAAATCAGCATGGATGTACCTCGGATGTACCTTATAACCCCTTCTTTCAGAAAACCACTTTAGCCAGAAGAAAATCTAAGATGTCACGTGTAAAATAAATATACAGTGTATACTGGGTATTTCTGCTGGGTACCCCTCATTTTTAAGACTTCATTTTGCTCATGAACAGCCCACTTTGTTGATTCTGGGGCAAATAGATACTAAATAATTTTGAAACAATGGCCGCCATCTTCACAAATGGCAGCCATTTTGGACTTTTCTTGTGGCTAACACGATTTGCTGAAAGAGGTACATTAAGGTACATTCATGCCAAATTTGGTGCTTGGAGCAGAAAATACATGATTTTACGTATCTAAATACACACACACACACACACACACACACACACACACACACACATATATATATATATATATATATATATATATCCATGTGCTGAAAAATAACTTTTGTAAATCTGTCTTTTTTTTTCAAACATTTAGTCATTTAAAAAAAGCCCTTAAATGTATGGTAACTGTTTTGTATTAAATGTTAACCTTTCCAAATGAGACAACCCTTATTGCTATTGTTCCTGAAAGTTTTGAGCTCAAGAACAATATTGCAAATTATTAAAATACAACATTATATTTTGTAAGTATAATCTGCAATCATATTGCTTTGTATTCAATCTAACAGAGGCTGCAATTTATTAATTAAAATGTGTCCTAACTTCATATTTCCATGACAAGTTCAGATGGAGTTGGACAATAATTACTACGAATTTAAAATGTTTGCATTTAAATGGAAGACATAGTCGTGCAGTGGGCTATTTATAGCAAGTGGTTAGATGTGGATGAGAGCATTCTAATGGGAAAATTAATCTTCTCATAAAGGCAGCGAAAACAGCTTTCTGTCAGACTGAATAGTTATAAATTGTCTTTGTCCGGCTTGTTTCTGCTTCTCTGATAAAAAATTGAACATTCAGTTCAAATATGTATTATATTTTCTTAACTAATAGGTAATGATTATTGTTATTGTTGTTACTGATTACTATGGCATAGGTTTTTAGAGATTATTTCTTTAATTTCTGGCAACAGAAGATACAGAAATAATGTAAAGAGGAAAACGCCACCAAGAAAGGACATTTCTAAATGAACTAACAGTGGAGTAACTGAAAGTATTTGTTTGAGCTAAAGTCCTTCCAGTATACTTCTGTACAAATATAGAGTGGAACAAGTTAGTTGATTGTCACCAGTTTGACTGAGCCAGCAGCTTAAAATGCAATTCCAGGGTTCAGACATTGACCTGAGTTATAGTAGAGCTCCATCTGCTATTCGGGTTTTCCCCAATTTTTTTCTTTACTTACTGAATACTGTTTAACTATAAAACATAAAAAAAATGCTAATTTTGAATAAAACTGAAAAATAAATAGAATTCAAAGTTTTCTAAGAGACCCACTTCAATGAAAATGATCTTTTTGGTGTTTTTGTTAAACATGTTCTTGTGGATTTTTTCTGATGACGTGCGAGGTTAAAAATACAAAACCATTCTTTCTAAAATCACACACTCGTTTTATGCTGTGTTGTTGCCAAGGTAAAACTCACAGATTCTGCAGTCACGTGGTTGATGGAGCGGTCTAACCCCTTAATGCCTGTTTTTTCGCAAATATGTGACAAACCACTTTGGCTCCAAAACTACCTAAATGTAGTATCTACCTAAAAGCATAAAAATAAGTGAATTTTTATTTTTTCTTTGCTGGAAATAAATTCAGACGTTGAGGGGGTCAAAATCCTATAGCTTAGGGGTAACTGGAGTAGCTTTTCTAATAACCAACAATAAAAATGACACATGCACATTTATTTTCTCTTTTATCAATTAACAATCGATACTTTTAGAGAGTAATTGATACCAAAATTAGTCATGTATTTGTATCTTTATCTCAATAACTTTGTATCAGAATTGATTGAAGGTGAAAATCTTTTGTTACAAGCAGCTGCTGTAGCGTTTATACTTAATTTATATAAGCAACTAAGTATAAACCTAATAAAAGAGGTGACCTAAGTGACAGTATTAAATACACATGACAAAAACTGCCAGTTGTGCTAATAAAAAACATTAGTTAGCAGAATATTCATAATTGTCCTTTTTGTTCATGTTTCTACGCAAAGGCTTTGAGATGTGTTGTCAGTTTTTTTAGGGAAAAGACTGAAGTCATGCAGGACAAAATGTCATTGTTGAATAAAACCCTCCCTTATAATGAAAACTGTTCAGTGCCTCTCGTTCTTTTCAACTCCACTTCATCAATGTCTTTTGTTTTCACTGACCTTAAATCGGTTGCTGTGGGCTTGTACTCCGGTCAAGTTGACTTTCAACAGATCTGCATTTGACCTGTGTACGGTGTAATCTTTGACAGCTCTTCACCGTTGGCTTTTTTTTTCCAGATCGCTTTATGCCTCTGCTTCTGTGTTGGGTGAACACCCACAATCCTTCGCTCCGTGTGGGGAGAGATCAGTGCCGACACACTTCCATAAATGAGCTCTGAGTTGTAGTGCTTCACTTCACTTGATCGGCTCCTTTTCTGCTGCAGCGCACAACTTCCACATCCAATAGTTTATCGGTAGTTTGCTGTTAAGCCACAGTAAAGACTGGTTTGTGCTTTCATTCTGCTGTTACCTAGCACACACCAATTAGAGCTGATCTTTGTTTAGAAATATCTTTGTCCTCTGTGGGACTTTTCTCATCTTCAAATCTTAGCATTTATTTCAATTTAACTGATACTTTCAGACAATCCATATTTTAAAATAGTGTTTATTTATCTCAAATACTCAAACACCAGGTATTTGTAGAATATTTTCTGCACTGTAACTCACTTCAGAGTATAAGCCAAAAAGAAAAAGCATAATAAAGAAGAAAAAGTATACAAGTCGCACCTTTGGATAACCTTTCAGATCCAAATTCGCCTGCGCTGCCTCTCTTTTGACAACCTTCAAATTCGCTACTGGACGCTTGTCCAAAAATATACTAATAACTAGACGCTTAAACCGCATGAAGGGAGGAGCTACCATGAGAAGATTCTAACCACAACCCTTTCACTGTATCTCATTTACAATGCATCAAATACATGGATAATGTTGGGAGATGAGGTTTATTTATTTTGAAAATCTCTACAAAAACATCGGTAACCACGTCTCCATGTCCGGGTTCATGAGATCATTCAGATCTGCTGGCAGGCTGTTGGCTACACTCAATGCTCAAATTGCACTGCAGGGCCTCTGAGTGCATCTGTACATTGACTAAACATTGAAACTGGATGCCTTTTGGTGTGTGAATTGTGTTTGGTTTGAATGCAGATCAAGTTGCATCCCCTGCCAAATCATGCAAAAAAAAATACAAATCACTCGGAAAAATACGGTACTTGTGCAAAACTTAAAAAAAAATCAGAAAACGTGTGTAAAAGCTCTGTAATACTTATCCCAACTCAAGTACGTTTTTTAATGAAATGTATTTAGGAAGTTTCATCTACTTTTTGAACAACTGATGCATGACATCTTGATGCTGTAGTTTCGTTTTTTACCTGTCTTTTCGTCATCCTATTTTTTACTTCAGTTTTGTTTGTTTGTTTGTTTTGCTGGAGGGCTGTGTTTGGATGGCACAGTCAGGAGAAAGACTCAAGGACAAAAATGTTAAAATGGCTGACCGCCACACATGGAGCCTGGACCGAAGCTTTTCTGACTCAAACTAAAAAGAGATTTAATTGCTGCTGTTTGTGAATGTGTCTGACTGCTCATTAGCTGGGCACACTCATCCAAAAAGTATGCAGCTCATAAATCAAATCTGACCTATGTTTTGCCTTCTTTCTTTCACTTTCTATATTTGTTTGAAAACCTTATTTCTTCGTCAATGACAAATTGCTTTAAAACAGAGGTGTTGAACCTGCAACGGAGAGTCACACAACACATATACAATAAAAAGGGTATGTGGAAGTGCAGCAAATCAAATTTCTGTTGTTGGAATGAGATATTTGCATAGATATTGGTGGAATAATTTCAAACGTAGCAGGAAGCTCCTGGAAGTAAACCAAGAATAATGTCGAAAGTAAACTAGTGGGATTTAAGTGACATGATCTGAGCAAACGTTTTAAAAGAAACAACAAGCATAATGCAGTTTTGGAAAACAGACAAGAAAACAAAACAGGTTGTGAGCATCAACACATGTATTATAGGATCAAAAATGCCTGACAGGCACAACTTTCAAGTTTGCCTGAAGGAGACGAGACCATTGTTGCACACAAAAGGCAGGCTGGCTTTGTTGCCCTTGACCAAGTTCAGCAGCGTTCATTCACATCCTTTTAATAACTCTCCAATTGACTTCAAATTAACCAGAACCAGTTATAGAGCGGAAATTTCCCCTGCTGTGTGCGAAAGGGTGTCACTGAATTTTTAGCTTTTTGAGTTCTCCCTCACCGTCAAGGCCTTGCTTATCCTTTTTTCCCTTTCTCTTGGTAATAAAAGGACTCTTTTTTAAGGAGAACAGAAAGCTTGTCAGGATTTGGTCAGCTGGAGAAACTCATTTGAGGCCCAAATTGATGTTCTTAAGACTCTCAATACTATCTCTCCAAGTGGTGGGGGCGGATAGAAGGGAAGCCTGGGTATTGTTTCTAATAAATGTATCTTTATGCTGGGCCACAGTTGAAAAAAGGAGAAAAAAAATAACAGGAGAAACACGGTGCCTGAACATAACCAAGATTAGGCTACTAGATCGATCAAAATTGTGTTTTTTGGTGTTTTTTTTTTAACAAATCCTTGTGGCAATTTTCTGATGATGGAGGACATAGATAAAAAAAAAAAACATGTTTTCTGCATTATAACGTGCACCCAAAAGCCTTAATTAAACAAAACAAAACAAAAAAAAGAAAACGTGTATTTTATATATGGATTAATTTTAGTTCTTCTGACTCATGTTGAAGTGATTTTGGGTGCTACACAGCGCTCTGTCTAAATGTCAGGGTTTATTTTACAAGTTACAGACAAGGTTGGGTGCTTTGTATATTTGCTAAAGTAAGCTAACATGTAAACTTCCCAATCACCGCATAGCTACTACTGAATTAACTCTATTTTGTTTCTACAGAGTACAGTTTGGACTTCAGTGATACCAGATGTTAAGGGAAGTGGGTTCTGGGAGTTGTAGTTTTTGAAAATGTTGGCTTTCCAACATTATTTTCCTCTGGTAGTCAGGAGGATATTGCAGAAAAGACCGCAGTATTAAAATGGCATTTCTGATTATTTCTTTATTTAAATCATTTTGAATCAGGAACAGATAAAAAAAAAAAGATGTTTAAAAAAGATCGTCTTTGTGACGTAGAAAATACAGCGACCTCAAGCTTCCTGCTTCGCTCCATTCTGATGCATTCACTTGCAGACAAATAGATACACGTCCGTCCTTGCTTTCCTTGTCCAAGCAGACATCTGGTTTAAAACTGCACAGCTGGATAGCTCCAATATTGTTCACCATTTTTTCTTCATTGCTAATGTTAAGTTGGGGATGTGTGGGGTTGTAAGCTAGTGAGAGAGCCTGTAAACAGAGAGGTCTCAGCATTAACAAGGAGGAACTTTTGACTGGGCCAACAATTCTACCTGCCATTCAGAGGCAAATCTCTAATGAATTCCTGCTGCTATGCAGAAACTATGTCTTAAAAAAGGACACATTTTGGCTAAAAAAGTATCATCATAATTAAACGACCACTGGGAACGATTTTACAAGAAAGTGGACGCCGTAGGCGGTGCATTTTAAACAAATTTTTCAACATGAAGTTGAAGCGCTGACGGTTTCTACATTGGTGTTAATGCAGGTTTCGGTTGCATGTCTTTTATTCAAATGAAGGTGGTTTGCTCTCACTAAATGTACACATTCATGTGGGCCAGGATTGTGCAACTGGGATCCATGACTTACAGACGGAGCTGTCACTCTGCTAATCTCCCCCAGTAGAAATGCAGCTGAGAAAATGTCATCTGAACATTCGGAATTGTGTTTACACTTGCTGCAGGTTCCATCGCTTCTAATTTGACAAGTCATTATCACCGCCGCATCTCCCAGTCCTCTGTCATGCAGCCGGGATGCAGAAACAAAGAGGGTGGGGAGGAATGAAGAAGGACAAGGGCATTAAACTCCATCAATTTCACTCCCAGGCACACAACTGTTCCTCGAGTAATCACGTCATCCATAAACCTGTCCCACATTTATGTGGATTGCTGTCATTTGTGGTTCAGCTTCATGTTTCTGTAAACTTCATATCTTTCATAAAGTCGTATCTCAAAGGAATTATTGTGTTTCTACAGTATAAAAAGTCCTCACGGAAAAGTTTCTTTACTGTTTTTGAATAAAATCCTGCTGGAGGGAATGTGAACAGAGAAAAACACGCAGCCTGGGAATTCAGGGTTTATAAATATAGGATCTCCCTCATACAATAATAGCTAAATATATAATAATTGTGCATGCAGTTAAAAACCTATGGTTTTTTAAGGCTTCTATCAAAAAACACAAAGTATTAATATATTTATGATTCATTGGAGTGTAAATGTGAGGTTGTGTGCAACAAGCTGGCAACCTGTTCAGGGTATATCCCACCTTTGCCCAACAGTACCCAGATAGGTTCCAGCGATCCAGTGACCCCGAAAGGAGACAGAGCATAAAAGAAAATAGATGACTTGATGATTCACTAGACCTGCATAGCCTAACATAAATGATAAAACAAAACCAAAAAAAAACAAACATTCTCAAACTTTGGCTGAGTTATAAAACTGTTGAAATAATCAAAACTTTAATGATAACATTTTACTGTTTTTAAAATAAAACTAACAAATGAAGATTCTTTATGCAATAAAGAATAGAATTGTTATAGATTGAATTTAATAGATTGTTATGCAATTGTGTGTAACCGCAAAGACATTTTGAGAAACTCTTTTTTTTCTACAAAATATTTTAGCTTCAGGAATAGACTCTACCATCTTCAATATTTGGTGTGTTAGCAACAATGTTTGGTCCTAAGCTAAGCAAGTGGAGTCAAGTTATGCATGGTGAAAGCAAACTCACATTTACACATTAAAAAAGGAAAATGTATTTTGTCTTTTATTTACATTCTTAAGCTGAGCAGATAATGATGGTTAAAAAAAATTACAAAGTTCTGAGCAAAGAATCTTGAAGATGTTAATACATACATAAATAAAAGAATGAGCAAAATAAAATGAAGCTAAATAAGGACACATTACTGAGTGTAAAAGCTGTTATATTAGTTTTTACTGTTTTACTAGTATAGCAAAGATTTTGTACATACTCCAAATATACTCAAGACCCACTCTGATGAAAACAGTTTTTGGTGTTTCTAACATGTGCTTGTGGCATTTTTCTGATGATGTAGGACATATATAAAGAAAATGAAGCTTAAAATTGCATTTCTGAGTGAATCAGGAGCAGACGCAAAAAACGCGGTTTCAAAAAGAGATTATTTATGATGTTGAAAATACGCTGGGCCGGCCACAAGCTCCCTGCTTTGCTCCGAAACAGGGAGTGTACAAAGTGGCGGGCTCACTCCACGCCAACAGTTCCGCTCACAACTCAGAGGTGAACTTCTAATTAAATACCGCTACTCTGCAGAAAATATATGCATTTTTTTTTTTTCAAAATCAAAACGTAACTGGGAATGCTTTTGCATGGTTGGTTAAATGTACATAGGGTGAGAAGCTCGGTCCCCCGGGAGGAGCTCGGAGTAGAGCCGCTTCTCCTCTACATCGAGAGGAGCCAGTTGAGGTGGCTTGGGCATTTAGTTCGGATGTCCCCTGGACGCCTCCCTAGGGAGGTGTTCCGGGCATGTCCCATTGGGAGGAGGCCCCGGGGAAGACCCAGGACACGCTGGAGAGACTATGTCTCTCGGCTGGCCTGGGAACGACTCGGGGTCCCCCCAGAGGAGCTGGAGGAAGTGGCTGGGGAGCGGGAAGTCTGGGCATTTTTACTTAGACTGCTGCCCCCGCGACCCGGTCCCGGATAAGCTGAATAAAATGGATGGATGGTTAAATGTTCAACTGCTTAATTTTTTTAAAATATCAGGTCCGTGTCACCTAAGATATATAATAGTTAAAAATTAAACTAAATATATAAATATGAATTTTACTTATTAAATAATACTTTCAGATTACTTGAATTGTTGTTCCTTGTGTGCACAAATGAGGCGTATTGGGCCTTTTTTAAAAATATAAATATTCTACTACAAAGGTTGCGAATATATGACTTCACACAAAGGAATGCAGGAAAAACTGAACCACCTCTTGCGTGCAGCCTATGTGCACGTCACTGAGACTGTTGCTATCCATGGTGCTGAACTGTCATGGACATCACTAATGAGTTTTTCCGAAGAGGAACCAAGCACACACAGTCCAAACACTTGTCTTAGGAAGATGTTTGTGTTTTTGGCATGCTAAAACTCATAATGGTTGGGATACCACATAAAAACAAATGCTGGCTTGTGTGATGGAAGCACTGACCCATCTATCAAAGCGGTTTCTTCATCTTGAGCTGCAATGAGAGCTGCAGGAGTTCATGACCGACTGGCCTAAGCTTTAAATAGAGCAACATTACTGACACAAGCGACAGAGAGTTTGACAAGTTCCATCAGAGGCTGGTAAAATGCACAGACTGGGTTAGTCCATCACTCTTATGAACATTTGACATTAGCTATTGATTAATGACACAGAACCTGTGGTTGATATCAGCTGATGTAAGAACTCTCTGTTGGCACATGCTCCCAAATGTTTAATCTTGTCTCCTGTCATCTTTTTCTCCATCCATCCTTTGTGACAGATCTATGAAGCATCAATGGAACTTGACTGACACTTCTTTACCCTAGATTTTTTTTCCTTTTTTTGGACTTCCTGTCTCTTACCTAATGTCATGCCTTCCATTGATGGTGCGGTTTTTTTTCCCCTATCATAAACAACCTACTTCATAACATCATTTTTGTAATCGTTCCATTTTCTTTCTTAAGATACAACAAGCCAATAAGCATATACATGAATGACTACACTGTGGTGCAGTGGTTATCACCCCTTCCTCACAGTGAAATGGCCCTGGTTCGAATCCCAGCTGGTAGTGCAGAGTTCGGAGTTCTAATGTTCTCCCCGTGGATGCGTGGGTTTTCTCAGAGGACTTCGGCTTCCTCCTGTAGTCCAAAGACATGCCTCATAGGATCATTGGTGATTGTACAGTGTCCATGTGTGAGTGTGCGTGGTTGTGTCCCCTGCAATAAACTGGCAACCTGTCCAGGGTGTAGCCAACCTTTGGCCGGTACAGAATCTGGGAACCCGTGACTCCAAAAGAGATACATTGGGTTAAGAAAATAAATGCATGGCATTTAACCACACCTCCTAAACAGGAAAATCTCCCACTATGAAATAGCTTGCAGAGTTCAAAAAGCAGAGGAATGTAAGAGTGCATAATGTTACCTTCACTTTCTGTTGCACTGCTTTATTCAGAGGCAGAAGCAATGTGCATGTGCTAAAGGATATTCACTTTTCCATTAAAATGAGCATGAGGCTGCTTAATTAATAATGCAGAAGTCATTGCCCCATTTGCATAGGCGTCCTAGTTGAAAAGACACTGTGTGAGATCCTGCTTGCCAGCTTTAACATTTTCTGCTTTTTCTCTTGGTTCCTGGTAAAACAAACTGTTTCCACAAACTCCTTGTCCATAAATCATCCTTTCTATAGAAGGCAGGGGAAAAAAAGGAAACAGTTATGGTTTCTGAGAAACCTACAGCATGTTTGCATTGTGCAGGTGCGCCGACATGCATGCACAGCTGCGAGTGAAACAGAAAAACACACGACAGATGAAAATGACAGAATCAGTGCAAAGAATTGCCAGAACTGCCCGATGCCTCCCTCTGAAATATTAATGTAGCTGCAGATTCCAGTCTGTGACTCTGAGCCCAATTAAGGCTTTTCTCTAAATGAACGTGGCTGTTCAAAAGAGAGGAAGAGGAGCTGCAGCAATAAGTGTAGGCAGCACTGACATACAGTAAAAATAAATATACAGAGTCGACACTCTTGGCCTTGATGCATCCCTCTCAAACAACAACAAACCAGGGTCCTTTATGCTTTTTGAATTGGGGCTGCCCTGACAATATGAATTACTGCATGCATTTAATAGAACACAAGTCTCCTAACATTAACCTTCTGGCCAGGAATTAAAGCAAGCCCCTTTATGCCTGAGACTTTTGAATTATTCAGCTCAAGGCCAACAAGGGCTTAGATTAAGGCTTTTTAGGGTCCACTTCTGAGACAAATGACACTGATCCTAACCTGTACTGCTTTCAAGCTGATTAAGTAATGGACTCAAGAAAGCATTTTATACACATAAAAAAACTAAAAAAAGAAAAAGTGGTGAAAGGTATAGAAGTGTATCACTCTTGTTTAGTTCTTCCTACTTTACCCACAAACATTACAGAGCAAAAGATGGGGAAGGTTTAATTATTGACCAATACAACAGTTTATTTTCGTTTGTGAGTCAATCCCGATGATGACATTGGGCACAAGGCAGCAAAGTCTGTGGGTGATCTGCTGGTCACGTTTTAGGTGTTGTCAAATTTATGGCACCCAGTTTGTTTTTTAAGACATTGCTCAGTGATTTTGATAAATTTATTTTGGTTTTCAAAATATGTTTTCTATTTGACGTATATTTTTTTGTTTTAATTTTCAGTATAATATTTTTCTGTGTTTCGATTTTTTTTTCTTTTTCCAAAAACGGTTTTATTGTTTTTTTATATGTATTTTTGTTATTCGATAGAATGTTTTTTTTCAATATTTTTTTCTGTTTTTGGAAAAAACTTTTTTTATTGCTTTTCGATGTAGTGAGGTTTTTTTGCTACAACATTTTTTACTTTTCAATATGTGTTTTGTTTATCGATAATTTTTTATTGTTTTTTGATCATTTTTGTTCCATTTTTTGCCATAATATTTTTTACAACAGTGATAGTCCTAAAAAACACTCCGACTGTAAGTCCATCTGTTTATCACTGTGAACAAACAGTTCATAGCACATAAACAACATGGACACATTATGATTTTTTTAAACCCCAAAATTAGAACAAAGATCATTGTTTTATTTTCCTTTTTTATTGTATGCAATATGCTTTATAGAAATAGAAAAAGGACACAGTCAGAAAAAAACAAAACAAATTTCCCTGGATTGTTTGTGTGTTTGGGGGTCTCAGGGTTGAGGGGGAGGGCCCCCACAGAAGCTTTACACAGGAATTAGCAGCATTTCATTGTGGTAGTGATTGAGTGTGGGTCCAAGGGGTGGGTCCGCTTATTGTTACCAGACCTTGTAAATCTACAGTAATCCTCCCAGGGAACGCAAGACAGCAATAGCACACACATTTCACACATCCGCCGTCAATATATTTTTGGACGAAAATGTGTACACACAACAACCAAAACAATGTTTGCCCAGCATTTAAGTCAACATAAGGCTGACGGTTTATGTGGTAAAAATATATTTGTCAGGCTAATTTTTAATTAATGCTTATGTGGGAGATCAACTTGTCAAATCCTATTGTGTTTTTATTATTACTTTGTGCCAGTTCTTAGAATAGAAAAGCAGCTCTCATGAAAACGTTATTTGACTTGGATTCCTATATTCATGCTGCTCTTACGTATTTGCAAGTCAAGAGCCTGAGTGCAAACTGACTTAACCTTTTGCTGGAAAGATCACCTATAAAACTTTGAAATGTCCACATTTTGAGTTTTGATATCTTTTGTGTCCCCCACATCTAGCATTTTTTGGTATTACATTATTCTTTTTTTCCCCCAGATCCTCCTTCTCTGCACGTTGGCGGATTGAGTGTCTGGTTGGGCTGCTCTGATTTCTCACACCTGTGACTGATTACCGCTGGCCTGCATTTAACCCACTCTCCCATCTCTAGGTGTATGAATGTCATGGCTGCACAAGTGGTTCAGAGATTCTGCTTTAAGATTTGAGCTTGCATTGTGACCTTCCCATTGAAACACTTTCTGCTATTTCTTCTGCTAAACCACCATCTGACCTGATTTCTGCTGTTAATTTGACTCATTTGTAAGCTTGGTTTGGACAGATTTCCCATCAAATGACCTGATTTTGTAATTAAGCTTTAAACTTGGATATCGGGCCTCTGAGAAAGACATCCATCTGAGTCAGTTATACAGGCAGAAACCTGAAATCAAAAATTGAACTGATGCACGTCATTCAAAGTGAAAAATACACGATATAAAATCTGCAGTGAGAACATTAAGCCTATTTAGTTGATAAGCCAAAATAATTATCATGGACTTTATTGTATTTGTCCATTTTGTGTTTGACAGAACAGTTAGCACTTAACCCTTTAGCGTTCTGATCCAATCTGCTTAAAGCAGGGGAGTCAGAATCCAGGCCTCGAGGGCTGGTGTCTTAAATCTTTTTCAACTATCCTGCAATTGAAGCTCCTTATTGGCTAAACACACCTCATCCATGTAATCAGCAGCAGATAAGGCTGGATTTCTGGATAACCAGCAGGAGATCTTTAGAAGCAACTATTTTGTTTTAGGTTTTAGCCTCGTGCACCCGTTCAGGGGGTTGAATCGTTTGGGTGATGCAGCTTTTTGGGTTGTCCAGGCCCACGGAGGGTCATAGAGAGGAGTGGCCACATCTTGAGGAGAGCACAGGCATGTCTGGTAGTTCCCGTGAGGCTCGCAAACATCATGAAAATGGAACGTACGATTGTAAGTGTTTCATGCAGTATTTGAAGGATAATTTAAGTTACATGCATTTTGACATACGAGTGATGCTGTCCTACAATGACTTTACACCGCAACCCAATTGTTAGTCATGGCGCCTTACTGACCATGCACAAATAATGCACACACCAGTATGATGCCTATAAAAGACAGCACTAACAGGTCCCTTGCACCGAACACAGGATTTGGGGTGGGTTAAAATAATGAAAAATCAGTACAACATGATTTAGTTTACTGCTATACACTAGTGTGTTACATAGGTGTTCACTATGACCTGTCGCTCACAGCATGTCCATAGAAATAAAGGTGCATGAACATTTTTGCATTAAGGGTTTACTGAATGATCTACAA